>OY744605.1:76317409-76357409 GCA_963556255.1 Allolobophora icterica | reverse complement strand
TGGCGACTGTGAGAGCGTTTATAGACACGCAGAACAGGGAAATTATATGTATAGATTTAATTTAATTATAACTTTATAATAAATAAATGTGTTTGCATACTCATTCGCTTACATATTTATTTACCTTATTGTCAATATGTCAGTCTTTCCAATTTATTATTTCTTTGTTGTGTTTGTTTTTAATTTCTTATGCAAGTAATTTATTTCATTTTTATAGTTTTATTATTTGTTTATCTATTTATTCATTTGTACTCACAAAGAAAGCGTAAAACTATCATCAATCAGCTGAGCCCGATTATTCAACGGAATTCGCTAGAAATCACAGCAGAAACAAAGAATAGTACAGTTAATGTATAAAAACTAGACAGACACGAACACAGTCAGACCGAGACAAATAGATAGACAGACAGATGGTTGATGCCACAGTCGGGTTAAGGGAACAATTTTTGGTTGGTAGCAGAGGACAGACCCATGGCCAGGAGCGAGTTGTATTTTGATGAGCAAATGCAATGCTGCCGTCTGAACCTGTCAGAGGGAATTTTCCCATGCATTTCCGCCCTGCAATGGGACCTCGGTCCGCGCAACGAGTCCTGGTTTGTATGACCTCAGAACGTGTATTCGTGTTATTTGAGTATACGATTGTTAGAAACATATATGACATACATGTATTATTGTGAAAAATAATGTCAATAGGTGGCACCGAGGAAGAATTGAACTCTCTTTAGTGAACTAAATATTTCTTCCCACAATCTTTATATTATTATTAGTAATTGTTTTAAAATAAAACAGAAGCCTTTTGAGTGTTATTATATTATCATCGATTACAATTATGACAATTTTATTTTCATTGTATTATTAATATCATTGTCATCATAATTACTATTGCTGTTGTTGTTAATTGATTTTTATTAAACCGAGTTCTTTGTGCAGTCTGTCATGGATTTAATAAATAAATTCTAATCATAATGAAAATGCTGGTTCTCCAACCGTGTGATCGGATTTCAGCTGAGTAGCCAGAAGTATCCAGTTGGCATCGTCGTAGTTGACGCGATAGTAGCCGTATAGATTGTGGTTGACGAGGATCCAGTCGTTGACGGTCAACGGTTGCGTCAACTGAATGTTCACTGCAACCAACAGATTGCGCCAAATACAAATTGATTACTATTCTTGAATTTCGACGAAATTGTCCGAACTATCGGAGTTGGATGGTTCTTCTTTTGGAACTCTCTTCCTGTGTCTGTCCGCTCTGCTCAATCGCTTTTGTCATTTCGTTCTCAACTTAAAACTTACCTCTTTCAAATTGCTTATCCACCATAGGCTGCCTCTGTGTCTTACGGACTGACCTTCCGGATTTTGACCTGATTACGGCTTGGTTTTGGTGTGCCATCGGTTGATGCCTTGTGCATTAGACACCGGCGCAATAGAAGTTACTAATTAATAATAATAATAATAATAGTAGTAGTAGTAGTAATAATAATAATAATAATAATAATAATAATAATAATAATAATAATAATAATAATAATAATAATAATAATAATAATAATAATAATAATAATAATAATAATAATAATAATAATAATAATAATTAATAATTCTGCAACATATATTTTCTGGTGGTTAGCGTGCTGGGCTGTCGAGCGAAATTTCAGGGAGAGACGTGTTTTGAAATTTCTCCTTCTTTTGAACTCTCATAGTCTTGCGGCTACGAAATGGATACACTCACTCACCGTACAATGTTGATGTGAAGAAAAGACCACGAGAGATACAGAGACAGACACACAGAGACAGAGACAAAGAGAGCACTGGCATCCGCTTTCAGATTCCTAAGCTAAGAAAGTTAAGTCGCTAAAAGCTCATACCCATGACTGCCTATCGGTGTAAATTTTCCACCAACAGACCAGGATCTTGACATCCATTTCACTTGTATCGCTTTGTTGTTTTTCTGCATTAAATTTATCTAATGACAATTGGCGAGCGCCCAGTCTACTCGGCTACAGTATCGCAAAGAAGTCGCTAGACTGGATTATATCAGATCAAATGAGATCAGATGAGGTGAGATTAGATTAGAAGACTGAATGGCATTGAGAAATCGGTTTACCATCTGACGGACTATCGTAATTAATTGTATAGCAATCGTAATCTCGAAATTTCTAAAGCGCCCAAAAATTGAAGTCGCGAGAACCAGCTTATTCACAGGGGCTTAGTCAAATCATAATAGATAGGCGGGATGGGGGTGAAATCAGTTCCAGGTCAAGACCCAAAGGAGTCAGGCAGGCAGTCAGTCAGACGACTAATTAAGGTGGGTGGGTTTAGAGTACTGTTGTAACGGTGACGGAGATAGGGCCTACAAGGGAAAGAAGAGGAGTCGGGATAAGATTTGTGAAAGATGTTTTCAGTTTTGACTTGCAGACCTGTGGAAAGATAGCAAGAAGTGAGGTTTTGGTGAATTTACAGGATGGATCAGGGATTTCTCGTAGTACTGGCGCGAGTTTGTTCCAAAGAGGTGGAAGAGTTCATAGGTGGCTATGAAGCGATTTGCAAATTTTAGTGATGAGGTGACGGAAGAGCAGAGAAGTGTTTGTGTGAAGAGGAGAGCGGTCAAAACATTTTTTGAGTAGTAAAATGACCATTCTATGCTTGGTGAGGGTGGAATGATGGGATCAGAGGGAGGTGCGGATGTGTCTTGTCTCACAATAAATAAGCCACTGACTAAAATTTCAAACGGTGCTGCGTTCCAGTGTGTGTGTATATACGTACTGTTGTTGACCTTGTGCATCCAGACTCTGACGGGAGTCGAGTTGAGACTTGTTATGTAGGATAACGGAATTTCCCAAAGATACCTAAGCCAAAAAAAATCCAGTAAATTTATCTTCATCGATCGTATGTGCATGGTCGCGTATAAATAATCATGTACATACACATGAATATAATTATATACAAGTCAAACATCCAGCTTATGGGTCGACTCCTGATTCCATGCAATATATGCTGATATTTATGGTGACCCGTCAAAAGCGCCGTGGACAAAAGCGCCCCGACAAATGCGCCCCGACTAATGAGCCCCGACAAATGCGCCACAGAAAAAGCCGACAATAACGCCAACAAATCACCGACAAATGCGCCCCGACATTTGCGCCACATATTAACATTATTTGCTGTACTGTTCATTTGACGGGAAGCGGTTTAATAGATTACACAGCGGCGTTCGATCTAAGACAGCTGAACAGCATACGTAAGTGCACCTGAAAGTTACTTGTCGGAATTAAAGCTATATAATAAATTTGTTTATCTGTTAAAAAAGAAAAATGTTGTGATATTTGTAAAGCTGGAATTTAATTAGAATTGTTTAAGGATTTCAAGATATGTGTTACAATTTAATTAGAATTGTCTAAGGGATCAACGATGATAATGTAACTAAAACTGGCAGTTGGATCAACGATTAAAATATAACTAAAACTAGAAGCGGTATCAGCGATGATAATATAACTAAAACTATGAGCTAAAATTACACGTTCGTGGCGCATTTGTCGGGGCGTATTTGTCGGGCGCAAATGACGGGGCGCATCTGTCGGGGCGCATTTGTCGGGCGCATTTGTCGGGGCGCTATTGTCCACGGCGCATTTGACGGGGTGCCGATATTTATTTATTTATTGGATAAAGTATATATTGATCAGGCACCGTTGAATAATGAGTACTTAGACTAAGAACTTGCATAAGTGAGTGTATGTTACTTGCGTTATCTTTTACGTACCTGGTACTGGTTTTTTATGCTTATCAACAAAGCCTTCTGGGTTCTCACGATATTCTCTGTCTTAGCGACGTCAACAACTTGTCTACAATCAGGGTGGGAATTGTCAGGGAGGGGGTTCAAGCCCTCTAGTCTTTCTTAGGACCCCCGCAGTTAAGTCTTAATTGCACACACCGGGGGTCGTTTCCAACCCCCTAAGTTGTGTTAGTGTGATTTAGCATTATTTGACTCCGAGTCTCTGATATTCAAACAGAAGAAATTTCCATGGTGTATCATGTATGCATTTTGGAATTTTCTCAATAAAGAAATTGATTTTGATTGGAGTCTGACAGTCTGACTTGTTCAATCCCCCCTTTTTTCTACAATTCCCCACACTGTCTACAATAACCAAATAAGTTTCAGCACGAAACCTGTCTCTACTTTACAATATGAGCTGTTGTGTTTATCGCGTCGGAATAGAAACAAACTTGACGTCAGCATAGATTATAATTATATTGACTGAAAGAAGTTGAGCCTGAAGCAAAGCTTGACACAACAGTTGGTTGCGTGGCTGACAATTCAAATTTGCTTAGTGCAAATTCTTGCTTAAACTGAAACTAATGGCTCTTTCTTGTGAACAAATAAATACTTGGTGTAAGAAATTCTGTGTTTGTCATGCAGTATTCCGATTTCAGTAAGCGGGGGCCCCCATGCTAAAGCATATTGAGCATATTGGTTAATCCGGCCCTGTAGAGGGACAAGACCTCACCTTTGGGGACACAGCTCACAGTTGTAGAAGAAACACCAAAAAGTTTCACCTCTTTTTTTCCAGATCAGTACAAGAGTGTCCCGTGCCCCCCCCCCCCCACCAATCAAACAAGATCGCCGCAGCTGCTCAGTCTACACGTTCAGAAGGGCCCCCAAAATGTTTGCGCCTAGGGCCCCATTTTCTGTAAACGCGTCTCTGAGTGTATATATACACACTTAGTACGTACTTCCCTGCATATTAAATTACCACTAAGCCATATAATATATATAGGCCTATAAATGGTAAGTCATGAGTTGTCTGCCTACCCATGAGGCGAAGGATAATATTCGGCGTTTGGTTGGAAGAGATAGAGTTGTTGGGTAACGGAAACGAGTTGGTTGCTCGTCCTGGAGATGGTGACGAGGGGAAATCCCATCTGTTCGATCCACGTCAACAGAACCTCCTTCAGATCGAAGTCCGCTTGTTTTCCGGAAGCCGCATAAGCCTTCATTGCACACACCCAATGTATGTTTATATGTGCATTCAAAATTATGTGTATATGCATTTATATTATGTATGTATGTATGTATGTATGTATGTATGTATGTATGTATGTATGTATGTATGTATGTATGTATGTATGTATGTATGTATGTTTGGGTGAAGATATGTATGCATGGATGTATTTATGTACGTATACGTATGTACGTACGTACTTATGTTTGTACGGATATGTGTATGCATGTATGTATGCATAGATGTATGTATGAATGTATGTACGTACGTATGTTTGTATGTATGGATGATTGATTGTATGTATGTATGTATATATGTAATACATATGCATGTATGTATGTATGTATGTATGTATGTATGTATGTATGTATGTATGTATGTATGTATGTATGTATGTATGTATGTATGTATGTATGTATGTATGTATGTATGTATGTATGTATGTATGCCTGCATATATGATTTCGACGTAACTTAGTATCATGTCGAGATATATCTTGCAACTGTTAACGGAAATCCTTTGGTTGGGATCTACGTGTTTGCGTGGGTACGTTACTTGTGCTTTTCTAGTTCTATGTGCATTGTTTTGATATAGGCCTACCAATGACATTCCAGTTCTTAATTACTTTAACTTAGTAGAGGCTAGCGCAGAGAGTATTGTCATTATCACCATGACCATCATGATCATCAGCTTCTTCTTCTTCTTCTTCTTCTTCTTCTTCCTCTTTTTCTTCTATTTCTCCTGCCGATTTAAAATACGCTGGGTAAATTGGTATTGCATTAGTGCAAAGCGGAATTGAAAGACTGAGGAGGCCCTATATTCTTGTTTTATCACCATCACCTTCACCATCATCATCATCATCAACATCATCATCTTCTTCATTTTCATCTTCATCTTCTTCATCATCATCATCTTCTTCATAATCATAATCATCATCATCTTCTTCTTCCTCTTCCTCTTCCTCTTCCTCTTCCTCTTCCTCTTCCTCTTCCTCTTCCTCTTCCTCTTCCTCTTCCTCTTCCTCTTCCTCTTCCTCTTCCTCTTCCTCTTCCTCTTCCTCTTCCTCTTCCTCTTCCTCTTCCTCTTCCTCTTCCTCTTCTTCTTCTTCTTCTTCTTCTTCTTCTTCTTCTTCTTCTTCTTCTTCTTCTTCTTCTTCTTCTTCTTCTTCTTCTTCTTCTTCTTCTTCTTCTTCTTCTTCTTCTGCATACTACTAAGTGTACGAGTAACTGGAATATTTACCCGAGACATCGAGTTGAATAGATCGTCATGGTCCGCGTTTCCGTACTGGTGCTCCAAAATGTAACTCTAAACATAAAAAGAATTATAATCAGTTTTAATAATAATTATTGTTTTTATTATTTTAATTACTTTAATGTTGTTATTTTAGTTATTATTACAATTATTATTTTATTTTAGTGTTATTAATTTTTGAACCGAGAGAAAAGGATCCCTCAGTAGCGTTCAATAAACTAGGCGCAAACGTTGTCCACAGGAGCGTCCGAGAAGATCATTCTACAGCATCTGTAGCGAGAGACGCGTCTGATACGAAAGACTTTAGAAAAGAAAAATTTACCACACGTTGATGACTAACCTCCAGAATGAAATCTTTCTCTCCCCTAAATACTTGATTGGTACTAGGGCTTCAAAGCTATAGGGATACATAGTTATGGGTAGAGAATATTTAGCTCGTTAATGGTTAGAGGTTTGTTCATCTGCCGAACTCGCGGAGGGTGCAACATGTGTTATTATACGATGCGAAGTATGTGTGAACCACTGTAATTGGTCCATAATGGTTCCTTGGTGTTTCTTGTTCCTTGCCAGGAATTCACGTAGAACCCAAGGAACCATCATGGACCAATCACATCGTGATAAGCCTACTGGCTGCTTGGTATTTGGCACATTAGGTTTTACAGGGCACGCCAAATGACGGTCTTGGCATCTGATGTTGTTGTAGTTACTACTACAACAACTACTGAAATGTATGCTTCTAAATTTCTGACTTTTAAAGACGGAAATGACGAATGGTATTAATAACAAATATTAATAATGAATCCATTTATAGTTAATAATCAAAAGTTAACGATAGTCAAATGTTCTGACGCGCTTTCACTGACTTTTCTACTTACCGTGTTTACTATTATGGTAAACATCTACAAAACGCTTCAATGTGTATACAGCTATTGCATTATATTACTAAGTATTGCTCTTCTGTATTTACATTTGCTATGCATTGGTCGATGTCGATTGCTGTGTTAATCCGTCTGTGTTAAAACTGAATCTGTTTTGTTGTATACTTGCCTTCATGGCTTCATGAAACACGTCTTCTCCAACGATGAGTTTGCTCAACATTCTTATTATTGAAGCTCCCTAAAAGAATAAACCAATCTTAGAATGCATCATTACGAGAAATCATCATCGCAATAACCGCCACCACCATCGTTACTATCATAACTATCACCATCATCACCATCATCAGCAACATAATAGTCGTCATTGCCATTGTGATCGATAGTTAAAGTTCATCTTCATCGCAATTCTCATCAACAGCATCAGCATCATCATCATCATCATCATCATCATCATCATCATCATCATCATCATCATCATCATCATCAACATCATCATCATCATCATTGTCGTCACTACTAGACCTTACCTTGTAGTAGGTAATCGGGTTAATCATTCTATCGATGTCGGAGTACGTTTCGAGAACCGGATTGTATAATGGCGGGGAGTTTCCTGAAGCGTCAATCCAGAGAGCGCTCGTTTGGAACGTTTCAGCAATAAAGAACTGTTCCTGTAGCGCACGACACATACCACTGGTTACAAAGCAGTTAGAGTTAGCTGATAAGTGTTCTTTCCCTTGTTTATAACAGGTATGGTAGGAGTATTTAAAGTAGTTTCAGTAACACTAGCGCAAGCGATCACCAGACGCAAGCTAGGTCTCTCTTGACAATGTATGCCTGATGAATTACCACAGAAAGATCAAAGAAGTGATGTTGGCAGTTATTAAAAGTACGATGAGAAGAGGAAGAGCTTGCAGACAACGGATAAAACATAGTAAGAGTTATGCCACCAAACATCCAAACATCCAAAACATCACTTTGGCAGCACGAGACAGAAAAGAGAAAGGACAAAAGGAGGACTAAAATGGACTAAATGTGCAGTGGATATCTATGGACTTTGAGTGTGTGGACAGTCAGTAAGTAATTGAGTAAGTAAGTAACCTATCTTTGCATCTTACAAGCACACGTGCATTACATTGTACAGAACGATTCCATACATATTTGAAGTAAACTATAAACAGGAGAAGATGACACAAACACACATGCACAGACAATGCAATCAAAGCTACACCTATTCACAAAACTACTTTTAAACAGGTTCGGGTTAGCTTATCTCTGTAGCTACCCCCATGACCTGGAATGGGCTCCTTACCATCCTCCGCCAAATACCGATTGTGAGAGTGGTAGAAAAAGTGAAAGTGGTATACAGACAGTGGAAGTGAAAGACTTGCATATAGTAAGTAATGTCAGAGTAAAAGATATGGAGATGGTGCTACTAGCATGGAGAGTGATAGTGATAGTACAAGTGATAATGATGGCAATGATATTGCTTACAGCATCCCATGAAGGCTGAACTGCCTGAGTAACCAGATAATGGATGTACATTGTCGTGCCTTCTGACAGCCAAAGGTCGTCCCACCAGCGAATCGTAACCGTGTTTCCAAGCCACTTCAACACACACACACACACGGTGGAAGTTGAACATTGAAAATGTTTGCATATACTACAGAAACCAATTATTTCGTCTGATTAATACTGCAAATTATTAGTCGTTGAGATGATATATTATGAAACAATTTAAAAAGTCAATTCATGGACTGTTGCTTCAGAGAATGAAATCCCCTATTGTACCCGATTGAATACAAACTGATCTTCTGGATATTGACCTGATTACGGCCTTGTTTTGGTTTGCCATCGGTTGATGCCTTGTGCATTAGACACCGGCGCTATGGAGGTTACTAATTACAACTACAATATATTATAGGCCTATCTGGAAGTGGCGCTAAGTCGTTTTAATTGCATTCAATAGTTTGACCTACGTGTTAATAGCAATTCACATCAAAGTAAACAGGGAATCATCAATCTGTATCACGTTGTCAAATGGCATCACTGAATTTTTCTTGCATTATGACTTAATTACAAACTAAAATTAGTATTCAAGGAATTTCTTAAATCTTAGGTTGAAAGCGTATTAAATGCAATGAAAGTGGATAAAATGTACTAATTATTAAATATTATTACTATCACTTATTATTATTTATTATTTATTGACCTATTTAATTATATTTCACTCATCTGGTACGCTAAGCTGTTGAAAATTCGAGGTTTTAACAAACTCACGCTGTGTATAACTGCGTGAGCGATCGTGGCGGTTGTAAGCTGTTTTTCTTGGGAGTCAGAATAGTCCGGGTCTACAAGAAACCTGGAAAACTGGTACGTGACCAATCCCCAGTTCTCCATTCCACCAGACATTTTCGGCACGGCCACCATGTCTAAAACATCGGAACAAATTGAGCTGTTCGGACGAAGCACCTCTGTGTGAGTTGGAATGTTCCAAACCTTTTCACTAGGAACATGGACGTTCCTCGCAGGTTTAATTGTTTGTATGATTTGTTGCTGTTTTTACCTTGCACTGCACTGTTTAGAGTCTTTGCATATGATTTGAAATGTTGTTTGAAATGATCATGAAGTTGTATTTTGAATTGACCGTTTGCATGTAAACTGCTTATGTGAGACAGGGACGTCATTTCAGCTTTTTCCGGGGGGGAAGAGGTGAAAAATTGATGACTTTTTTCCGCCATGTGGGGAACAATAGTGCACTGAGTGCCCCCACTGTAAAGGTGGTTTTTTTGTTCCCCTCGTTCTCTCAGGATCGCTGCCTATGTTTGTATTTAGTCTACATTGCAAAACTGTAAGCCAATGCTGGAAATTAGTTTCTTTTTTCCTTTTTCCCCTTTCTTCTTCCTCGTTTTCTTTTTACATCTTTTCCTCCCGAAAAATCAGAGGACAATGGCCCCCCAAATGATGTCCCTGATGTGAGAGGGTAATCCAGGCTGTAGTGGGACTGTTGACCATTATGGACTGCCCTTTGAAGCCAGCACTTGAAATGCAATAGTTTAGTCATAACTTTCATAATTTGATATGTCTGTTGTGTGGTGCTTCAATCAACAAAACAAAAAAACAAACAAACACTAGGTTACAGCCGACTTCACTACAGTAACTGTTACTTACGTTAATTTATACCACTTATCCGGATTTACGCATACTCCAATGATAACTACATAGAGTGGATTTGTAGAAATACGATTACAAGAGAGTCTCGATCTCCCGGACAGTCTTGTTCATAGTGCTGATAACTGACCAATGTTATGACATTAATGATAACTGATGCCGAGCTAAGGGGGAGGGTTGGCGCAACGAATGTTAGTGTTAGATTATATCATATCAGATCATAGCAGGTAAGACTTAACTCAGATCAGACGAAATTACAGACAACAAACAGTCAGAGATAGACCGACAGACAGACAGACAGACAGACAGACAGACAGACAAAGCATATAAAGGCGCACTGCCATCCATTGCAGTATCCGAACCATTTACCTCTATAGACAATTCCTCTTTTGATAATACATGCATTGCCCGAGATGCTCTTTATTACTTAAGTTATTCCATTGCTTAAGTGTGTTATCTCTACGTTTTTGTTCCAAAGAGCTTCTGCAGAAGAGTGTAAATAAGCGTATAATGCAATGGAATGTAAACGTATGGACGGTATGGGCCTAAATGCAAATTTTCGACATTTCGCAGCATCACACAAAAAGCTCCATCAGGAATACCAGCCTACAAACGAGCGCAACATAAAGACAAGATCGTAAAACCAAGTTCTACGATCAATTTCGTGCCGAGTCAGAATCCGGGGCTAGCCAGGCTGGAACAGAGGGTTACCTTAACAGTATGGACTGCTTTTACGGTATGAACTACATTCAAGGAGTTTTTACAGACGCCTGCAAACAAGTTTCTTACTTTTATCATCGTGATTCTGCGAAGTTTAAAGACTCATAAACAAGTGAGTGAAGTTTAAAGACTCATAAACAAGTGAGTGAAGTTTAAAGACTCATAAACAAGTGAGTGAAGTTTAAAGACTCATAAACAAGTGAGTGAGTTTAAAGACTCATAAACAAGTGAGTGAAGTTCAAAGACTCATAAACAAGCGAGTAAGTGAAGTTTAAAGACTCGTTAGAAAGTGAGTGAAGTTTCCAGACTCATAAACAACTGAGTGGATGAAGTTTCCAGACGAAAAAACAAGTGAGTCAGTGAAGTTTCCGTAAACAAGTGAGTCTTCGTACATCTTTAACCTTTTGCCTTTGTTACCGTAGAAGTAGGTCTATTTGCGTATCGTAAGTTCTCGTACATCGTAGCGAGAGAACACTCACCTAGTTTTGGCCAATTGTACGAATAGTTGAAATATTTTTCACAGAACTCAACGCTCTTTACAGAAACAACGGCGGCATAGTTCAAGTAACCAGCCGTCTTGAAGTTGTCTTGTGCCCATAGACCAATCTACAACAAAACCTGGTATATGAAAACTAAAACAACCTAAAAAAGCTGCCTGGCCACAGCGAAACAAGTCAGAAACCATCGGGCGAAATTAAATTTGACACAGTTCCTTAAGCTAACCCAAAATGGCAGCCATGGGTTTGAAGTGTTAGCTACTTAGCCGCTGTTTATGATGCGGGTGGCCACTAACCAGTTGTCTTTCTCACCATCTGATCTTTAACTGACAGTGTATGGTCAGTGTACTCGTTTTAAAGCTGATTTGATTGGAATACATTGGAATGGACTGGGGTTAAATGATGGTGATAAAGTGATGAATTGCAACGTTCTAAACTGGAAATTGTAATGTAACAAAATTATGTCAAAATTATGTGTAGAACATTCAATCAGATAATAACAGGTTAGCTTATATTGGTTTTTGAATTAGATTAACTGACCTTGTATTACAATCAAACAGATGAGGTCACTTTAGGTAAACCATGCTATACTACATACTCAGATCTGGCAAAATAGAATAAAACTGACCAGTTCATAATGGACTAGACCAGACCTCGTCAACCTAATCAATCAGTCCATACTTCTAGATTATACCAGTCAATGTTTCTAGATTATACCAGTCCACATTTCTTAAACTAGACTACGCTTGAACTGTAGCCAGGCAAACGAAGCATTCGGATGAGACTTATGTCGGTTGTCTTTGCTGACCTTTGTACGATTCGGTCCATTTGTCGTTGTGTTGATTCCACTGAAGTCAGAAACGACAAATGCTACCAAATAGGTTGACATCGGTTTCGTCTTCTCGAATACATCCACCAACCAACCAGGGCTCCTGCAGGGAAACACATGCAAGGGTCAAAACAGATATTACGTATTTAATGCTGAAAACAATTATACAGGTGGTATATGAATGGCTTTGTTCAATAACCAGGTATATCGACATACCTGACAACTAGCGTAACAAGGGTAACCCTGATAGCGGGACCCAGGTCCCTTAAGGGTTTTTCTCCCTTTACTTCCATTACTTCTATTTTCTGTTAAAACTTTACAGTGAATGGTATTATTTCTGTCACTGCATATTATGATATTATGCGAAGTAATAAAACTTATGGTTATGGTTATAGCATCGTCGTGTTTTTCTTGTAATCTTTGCATTTAAACCGATGCAACAATCAGGTTATTTGAAATACCCGGTTACTGTCACTTACTTACTCGAAAATTGGGCTATCAAGAATATTGTAAGGTATTTCGACGACCATGTATGTTGACGTATACCTGGTTATTGAATGAAGACCTTCATATATCCTATGAATTTCAACTCACCGCTCACTCGCATCTGTTTAAATCGGATAGATTTAAAGAGATGCTTGACGTCCTTGTGATTCTTCGATAAGCGCTATATAAATATTTTTGTACATAATTATATACGTGATGGTGGTGGACCTGGATGTTGAATGACCGCTGGATGTAGATCGGCTGACAGACAGAACACGTTGTCGTTGTTTCAGTTTATTCCTGTCAGCTCAGTTTTGAGATCAAGCTCTACTTCAGTGTGCAATATTGCGTTATATATTAAGTCGCTTTGTCATAGTATCGCGTATATATATGTATGTATAATTGTATATATTTATATATATATATATATATATATGACAGATATATAACGTTGAACAGTATTATCTTAGCGAGGCGCGGTGTGGAACGCGCACGTGTTTAAGCGAGCGAAGGATTTTGCTGACAGTTGTAAGTTCTGTAGAGAGAGTTGCTGTCTGTTTTAACTGTGTATTATTCATTCATTCATTTGAAGATTTATATAGCGCCCCTTCAAGGTAACTACTCAGAGGCGCTCCTGACACCAGCACGTTCATATAAGACAGTTTTCAGATTTGCAAGAAATAGGCCAGGGGTGGCCCCAGGGCACATGCGGAGCTCTAAGGGAAGTCTATTCCAGACTGCCGGGCCCACCACTGAAAAAGATCGACTTTGCATAGTCGTGGAACGAGCAAATGGAACTAAAAGTACCCCTTTTCCCGATGAGCGGAGGGAACGTCGGCCTTGGGCACCTGAAACTGTGCAGCAAAGCTCACGAAGGTAAGCAGAGGCAAGGCCCTGACAACATCGCCATACTAAGGCAGCGATCCTATATTC
The DNA here is from genome assembly GCA_963556255.1 of Allolobophora icterica. Taxonomy (NCBI): domain Eukaryota; kingdom Metazoa; phylum Annelida; class Clitellata; order Crassiclitellata; family Lumbricidae; genus Allolobophora; species Allolobophora icterica. The sequence continues at coordinate 76,343,653 of OY744605.1, read as the reverse complement.
TATGCGTAAGCGCATAGGAAGCCAGTGAAGGACCTCTAGCATATTATATTATGCATGTGTGATTTTAAAAAGAAATATACTGAAAAACGTTTCCGACGGTGTTCTAGTTGATTGATGGCTACGTTATGCTGGTCCTAGGACTATCGCTCATAGGGACGATCGCTTATAGGACGATCGCTCATTGGACGATCGCTCATAGGACTATCGCTCATAAGACGATCGCTCATAGGACTATCGCTCATAAGACGATCGCTCATAGGACTATCGCTCATAGGGACTATCGCTCATAGGACGATCGCTCATAGGACTATCGCTCATAGGACGATCGCTCATAGGACGATCGCTCATAGGACGATCGCTCATAGGACGATCGCTCATAAGACGATCGCTCATAGGACTATCGCTCATAGGGACTATCGCTCATAGGACGATCGCTCATAGGACGATCGCTCATAAGACGATCGCTCATAGGACGATCGCTCATAGGGACTATCGCTCATAGGGACGATCGCCCATAAGACGATCTGCTGTCGTTGTTGCTGGCGTTTGTGATGTCGTACTTCGTCTTCTATGTAGTTAAGGTAGTATAAGTTTGCTTGTACATTGCAATAAATTTTTTATCTTAAACCCGGGACGCAGTTTTCACTAAAACCCCCAGACAACTTCCTACAATGTATGTATCTAGATACTTAACATAGCGCCTTTTAGGTACCTCACAAAGGTTACCATGGTTACAGTTTGGTTGACCTGATTTCGACTTAGGTTTGGTGCGCCAGCGAAGATATCTTGTGCGATAGACACCGACGCGATAGAAGATAATAACTATAATTACAGTTACTTAAAAGCATAGTGTTGTTACCCTTTGCTTGTTGTCGTGAAGTTGAGAGGAGTGTTTGCCAAGGTGAACACGTGAGGCTGACGTTCTACCTCCAAGGTGAAGGTCGCTTTCGCTTCTGGGTCATCAACGCAAGGAAAAGCTCTCCTTGCATTCGTTGCCTCCATCTGGGTTGACACGATGAATCTAAAATCAATCAATCAAATGAGATATCCAACCGAAATGACGACGATTTCACCAGAACTTGTTGTCTTAATATAGCGTTGCATAACAGAATTTAGCATAATACAACATACAATAAAAATTCAACTGTTAGTTGATAATTAATGCCCTCCATACGAAGTTCAGAAGTGCACATTGAAGACGGGCAAACATGGAGAGCTGTAAATTAGACTGGAATAGGTAAGTTTTCAGTCTAGATCGAACAAGAGGAGGATCTCTGACAGAGCTACTTGAAATAACTATGGAAGATAAGTAAGAGGCAAATGATTTGTACGTGTTTTGTAAACGAGGATTGTCAGACTGCTGGAAGTCAGTGTATGAAACAAGTCAGTGTATGCAACAATGAGCAGATTTGTGTGTGGTCGCAGTACGAGGGTCCAAGACACAGTCTTGCAGCCAGTTTCATCATTCTAGTTCGATGAAGCAGTGCACATTCAGGGTGAACATAGGAAATGAGTTTCAGCAGTCGAGTCTCGTCAGAATAAGGCTGTATATAAGTGGTTTGAGATATACTTAATCTAGAGCAGATCGAAGCTCTTAGATTCTTCTGAGATTAAACAATCAAGTTCGAGAAGTCTCAGCTATTTGAGGCTTTAAAGAGGGAGAGAGAGACAGACAGACAGACAGAGACAGACAGACAGACAGAGACATAGACAGATAGATAGATAGATAGATAGATAGATAGATAGATAGATAGATAGATAGATAGATAGATAGATAGATAGATAGATAGATAGATAGATAGATAGATAGATAGATAGATAGATAGATAGATAGATAGATAGATAGATAGATAGATAGATAGATAGATAGATAGATAGTCAGATAGATAGATAGTCAGATAGATAGATAGATAGATAGATAGATAGATAGATAGATAGATAGATAGATAGATAGATAGATAGATAGATAGATAGATAGATAGATAGATAGATAGATAGATAGATAGATAGATAGATAGATAGATAGATAGATAGATAGATAGAGAGACAGACAGACAGACAGACAGACAGACAGACAGACTGATAGATAGATAGATAGATAGATAGATAGATAGATAGATAGATAGATAGATAGATAGATAGATAGATAGATAGATAGATAGATAGATAGATAGATAGATAGATAGATAGATAGATAGTCAGATAGATAGATAGTCAGATAGATAGATGTGTGTGTGCGTGCGTGTATGTGCGTGCGTGCGTGCATGCGTGCGTGCGTGCGTGAGTGCGTGCGTGCGTGCGTGCGTGCGTGCGTGCGTGCGTGCGTGTGTGTGTGTGTGGCGTAAGAAACTCCATGCCTTGGTCCGTTGGTGGAGGAATACGTGCTCTGGTAGACACCGACCTCCTCAACGTTGATTCTTCCAGTGAACCTCATCGACACCAAGATCTCCTCCCCAACTAACAGCGATCGTTCAAGCGTGACGTTGTACACTTCCGTTGTTGTATTTTCCATGACTTCCGTCCAGACAATGGACGCGTTGTCATTACAACGGTTTACCTTGACCGATGATCTATCGATGTCGAGCTCGCGGATGTTGAGGGAAACGATGGAAGTTGGGGACTTGCAGCGGAAGAAGACTTCGACGCTGCCAGCGAGAGAAAAGTTTTGCGGATCTGGTTGGTAAAAATCCGGCTTCCAATGGATGTTATAATGGAATGGACGAAGATGTCTCGGAAGCCTGAGCCTAAAACAGGGATATTACTGATGGTGAAGACCACCACCACCACCTCCACCACCACCACCATCACCATCATATCCACCAACTCCACTAACACCAACACCACCGCCATCACCACCACCACCGCTACTCCTACTACTATCAATGCTGCTGCTACTGCTTCTGCTACTATTACTGCTACTACTGCCATTCCTACCATTATCACCATTACTACCATTGCTGCTACTATTAATACTACTACTAGTATTACTGCTGTTTATTTTTAGTCGCTACTCCTACTTAGTTGTAGGTAAAATGTTGCGAATGTGTCAATATTGGAATAGACGAACATTGTATTGTACTGTTATTTGTTATCTTCTTTCTGTTATACCCGATGTACATGTACATGTAGCTGTGATATTCAGGTTCTTAATATAAGAAAACAATTGTTAATATTATTGTATTAAAGTCTTTGTTGTCATTGTTATTATTTTGTTGTTGTTTCCGTATCTTTCTCGTTCATCTCTGCCAGGTAACCGTGAATGATAGTAAGTCCCCTGTTGAGTGTCTGTGGTAACGGATTCGTTTTAAAAACTGTGCAAATAAATTAGTTTCGAAACTGTAAGAATTTGGATCATTTTAAAGTTGTCCAAATTTGAATCAGCTTAAACTTGTAACAATTTGAATCAGTTCAAACATATAGGACTACTAATTTTAATCAGTTTAAATATCTAGCAATTTTAAACAGTATAAAATTGTACACAATTGAACCATTTTAGATTGTACACTTCAAACTCAGCAAATGATAAATACTTAGAATCCACGTCATATATGACGGGTAAATACTCTAGTTGTATGTACAAAGACTTAATTGCATGTATTAAAACTTAATTTTAAAATTGTATGAATTAAGAATTAAATAAGATCGGACTAAATTAAGGTCAGCTTAAAATTATTGTCCACTGACTGATTATATGAGTTGTCATCCAACGCTGGTGTCGTAGACATAGTCGTTGTTGTAGTCGTTGGTGTGATTATCCTCTTAGCGACGACACGAAAGAAGGCTGACGGAGGAGTAGAGAGAGGAGGACCGGAAGTAGATCGTGCACAGTCGACTGGCGGTATATAAAGTCACAGAAAACATCTGAACAATAGTTCAGAGCTGCTCTATTATGTTAAGTGTCTTAATACATACAAGTAAACGAGCATTCCTAGTAACATAAATACACATAACATCTATGCATAAATGTACAAATGAACAAGCATGCAGTGCTCTTTTTCAGCCGGAACGGCGTTCCGGAACCTTTTCTCGCCTACTAAAAATAATTTTTTTATTTTAATAATAAAAACAATAATTTAGTCATTTTAATTTAATTTCAGTGTTTTGAACTGTTTTCAGTGTTGAGACCACTCCCAACCACCAATCCCGTGTTTCTCGGAATTTTAGCCCTTCCATACTTGTTCCGTTCCTGAATCTATTGTTCCGTTCCGGAACCTTTTTCCCATAAAAAAAACACTGCACACACATATATACTAGACAAGGGCGTTTATCTATGTATGCATGCATGTATTTACTTATGCACGTTTATATGCGGGTATCGTAATCTTAATCGTAATCTCCAAACTTCTAAAGCGCCACTCGACGGTCAAGAGCAGAGCACCAGCCTATTCACGAGCGCTGAAAGCATTTATATACTAAACGTATGTAAGCATGCATATATATAGGTTTATGTATGTATACAGTGGCGGCGTCACGATTTGAAAAGTAGTACGGCAAATTAGAGGGTCTGGGTAAAAGTGTGCGGCAAAATTATGTTTTTGCCGTAGAACATAAAAAGTGGTACGGCATGTATGTGTATATAAATATGAATGCATGCATGCATGTATGAGAGAGAGAGAGAGAGAGAGAGAGAGAGAGAGAGAGAGAGAGAGAGAGAGAGAGAGAGAGAGAGAGAGAGAGAGAGAGAGAGAGAGAGAGAGAGAGAGAGAGAGAGAGAGAGAGAGAGAGAGAGAGAGAGACAGAGAGACAGAGAGACAGAGACAGAGACAGAGACAGAGACAGAGACAGAGACAGAGACAGAGACAGAGACAGAGACAGAGAGACAGAGACAGAGACAGAGACAGAGAGACAGAGACAGAGAGACAGAGAGACAGAGACAGACAGACAGACAGACAGACAGAGACAGACAGACAGACAGAGATAGAGAGAGACAGAGAGAGACAGACAGACACAGACAGACACAGACAGAGACAGAGACAGAGACAGACAGACAGACAGAGACAGACAGAGAGTGAGACAGACAGACAGACAGACAGAGAGACGTAGTTAAGCTTTCCAATCGGTTCGGTCTTGGTGCAGAGTTAGGATGCCTGTCAACGTTGTGTCTTCGGGTGGAGAACGTTTGTGTTTTCTGAACCAGGGTCATTAAATTACCCTGGTTCTGAAAAAATTTTGGTCTCTTTGAGACTGCAGGCTGGTGTTCTCCGGTGGGCTGCTGATTTTGTCGCCTGCTGAGCTGACACTTTTGAGGGTATCTTGTTGGTTTTTGTTGTATATATTCGCTATTAAATCACATTTTATCTTAAGCCACTTCTTTTCTCTCTCCCTAGACAAATAGGCTAACAATGTATATATGCTTGCATGCAAGTATGTATCAAACCCTATGCAGGAATGTGTCAGGACGCTGATATGGAGGTTTTACAAGCGTCATGTTGTGAAATTCGGAACAGATAGGAAACATTTCTACAGCTGGCTCGCTTTGCAATTGTACGATATCGTATGAATAATGGATGGTGTTAGAGACACTGGTTGCGGTACACAATTCAGAACCCGTGGTATTAAAGTTGTTCATTCGGCGTAAACAATGGTAAACATTAATGAGTCGTGATGGGAAAACGGGGCAGACAATGCATTTCATATTTGCTACGCAGAAATGCTGTGACTAAGTTTTCCCACTGCTTTATCCGTTATTCCGGTCTTTTGCGTTATGACGACGACGATGATGGTGATGATGACGACGACGATGATGGTGATGATGACGATGATGGTGATGATGATGATGATGATATTGTGAAGGATTTCACAGACTACTGGCTGCTGGCGTCACAGCTAGTTGAGACCTACTGCGCGACTCAAGTCGCGCTATGACCTTCAAGTCATGCATTAGGCCAAAAGATTATGACCTTCTAAGTCACGCAAAGGGCAGGCAGTATAAGTCGCACTGTGACCTACTAAGTGAGTTGGCCTGTGAAGAAGTAAGTAAGCAGTCCGATAACGGTACCATGATGCTGGAGTACTAATCAGCAAGACTCAGGAGTGGCAGAATCGAGAAGGTGTTGTGCTCTGGAATGGGAGAACCAACCCCACTCTGGACGACTTCTACATAAGTGGCTGTAAGTCACTCAGAACTGTAAATTACTCTGATATAATACCAATCAACCCCTATTGGTAGACGCCACTGATAATGATATGCAGGAATAAAGAAGGTGGAAGAGCAGGAAGGATGGTGTGGTGATGACAGCTGCGGCGCCAGTGGTGGTGGTGGTGGTTCTAGTAATGGTTGTGATAGTGATAGGGGTGGTAAATGGTAAGACAGTGATATGAGTGGTAAAGGGTATGATAGTGGTGGGGTGGTAAAAGGTATGATGGTAATGGGGTAGTAGAGAGTATGCTAGTGATGGTAAAGTCCGTACCTCTTTGCGTGGTAAAGGATATGATAGTGATTGGGTGATAAAAGATTTGATGGTGATAGGTGTGGTAAAGGATATGATAGTGATGGAGTGGGAAAGTCCGTACCTCTTTGCGTCGTCGTTGTCGAGGCCAGCAGGAAAACGTTGAGCAAGGTGACAGATAGTAAGACCAACGGGTTGATGTGGATGCCACTGCGGGCTCCTATCCCTTCGGAAAGCAACTCTTCTCTGAATTTGTCTCTCCTGCGTTCCATTGCAGTTACAAGCGATTTCTGATGCGGAAGGGAACTGAAAGGTATCTACGAGAGAATTAAAGAACTTTTCAAACTGAAGTCTTTGGCTAATTAAGTGAGTCTTGTCAGGTATCGCGATGTAAGATATTCTGCAAACCAAATGTAAAGTTCCATACGAAATTTCTCAGCGTCACACAAAAGCTGCGTCAGAGAGACCAGCTTATAATACTGGTAATTCTGCTGCGACCGTCACAGACTAACTAATTCTGCCGTGCACGCCAACTACTTTTGTACGTCTCAATTCATACAGCAATTTAGTTTTTATATAGACTATATTACACATTATAGGCCTGCAGGTTTTACTAATATATATATATATATATATATATATATATATATATATATATATATATATATATATATATATATATATATATATATATATATATATATATATATATATATATATATATATATATATATATATATATATATATATATATATATATATATATATATATATATATATATATATATATGATTGAGTGTGGTCTCTTGTCTTTGTGCAGAGCTTCCCCACCCGAGTCACGTGCTATAATGATGGATCACAGAGCGAGTGAGTGATTTACTGCCTCTACCAGCGTATCCTTTTTAGTCTGCGTCGTGGGCCAAAAATCCTCGCTCTGTTTTAGAGTCATGCAGGACGCAAAACACGTTCCTTTAGGCAGTGCTTTTTTTCTGGAAAAAAGGTACCGGAACGGAACAATAGGTTCCGGAACGGAGTAATTATGGGTGGGCTAAAACCCCGAGAACAACGGGATTGGGGGTTGGGAGGGGTCTCAATAAACACTGAAAACAGTTCAAAACAATGAAATTAAATTAAAACAACTAAATTATTGTTTTTATTATTAAATTAAATAAATTATTTTTTAATGCCTGAAAAAAGGTGCCGCAACGCCGTACCGGCGCGTTCCGGCTGAAAAAAGCACTGTCTTTAGGTATTTCCAGAAAACAGGCGTCTACTTTCGGCTGAGAAGCGTATTTCCGGTTTAGGGAATATATATTCGGTAATGAACGCTGCTAAAGTGGGATCTCGTTTACTCACATCCAGCTGGGGATCAAACTCTGCCTATTCTAGACCCCAAACGCACATTCAATAAAGCGGAGACTTCGACGTTTTCCGAAGGCATACACTTGGGGGCAGTGTGATTCTCGTTAACGTTAACGATAACGAAAATGTTCGTTAACGAACAAAAACTGATTTTGTTAACAATAACTATAACTATAACTAAAAAATATCACTAACTATAACTATAACTATAACGAAAATAACACAAACGAAAATTCATCGCTATTTTCGTTAATGAAATAAAAAGTGCAATATCGATAAACATGAGAACGTGAAAAATCGCTACAACAGCCTACGTTCGTCCCGGATTTTCAGGGGTGAGGTAATTTTCTTTGACATAATTTTTTTAGGGGCCCTTGAATGTTTGACAATTGTTGAAAAGGGGGAGTAGATCAAAAACTGCCTAAAATATGTTGACATAATTAATCGATGACCCCATGCATAGGGACCAGGCGAAGCGCCATTGGGGCCTTTTAACTATGTAGGCCTACTAACTAAAATTAACTAAAATAAAAGTCCAGTAACTATAACTATAACTATAACTAAAAAATAATACTAACTATAACTGTAACTATAACTAAAATGAAAAACCATTAACTATAACTGTAACTATAACTAAAATAAAATCTGGAAGGAGAATCACACTGCTTGGGGTGTGGTGAATCTCGATGCGTTTCAGTAGTGGTGCCTGAGGAGGCACACATTCCACACATGGACCATGTCATCAGTACGAAGATATATCGACACCCGATGTGTCCGAGGTATTTTGAACAAGAAAGCTCCGGATGTTTGGACACATCACCCGTTGTGACGGAGAATAAGACTATGTTTAGACTATGCCAACGATGTGCGATCTATGATTTCCACCTCTCCAAGGGTCCTTTGTTTGGGGTTTGGAAGAGAACAAATGGACGCCCTCGCCTCACCTGGACACGAGTTGTGGCGTCTGATACGAGTCGACTAAATATCGGAATACCCTCAGCTTGCAGACGGGAGCTGAGGATAGCGACCGCTGGCTAAGTTTTGTTTAAATAATGCTGTAGTTTACTTAGAACGTGTTCAGTGCGAAGACTAATTAGTGGTTTTAGTTCTAAGTTCAAACGAACGAAATTATCGAGGCAAGTCCGCGAGTGACTAACTAACTGATAAAAAAAATGACATCCTAGAGAAACAGACGGACATCTTGGACACGCAACATGCGAACGATGTAAAATTCGTAATAGTAATATAGTCTGGTTACAGAAATGCCAGAAGGAGTAATAGTGCTAGTAGCACTCGGAATATCAAGACTCTGAGATAAAATAGGATTAAAATAATAGTGGTAATAGTAATTTTAGAGTTACAGATGTAATAGTAAGAACAGTAGTTGCGATAGCATTATGCGTAATTTTTCTTGGCTATAAATCTGACAGAAAAAATGCTGTCATGACCAGACGTTTGCTGCACCTGGTCTCATCTGTGTTTAAAAATTAAAACAGCTATATATCATTACTCTTCTACTGTTTCCTGAAGTACATTCATGCGATATGTCACTATGATATTCAGAAACTGGAAGTGTTTTTAAATGTCAGTTACAAAGCCGAACAGTCTATCTCTGAGTCTGTGCAATTCTTTTTCGCTTAAGACTCGAAACAATAGCAACAGAGTATTGTTCACCGAGTGTGAGTGACAGATGAAGAACCAGTGTGATATTGAATTGCTCAATGTTTTGTTTTAAGATAACTTATCATCTCTTGTTTCCTTCCACTTCCTTTGGTCTCGTTTGTACCCCACCACCACCACCATCACCACCGCCATCACCAAGAACAACACCACAACCACCAACACCACCACCAACACCACCACCACTAGCAACAGCACTACCACCACATACACAAAAACCAACTACTACAACAACACCAACAACAGCACCACCACCACAACCACCACCACCACAACCACCACCACCACCGCCACCAATAACAATAACTGAATTATATCAAACAGCTGACAGACCACAAGAGAATGCTGCATCTATATGTTAGCGTATGTCCTTCAATGAGATCAGCAAAAGCTCTTCATTTAAAACTTTTACATCATCACAAACTAATGAACTGATGAGGACGAATGGACGGAGCTACACAGTTTTGAATAAAGAGTTTGAACATCGGAATCATAATCTCCAAACTTCTAAAGCGCCACTCGAAGGCCAAGCGCAGGACACCAGTCTATTCACGAGCGCTACGTCAAATCAGAGGGGTTTTCCAGAGAGTAGTCCTAAGGAGATCCGGGTCGGGTTTCTAGGGGGCCACATCAAGAGAGGAGGCAGAACAGCTGTTGACGCGGATGTCATTTAGGGCGAGAAGAATTGGAAGGAGGAGAATGAGATGAGTCAGGATAGGAGTACTTGAAAAGTTGAGACTTTAGTTTTGGTGGAAAGCCCGGAGTTATAGGTACAGGGACATGAGGAGGACCGTATTTCATTGTATAAAAACTAAACACAAGGAAGACACTGTACAACTAATCACAACTTATTTCATCATATATGCAAGGAACTAAAAACAAAACAGGTTCCATTGATGTTCAAAATATTTATTCATCCAAAGCCACATAAATTCTTTCCAAACTTCATTCAGTTATTGCCAAAAAATTCATTATTTATGACAATCATTCTAAGTCTTCTTAACTGCATCCAATTAAATACAAATATAAACTCAATAAAATAAGCTTCGTCAATAATTATAAGTTCAAATTTACTCCATCAGATAGGAATGTAAAGATACAGGCCTCTCAGCCAAAAGCCTTAGGTAACATTCCTTCAATAAGATGAATCAAGTGCAGTCCGACAGGTTCTCTAGAAACCGAGGCCAGTCAGCCAAGCGTTCATATCCTGGTCATTTTTTTGTCTCCAGTTGATGTTCTGTTGTATGGTCTGTCGAAAGCTTTCGAAACTGTCATATGAAGTAGCCAGATACTGGTTGACGTAGCTATTAAACTACAAATCAACAAAACAATTTTAGATACAAGTTTTTGTAACGATATATGCTGATGAGGCAGCTTCTGCAAAGGTTAGACTTATCACCGCTGAGGCACAGTCGACCCCTGCCATCACCCCTACATGGAGCCCATATAAGCTTCATATTTCCACATGGGACCCGAATAGAGACCGTCCAATGCCAAGGAGAGGCCGTCTTGCTCCTCTTCAGTCCGTTCTCAATGCTGCTGCTAGATTAATTGCCCGTCTTCCTCGATTCTCTCATTTCACCACCTTTGTGGCAGGAGAACTCCACTGACACCCGCTTTCTGCCCGCATCCAATTCAAGGTCCTCATCCTTGTCTCTAAAGCTCAACTTAGTTTCGCTCCGAAATATTTATGTGGCCTAATTCATCGCCGTCACTCTGCTGCTTCTCTTAGTCCTCTTCGTTCATCTGACCGTTTGGACCTCCTCGTTCCCCGTGTCAGGACTTCTCTGGCTCAATCTAGGCCTTTTGCTTCCATTGGCCCTGCTCTTTGGAATGAGCATCCTCCGTTCGTTCGTTCTTCTATTCTCTCAGGTAACGTCTCTTCCTCTTTTACCTTTCTTAAGACCTGCTTTTTCTCGGGGTCTCTCGCACTGGGAGCGCTTCTGAATGGCCTTCCTGCTAGAAGCGCTTTATAAATATCCGAATACAATACAATACAATAGTAACGCAGAGTACCTCTGACTAGATTCATGCGTATGAGCATGTATTTTGGGACATTTAATTTAAGAGTATATATGTGTAGATATATAATTACTGCGATATAACTTATGCATTACGATACTTGGCAATACGACACATCAGGTCGGCTCTGACCAAGAATATGTCGCAAACCATAGCCTGTTCCCTTGTCTTTTCTCCCTTTGATTAAGCTAATTCTGCTTTTGTTGATCTCTCAGACCTTGAACTTAACAGGCTGGAATGCATCCAAAATCAATCAATCAACTAAGCATTTATATAACGCCCCTTCAAGGTAACTATTCAGAGGCGCTCCCAACCCCACCCCGGCGAAAGATAACAGTCTTTAGAGTAACGAAGTAAGCGGTGGACAAGTCTCGAGGAAGAGACCGCAAAACTCCTTAGCTCAAGTAGTTCAGCGTGTTCCACTACAAACAAGCTCCTCAGTCCTATTCCATCAGATGCATTGGCTTCCTGTTGAGTTCAGAATAAAATTTAAATTGACCTGTTAGACCTACAAAGCCCTCTGCACCTCCACACCTCTCTGCCTTCAATCACTACTTACTCCTTAATCCCTCCTCGTTGCCTGCGATCATCAAGTACAGGTATTTTAGCTGAGCCACGATGCAGAACAGTTATGGGCTCGCGTGCATTTCATGCCTCTGCCCGCAGGGAATGGAATCAACTGCCACAGTCTCTTCCAGGCTCAAATTCACTTCCCACTTAAAAAGCGGTTATTTTTCACTATTTCTCCTTGGCTTTCAAGCACTTGGACATCTAACTGCATCTTCTCCTGACGACTGACTATTAGCACCTCAGATTCACTTTTCGGTGTGACCGTTACAAATTTAATTAATAATAATAAAAATAATACCATAAAATAATATTTCAACATTCGAAAAGCCCTCATAACCTCGAGATTTCTGAAGCGCCAGAAGCGCTAAATCACGGGGATCATGCACAGACGCTCAGTCAAAACAAAATCGAGAGGTAGGCACGGTCAGAATCGCTTTCAGGCCTAGGTCCAATGGCTCAGCCAGGCAGATCGTCAGAATGTTACGGCAGATGGTGTTAAGATTTGGAGCGCAGAGAGGAGTAAGGAGAAAAGGAGGAATCAGGATGCGGTTTTTGAAAAGGGGCGTCTTCCGTTTTGAGTGAAATAACAAGAGGTACAGTTTTGGTGAGTCTGTGGGATAGCAGTGTGATTCTCCTTACAGATTTTACTTTAGTTACAGTTACAGTTATAGTTAGTGGTTTTTGATTTTAGTTATAGTTACAGTAAGTATTATTTTTAGTTACAGTTATAGTTATCGCTAACGAAATCATTTTATTTTCGTTAACGAACATTTTCGTTACTTTAATCGTTAACGAGAATCACACCGTGGGATAGATCTGGTAGTTGCAATGAATAATGCTTAGGCTTTCAAGTTCAATATGTCTCTAAAACCACTAACGACAATGTTTGTGCTTAAGCAGATCTAGCACAAATGAACCTGAATATCGTTCCTCTAAGCACCAGCAATGTGCTGAACTGTCACTCTCTACTTCTCCTCCCTACTCTCCACATCATCTACTGTTTGGGATCTTTAAGTCCTCTTTGAATTAACAATTTTACCTAAAACCCCAAATATAGCTGCAATTTCTTGGGCGTGCTTGTTTCACCTAAGCAGAATCTGACAGTTTCGCTCTATTCTGGATTTAACATTGCTGAAAGCACTGATACACTGACTTAGTCTGACGCGACTTGATTACTATAACTCCATACTCTGTGGACTCCCCGAATGCACAATGTTTCGTCTAACCACAGTAATGCGTCAGGCTGCAAGACTATGTCTTGGACTCTCGTATCGAGACTATATCATACCTGCTCTTTGTTCTGTACACTGGCTTCCTGTATAACTATGAGCTTATCCGCTTCAAGCTGGAACTCCTCACGTACTTGTAAAGCGAGTGCAAATAATCTGCCATAGCAAACCCTGCAACTATGTCAAAGGCCGCTCCTCTCTTCGATCAGCATTTGCCGGAAAGTATGTTGTTCTAATACGCGTCTTGTCTTTGGCCGGCATTCATTCACAACTGCCGGTCCCTCCGTCTGGAACTTTTTATCTACTCATGTTCACAACTCTCTTAGCGAGACTTCGTTTCGCTCTAAATCGAAAACTTACTTCTTCCAGTCTACCTATGGCTCTTAATGGCTGCCCGGCTTCAATGTGCACCTCTGACCCTTATAAGGCGGGCATGTTCAAAATACAGTTGTGTTGTATTGTATTGCATAGTACAAAGGAATCTCGATATCTAACACGTGAGAATCGATAGGGTAGGAAAATGTTCAACTTCCTCAATCACTTACTTTGTCAGCTTCAGTTTTCGTTGATATGACAGATGAAAATGCTCTAAGAATATCCACTCGTCCAATCCTGTAAACCATAATCATTTTTTAATTATATCATCGATATTACAGACATAGATTTGCACACAGATAACACCGTCCGTTAAAAGATAAACATTACATATAAATAATAAACATATTCGATGAAGTCATTCTTCCAGTGATAAACAATGAATAATTTGATAAATAGAGGACATTATTACTGATAAAAAGAGGACAGATTTAATACACTATGATCATTATTCAGTAGCAGACGACATTCTTGATTAGTAGAGGATTTGTCATAAACATATGACATTCTTGATTAGTAGAGGATTTTGTCATAAACATATGACATTCTTGATAAAAAAAATGACATTTAGATAAACAGAGAACAAAATAATTCATATACAGTGGATATTATTCATAAACCGTGAAAAATAATCCTTAACCTGAGGATAATCTTGACAAACAGTCCAAAATGCAAGATATATTATACTGAAATATTATGCCTTCGCTCTTGTCATCCACAGCTTCAAAAACAGATAGCTAACAGATGTGGGTGCAGTTGCGGGGTGTACGATAGTGTAGTGGTTAGCGTGCTTGACTATCAATCGAGAGATCGGGGTTCAAATCCCCGTTACTGAAATTCGGTCTTCTTCTTCTAACAGTTGTAGACCAAATATTCAGTCAGTAATTAAGATGCCAGTCCACCCAATGGATCACAAAAATCAGAGCTACCGTAATTACAAGTCAATTTAAGATATCACGAACGTTCATTATACAAATGAATATATTTACTTAAACAGAAAGACAATTGACAAAACATATAATACATACATATAAGGTGTAAATTGTAATTTACTATTGTTACTAAATTGTAACTTCTATGGCGCCGGTGTCTAATGCCTAAAGCATCAACTGATGGCGCACCAAAACCAACCTGTCAGCAACATCAGTCAGTACAAGTAAATATACATACGAGGCATTGGCATATTTGTAGAGGTGTTCCCAGGCTGCCATATATCCTTGCTTGGATCTGGCGATATATGTGCTGATGTAGTAGTTGTTGGATGAATCTACAAAGCTATTGTCCTGCGCCTCAACCGAGTCCAGAAGACTACAATATGAAGAAGAAATCTTTCATCACTAAGTCCAAATCTAAACCAATAATGGAGGATCCTCGGGTCTAATTCGACTTACTTTGTAAAAACAAAAAATATGCAATGCAATAAAATACCATACAATACGATGCAGCATGCAATGCCATGCATATACGAGATGATGATAGCAGTAGTAGTAGTAGTTGTAGTAGTAGTAGTACTCGTAGTCATAGTAGAAGTAGTAGTGGTGGTAGTAGAAGTGGTGGTGGTGGTGGTAGTAGTAGTAGTGGTGGTAGTAGTAGCAATAATAATAAAAGTAGTAGTAGTAGTTGTAGTAGTAGTAGTAGTAGTAGTAGTAGTAGTAGTAGTAGTAGTAGTAGTAGTAGTAGTAGTAGTAGTAGTAGTAGTAGTAGTAGTAGTAGTAGTAGTAGTAGTAGTAGTAGTAGTAGTAGTAGTAGTAGTAGTAGTATAGTAGTAGTAGTAGTAGCAGTAGTAGTAGTAGCAGTAGTAGTAGTAGTAGTAGTAGTAGTAGTAGTAGTAGTAGTAGTAGTGTGGTAGTAGTAGTAGTGGCGTTTGTGGCAGTAGTAGTTGCTGGTTTAATAAAAGTAGATGTAATATAATTATTAGACCTATTGCCAAGTTGTACTCTTTCTGTCATACAATAGTTGTTTCATTCCGCTATTTGGGGGAAACAACATAATGATGATAATAATAATAAATAATAAAAATAGCAATAATAAAATAATAATTATAAAAAAAAGAAAAAGGTCTAGAAGAAGAACTAGAATAATGATAATAATAAATCACTAATGACTGCTCTAAGAAAAATGCTATCATTAATATTTGCAGTCCTGGGATCATCATCATACATACCTGAATGGATAAAAATAACAATTATAATAATAATAACAACAACAATAATAACATGTATTAACCGTAGTAACAATAATAACAACAATAACAATAACAGTAATCATAATAATAGAATGATAATCATAATAATAGAATGATTGCGTATTCATTCAGCATAACAAGAGAGATGAATCTAACCGTTTAATGGTTGTGATGTTTCTGGTGCAGGTCAACGCTTCAACCAGTTTACTGGACTCTTCGCTGAAGTGGCTCTTCGTGGCTTTATACCTTGAAACGAGCACCTGCCAGTCGTCATAGCTGCCATGTGCAGCAACCGTGCAGTAGACAGCGAAGCGCTGATCGGGTGTGATCCTGCTTATGATCGAAATATAAGGGATCATTATTCAGACCAAATGATTTCTATATGTTTTAAAGTATAATGTCAGGCAACGGCATGGAATAATAAACAAAATAAGAAGCGGTCTATAATCGAAGATTTCTGGGTAGATGATTACTATCGTGTCTCTGAGTACATGCGAGATGTCCTCCACTAGTTGCCACTCTCGCAATGCATAGGTGTAATTTGTGGGGGTGCGAGGGGTATCCGTACCCCCACTTTTTGAATGGGGGGTACCGTACCGTCCCCCCTCTTTAAACAATGCCAATCAATATTTTATTATTGTGCTTTCCCAGAGATGGTCTCAATGCTAGAAACGAAAGTGGAATAGAATTGTTACCCCACTTTTTAGACCAAAGTTACGCCCTTGTCGCAACGGATTGTCTACCGGGTTGCCTCCATTGTCTGGCAGTGTCAGCAAGGCCGTGCTTCCTCCTATCTACTCGAGCTTTGCTCTCGTGTCTCTGCTCCACCTGGTCACCTGACTTTCTGTCTGCCATGCTCCTTTGGATCATCACCTAGAACCGATTTTGACCCTACCTGCCTACCGATTTTGTGTTGACTAAAAGCCTGTGTTATAGCTGATTTCCGCAACTTTAGAAATCTCGAGATTACAATAATTATTATGACTTGTGTACTTACAGCGAATTATTGACCGCGTTATCCCTCCATATCCGGAACCGATTCAGAGCCTCATTGACGCATCCATCATTGTCGAAGCTGCATACCATCTCGATTATGATGCGCCGAAGGTATCTAAATGCGCATTAAAATTAAAGGTCACGTAAAGCATGATTACAAATACTGAAAATTATTTGGCATAATTATTTGAATATGAGAAGTCAACTAATTCTAACATTAACGATCGAACTGAAATGGAGTGCCCAAGAATTGCGAATGCTAATAAGTTAGCAGAATGGTACGAATTTTTAAACTGAGGAATTAAAAAGAACCTAAAATGGAGATAGTTTGCAGGTCACTTTTAAGACGCTGATAAAAACAGGATAGAATGAAAATGGGCATTCATTGGTGCATTAATGCATAGGTTGATGTATGTATTAATACACGAGTGAGTAGGTTTCTGGTTGTATACAAGATGCTGGACTACATTTGTACATTATGAGTGAGAAAACAGGTGATTGCTGGCCAACTACAGGATAGTGTGTGCTAATAGTCCTGTATGTATAAAATATATACATTATTTCTGTATTTCGTATGAATTGTATAAATGGGTGAGTAAGTAAGTTGGTGAATGTATGAGTGAGTTGGGGCGGCAGTTGATACTTACATGACTGTAATGCTATCATCTGGGTTTGAATCCCAGCCGAGCGAGTTGTAGTTATTCATGAGTAGACTGACGACGTAGTTCTAAAACGACGTCAAATGTACCAGATTTAGAATTAGCAATATATTTACTTAGTATATTGCTTGTTGTCGTTATTATTATTATTAGTAGTAGAAGTAGTAATATTAGTAATAGTAGTAGTAGTAGTAGCATCTGCAGCTGCAGCAGCAGCAGTAGTAGTAGTAGTAGTAGTAATAGTAATAGTAGTAGTAGTAGTAGTAGTAGTAGTAGTAGTAGTAGTAGTAGTAGTAGTAGTAGTAGTAGTAGTAGCAGCAGCAGCAGCAGCAGCAGCAGCAGCAGCAGCAGCAGCAGCAGCAGCAGTAGTATAAGTAGCAGTAGTAGTAGTAGTAATGTGATACCATATCACATGACAGCATGTCAAAGTACAATAGTGTTGCTAGTAAGGTTAAGTCAACCTCTTTCAACCCTGTGGATAAGAAGAATTTGCACAGAATGGATTGAGGTACATGTATACGGTTTAATGGGAATTGAAATAGATTGGATTGAGATACCTGCATATATGAATTTAAATAGAATGGATTGAGATACCTGTAGACGGTCAAAGAACATGCTACTGGTCTGGAATCGTCGCAAGATAGGAAGCATGTTATCTTTGAATGTCTGCCAGGGCAGGTACTCCACCTCCTTCGAGAGATATTCGGTCAGTCTCAGACCAGCAACTTGCGTCGTGTTTCCCGACCTTTGGAAAATATTTTTGTTTTGCTTCATTCAAATGATATTTCATTAGGTAATTTTTATTATTATTTTATTTACCTGAGGTAGAAATAATCCCTCATGAACAAAAAAATTGTGCTAGGAGTAATGCTCATCTCCGAGAAATCAGGCCTCGTCCCAGGGTTCACGATCATCCGGAAATGTGCCTATTATTATTATTTTTATTATTATTATTATTATTATTAGTATTATTATTATTATTATTATTATTATTATTATTATTATTATTATTATTATTATAACATTTAATTTAATTATAGAAGAAGAAAAACAGTCCCTTAAGTTAGCCCTTAGACAGCCATAGGTATGAAGTGATAGCGACTTCATTTTCTTAGCCTCGGCAAGTGAGGGCGTGTGGCCAGTACTTTCCCTCGCCGTCTCATCTTTCCACTGATAAATTAGGGTCAGTGTACTCATTATCGCTGAGCTGGCTAAGGGGTGCATGTGGAGCAGAAATCTCGAACCAAATTTCTGCCCTGACGGAGATTTGAACCCCGACCTCGCAATCGACAGTTTAACACGCTAACCAATACACTATCGAGCACCCCTATTCATTTAATAATTATTTAATTTAATAATTATTTTATTTTATTATAACTTTAGAATAAATAAATGCTTTTGCATATTCATTCACATGCATATTTATTTACCTTATTGTCAATATATCAGTCTATCCAATTTATTATTTAGTTTGCTGTGTTTGTTTCTTACCTTTTGTGCAAGTATTTTATTTTATTTATCTAGTTTTATTATTTTTTATCTATCTATTTATTTGTACTCACATGGAAAGCGTAAAACTATCATCAATCAGCTGAGCCCGATTATTCAACGGAATTCGCTAGAAATCACAACAGAAACGAAGAATAATAAGCTAATGTATAAAAACTAGACAGACACGGACACAGACAGACAGAGATAGACAGACAGACAGATGGTTGATGTAAGAGTCGGGTTCAGGGTACAACGGTGTGACCCTAGAATGTATATTCATGTTATTTGAGTATACCAATGTTAGAATCATATAATTATGACATATTATTGTGAATAATTATGTCAGTTGGTGGCACCAAGGAACAACTGAACTCTCTTTAGTGAACCAAATATTACTTCCTACAATTTTTTATTATTACTAGTAATTGGATTTAAATAAACAGAAGCCTTTGGAGTGTTACTAATATTATTATCGATTACAATTATAACAATCATATTATTATCGTTGTATTATTATTGTCATCATAATTACTAATGTCGCTATAGTTAATTGAATTTATTAAACCCTCTTCTTTGTGCAATCTGACATGGATTTAATAAATAAATTCTAATCATAATGAGAATGCTGGTTCTCCAACCGTGTGATCGGATTTTAGCTGAGCAGCCAGAAGTCTCCAGTTGGCATCGTCGTAGTTGACGCGATAATAGCCGTATAGATTGTGGTTGACGAGGATCCAGTTGTTGACGGTCAACGGTTGTGTCAACTGAATGTTCACTGCAACCAACAGATTGCGCCAAATGCAAATTGATTACTATTCTTGAAATTCGACGAAATTGTCCGAACTATCGGAATTGGATTGTTCTTCTCCAAAGATTATGTTCAGGTGATTAGCGTGCTCGACTGTCGAGTGAGATTAAATCAAAATTTAGAGGGCTTCATATCACCGCTAGGGCAGAGGCATGTTTCCGCTTCATCTGAGCCCCTATAGCGAATGCGGCTATAAAAAGAGTAGACTCATCGTACAATGTCGCCACTGCTCGTACTCTGGCAGTGCCAGTCCAAAGCCTGGATAAAGGAGGAGGGCGACGCTAATGATCTTTGTTATCACACAGTGTCTTTAAACTGAAACTACCAGGGGCGTCTATCCGCCCCTAAGTCATAGGAGCAACGTCCCTTTTCCCCCTCTTCTTCCCCGCTTCCCATCCCCCCCTAAAATGGTGGCACACACACTGACAGATCTCCCGACCCCCTATTTCTTGGATGGAGCATTTGCTCCAAGGTTTCTATGGTGTAGACGCCCCTGGAAACTACTACAATGTCGATGTGATGGAAAGACCACGAGAGAGAGAGAGAGAGAGACAAACAAACAGACAGACAGAGACACTGACGGAGATAGAGAGCACTAGCATCCGCCCTCTCCTACCGAAACTAAGAAACTAAAGTGACTAAAAGTTAATTTCTACACATGGCTGCTTCTCGGTCCTACTTCTCCGTCAACAGATATTTTAAACTGCCATTTCACTTGTATCGACATTCGATTGCTATCGTCTGCATCATGATAACGACGTTTTCTGCATTAAATTATGGCAAGCGCCCAATCCATTCAGCTACAATATCTCAAAGAAGTCGTTAGATTATATTGTATTAGATTAGATTAGATTATATGAGGTTAGACGCCTGAAATCCCTGAATGTCATTTGACAAATCGGTTTACCATCTAACGGTGCTAGCGCAATCAAAGCATTTTTATGCAGCAAACGACCATTCTATGATTGGTGAGGTCAGAGTGGGCTCTTTCCTCACAATAAATACTCCACCAACTAGAATATCAAACGCTGCTGCGTTCCAGTGTGTGTGTATATACGTACTGTTGTTGACCTTGTGCATCCAGACTCTGACGGGAGTCGAGTTGAGACTTGTTATGTAGGACATCGGAATTTCCCAAAGATACCTAAGGCAAACACAAGATCCAGTAAATTAATCTTCATCGATCGTACATGTGCGTGTTTGCGCATAAATAATCATATATATATATATATATATATATATATCTTTTCTTAAATTAAGCGCCTGCTAACAGCACTGCGCTGTACAGTGAACATACATTACATATATATATATGTATATATATAAATATATATGTACATATATATATATGTATATATATATATATATATATATATATATATATATATATATATATATATATATATATATATATATACCGGGTGGCCCATTAAAAACGTTCCCAAACTTTGTTAGCCTGGTAAAGATCTAATTTCAGAGATATCAAATTTTAATTTATACCAAAATGTTAAGGAATTATTTCTGTGCACAAATGTCACATTTCAAGAGAGTACGTTTATTATATCACACCCTGCCGCAAGGTTATGACGTCATACCTGTTTACAAATTTTGCACAAAACTACGTCATTTATTTCGCCGCGAAGTAATGAGAGTATCTTGATTAAACTAGTCCGCGAAGTAGTAAACATTAAGACATGGTGTTTTCAAATGACGATCTCTCTGTTATTGAGATATCATTTGAGGAGAAGGGTTGGCGAGGCAAGCGAATCGTTCAGGAATATCCGCGTGAAAACTGGTCAAGACAAAGCATAAACCGAATCATTAATAAGCTTATTGAAACTGGTAGCGTTGCTCGCAAGCCTGGAAGTGGTCGTCCAACAACTGCAACGACTGTTGAAAATGCTGAGAGTATAGAGCAGTTGTGTCAATCGCAGGAAAATGCACCTGGCACACATCAATCTCAAAGCAAAATGGCCAGCACTCTGAACATTTCACGTAGCTCAGTACAAAGAATAATCTTTCTAAGAAGCAAAGTCAATGGGAGTATTACGTCGGCTTGTTACGCGATAAGCTCATTCCCCAATGTCGTAGACTCTATCCTGACGACAATTACATCTTTCAACAAGACAGTGCTCCTTCACATCGTTGCAGATTGGTTCAGCAATTTCTTCAAGCAAACACCCCTGATTTTATCCACAGTGATGCCTGGCCACCAAACTCTCCCGATCTAAATCCTCTGGACTACTATGTATGGAACGCCCTAAAGGAGCTTGTGTATGCTGGTCGCAGAAAACCGTTTCTAAATACTGACGAACTTAAGCAGGTCATTGAAGCAAAATGGTCTCTATTAGACGACACACAAATACAGAAGTCAATAGGACAGTGGAAACAGCGTTTAAGGGTCGTTACAAGAGAAGGCGGAGGATCAATTAAACATTTGTTCGCGTAAAACGTCATCATAAAACAACTGTGCAAAATTTTGACCTTGGGTCATACAGTTCTAACAACAATTTCTCTCAAACTGTTGAGTATTTTGCGCTAAATTTTGGCTGTGTTGTACAAATATGAATTATGATTAGTTTGATGTACTATGATTCAATTTACTTTAAAATTGTTGTATTGCCAGGTTAACAAAGTTTGGGAACGTTTTTAATGGGCCACCCGGTATATATATATATATATATATATATATATATATATATATATATATATAAAGAGAGACTTGGTGGTTATTTCATATGCAGTATATATATACAGTAAGTCATGCATGCCTACCCATAAGGCGAAGGATAATATTCGTTGATTGTGGAGTTTGGTTGGAAGAGATAGAGTCGCTGAGTAACGGAAACGAGTTGGTTGGATGAGTCGTTGCTCGTCCTGGAAACGGTGACGAGGGGAAATCCCATCTGCTCGATCCACGTCAACAGAACCTCCTTCAGATCGAAGTCTGCTTGTTTTCCGGAAGCCACATAAGCCTTCATTGCACACACACAATGTATGTTTATATATGTGCATTCAAAATGTTTTGTATGTATGTGTGAAGATATGTATGCATGTATGCAATGAATGTAATGTATGTATGTATGTTTTGTATGTATATATATATGCATTCTAATATTATGCATGTATGTAGCTGTGAACATATGTATGTATGTATGTATGTATGCATACGTAGTGCCGTAGCGAGGGGTGTTCCAGCAGTGCCATGGAACAGGGCGCAACAACTCAGGGGGCCTACAGATGACAAACCAGTAAGTTCTTAATGACATTTAACTTAGTATAGGCTATCGTAGAGAGCAGTGTCATTATCATCATAATCATCAGGATCATCAGCTTGTTCTTCTTCCTCTATTTCTTTTTCTCCTGCCGAATGAAAATACGCTAGGTAAATTCCTCTTCCTCTTCATCTTCTTCTTCTTCTTCCTCTTCCTCTTCCTCATCATCTTCTTCTTCTTCTTCTTCTTCTTCTTCTTCCTCTTCCTCTTCCTCTTCATCTTCTTCTTCTTCTTCCTCTTCCTCTTCCTCTTCCTCTTCCTCATCCTCTTCCTCTTCCTCTTCCTCTTCCTCTTCCTCTTCCTCTTCCTCTTCCTCTTCCTCTTCCTCTTCCTCTTCCTCTTCCTCTTCCTCTTCCTCTTCCTCTTCCTCTTCCTCTTCCTCTTCCTCTTCCTCTTCTTCTTCTTCTTCTTCTTCTTCTTCTTCTTCTTCTTCTTCTTCTTCTTCTTCGTCTTCTTATGCATCCTACTAAGTTATGGGTAAAACTGGACAATTAGAATGTGTGAAAATTTACCCGAGACATCGAGTTGAATAGATCGTCATGGTCCACGTTTCCGTACTGGTGCTCCAAAATGTAACTCTAAACATAAAAAGAATTATTATCATTTTTCTAATGATAATAATTATTTTTTTCAATATTATTTTAATTACTTTAATGTTGTTATTTTAATTATTATTACAATTATTATTTTATTTTTTGCCCCGAGATAAGAAGGAACCCTCAGTATTTTTCAGATAAACTAGGAGCAAAAGTCGTCCTCAGGAGTGTACGGGAAGATCATTCTACAGCATCTGTAGCGAGAGACACGATTGACACGAAGACGTTGGAAAAGGAATTTACCCCACACTGATGACTAATTTCCAGAATGAAATCCTTCTCTTCCCTGAATAGTTGATTGGTACTAGGGCTTCAAGGCTATGGATACATACTTATGGGTAGAGAGTATTTAAGTTTTCTATGGATAGAGTCTTGTTGAGCTACTGAACTCGCGGCGGTTGCACTATGTTTTGTATAGGACGCTGAGTATGTGCGAGCCACTGTGGCATCCCTTTGTCAGGTAAGTTCTTATTCACCTCAAACCCAAGGAACCATTATGGACCAAGCAGATCGTGATAAGCCTACTGGCTGTTTGGTTTTGGCAAATTTGGTTTTGCAGGGCACGCCAAATGACATCTGATGTCAAGACCGTCATTTGGCGTATGTATGTATGTATGTACGTACTACGTACGTATGTATGTATGTTGCACTGGGTTTTGTATAGGACGCTGAGTATGTGCGAACCACTGTGGCATCCCTTTGTCAGGTAAGTTCTTATTCACCTCAAACCCACATGTTAACTGGTGGGGAATTTCCCCACCAGTTAACATGTTAAAAATCCCTGCTGAGTTGTAGGGTCCAGTAGCAAGTCCCTCATTTGTAATTGCTCAGCGCGGTAGATTGATGATTTGTCGTTGGACAGTGGCACTCAACAAATGCACAAATAATACTATTAATTTCTCTCTGTCTTATGTCTGCCTGTTGGTCGCCTCTCTGTTTGAACGCCTGTCTGTATGTTGTATGTTTACCAGTGTGTATGTGTCTCTGTCTGCCTCTGTCTGTCTCTGTCTGTCTCCGTCTCTGTGTCTCTGTGTCTGTCTCTGTCTCTGTCTGTCTCTGTCTGTCTCTGTCTCTGTGTCTCTGTGTCTGTCTGTGTCTGTGTCTGTGTCTGTGTCTGTCTCTGATTACTCTTTTAGCCCTTTTTGATGTTAGCTCAGCATTCGACTCTGTCGACCATGCTATACTTCTACAGCG
This sequence comes from Allolobophora icterica, assembly GCA_963556255.1. Taxonomy (NCBI): domain Eukaryota; kingdom Metazoa; phylum Annelida; class Clitellata; order Crassiclitellata; family Lumbricidae; genus Allolobophora; species Allolobophora icterica. The sequence continues at coordinate 76,318,822 of OY744605.1, read as the reverse complement.
CCTCTCTGTTTCCTTTGGGCTGGTTGGCAAACCGTTAGACTGGCTATCATCCTATCTTACTGGTCGCACTAACTGTGTTACTGCTGGTTCCTCCAGGTCCCGCTGGGTCCCCGCCCTCTTTGGTGTACCCCAGGGGTCCGTCCTTGGCCCGCTACTTTATGTTTTGTTTACTTCTGATATTAGTTCCTTGCTACAGTCATGTGGACTGCTTCATCAGCTTTATGCTGACGACATCCAAGCATATGTCCACTGCCGCGCAGCTGATGCAGTGGCTTCTGTTGGATTGATGTGCCGCGCTATTGATGCCCTCTCATCTTGGATGGCCTCAAACCGGTTGCTTCTGAACCCGTCCAAAACTCAATTCATTTGGCTTGGTGGTCGTAGACAGCTGGCGGGGGTTGACCTACACCAATTGACTGAAACCTTTCCTCATATCACTTTCTCCCTTACTGTTCGTGACCTAGGTGTTACGCTGGATCGAGAGCTTAGTCTCTCTCAGCACGTTAACTTGGTCACTCGGAACTGTTATTATCAGCTCCGGCAGTTGCGTGTTGTACTGAGGTCCCTCTCCCATGATGCTGCAGTGATCTTAGTTCATGCATTTGTCACTGGTAGAGTTGACCACTGTTGCTCGGTCCTTGTTGGTCACTCCAAGGGCATAATGGGGCGACTTGACCGGGTCCTTCGTTCTGCTGCTAGACTTATTGGTCGCATTCCAAAATATGCCCCAGTCTCTGCCTATATGCGTGACGTCTTACATTGGCTTCCTGCCTCTGAGCGCATCTCCTACAGGATAGCAGCACTAGTTTGGCGGTGTCTCTCCGGTAGCGCCCCATCCTACCTGTCTGAACTCTGCTGCCCGATTTCTGACTTAGCTTCTCGCAGAGCTTTGCGCTCTGCGACTAATGGGGAGCTATTGGTCCCTCGGACCCGCTCCGCAGTCAGGCAACGCCGAGCCTTCTCGGTTGTTGGCCCGTCTACCTGGAATGGTCTTCCGATATCCTTACGCTGCTTCCCCCGGAATAATTCACCTGTTTTCTTACGACAACTCAAGACCTATCTGTTTAGCCGTGGCTGGGCTGGGAGCGCCTCTGAGTAGTCTGTCTGTCTGTCTGTCTGTCTGTCTGTCTGTCTGTCTGTCTGTCTGTCTGTCTGTCTGTCTGTCTGTCTGTCTGTCTGTCTGTCTGTCTGTCTGTCTGTCTGTCTGTCTGTCTGTCTGTCTGTCTGTCTGTCTGTCTGTCTGTCTGTCTGTCTGTCTGTCTGTCTGTCTGTCTGTCTGTCTGTCTGTCTGTCTGTCTGTCTGTCTGTCTGTCTGTCTGTCTGTCTGTCTGTCTGTCTGTCTGTCTGTCTGTCTGTCTGTCTGTCTGTCTGTCTGTCTGTCTGTCTGTCTGTCTGTCTGTCTGTCTGTCTGTC
>OY744605.1:76299470-76317209 GCA_963556255.1 Allolobophora icterica | reverse complement strand
AGAGACAGACAGATAGACAGGCAGACAGAGTGTGTCTGTGTGTGAGTGTAATTGTGTGTGTGTGTGTGTGTGTGTGTGTGTGTGCGTGTGTGCGTGCGTGCGTGCGTGCGTGCGTGCGTGCGTGCGCGCGTGTGTTTGTGTGTGTGTGTTAAATCAAGTATGACTACAAGAAGGTAAGATAGCATAAGAAAGTCCATGCCTTGGTCCGGTGGCGGTCGAGTACGTGCTCTGGTAGACACCGACCGTGTCATCGTTGATTCTTCCAGTGAACTTCATCGACACCACGATCTCCTCCCCAACTAACAGCGATCGTTCAAGCGTGACGTTGTATACTTCCGTTGTTCTATCTTCCATGATATCCGTCCACACAACGGACGCGTTGTCATAACGACGGTTGACCTTGACCGATGATCTATCGATGACCAGTTCGCGGACGTTGAGGGAAACGATGGAAGTTGGGGAGTGGCACCGGAAGAAGACTTCGACGCTGCCAACGAGAGAAAAGTCACGCGGATCGGTTTGGTGGAAATCCGGCTTCCAGTGGATGTTGTAATGGAATGGAAGAAGATTTCTCGGAAGCCTCAGCCTGAAACATGGAATATCACTGATGATGAAGATTACGACCACCTCCTCCGCCACCACCACTATCACCATCACAACCAACTCCCCCACCACCACAACCAACTCCCCCACCACCACCACTATCACCACCACTATCATCACCACTACCACTACTCCTACTACTATCAATGCTACTACAATTACTATCACTGCTTCTGCTGCTGTTGCAACTACTACTACCACTACTGCCATTCCTACCATTACTACTACTACCACTGCTGCTACTATTAATACTGCTACTACTCTTACTGCTATTTATTATTAGTCGCTCCTCCTACTTAGTACTGTTGTATGTAGCATTGTTGCGTATGTGTCAATTTTGTAATAGACGAAATTTATATTGTACTGTTATTTTGTTATCTTCTTTGTGTTATACCAGATGTAGCTATGATCCTCAGGTTCTTACCATAAGAAAACAAGTATTGTTATTATTTTTGTATTTAAGTCTTAGTTGTCATTGTTATTTTTTGTTTGTTTCCATATCTTTCTCGTTCACCTCTGCCAGGTTACAGTGGTTGAGGTGAGTCCTCTGTCGAGTGTCTGTGGTGACGGATTCGTTTAAAAAACTGTGCAAGTAAATTAGTTTCGAAACTGCCAGATTTAGGATCATTTTAAAATTGTCCAAGTTTGAATAAGTTTAAACTTGTTACAATTTGAATCAGTTCATATATATAAACCTACTAATTTTAAATCAGTTGAAATATCTAGCATTTTTAAACAGTCTAATATTGTACAAAATTGAACCATTTTAAAATTGTACACATTTAAATTATTATAAAATTTCACATATTTCATTCAGTATAAAATAGTTTAATTGAATTAGTTTAAAATTGTATGTATAAAGACTTAATTGTATGTATTAAAACTTAATTTTAAAATTGTATGTATTTAGAATTAAATAAGATCGGACTGAATTAAGGTCAGCTTAAAATTGTGTACGAGGATTAATTAAGTACTAACTTATTAAATGAGTTGTCATCCAACGCTGGTGTAGTAGCCGTAGTCGTTGTTGCAGTTGTTGTAGTTGTTTTTGTAGTCGTTGGAATTTTTGTCGATGGCGCTGGGGTCATTCTCCTGGTAGTGACGGAGCGAAAGGGGGTTGGCGGAGGAGTAGAGAGAGGAGGACCGGAAGTAGATCGTGCACAGTCAACTGGCGGTATATAAAGTCACAGAGAACATCTGAACAATAGTTCAAAGCTGCTCTATTGTGTTAAGCGTCTTAATACATACATTATATATACAAGAAAACGTGCATTCCTACTAACATACATTCATATAATATCTATGCATATGGACAAATGTACACACACATTTATATATAATATATATACTAGAAACAGGGATTTGTCTATTTTTACATGCATGTATTTATGTATGCACGCATATGTATCGTAATCGTAGTCTCCAAACTTCTTCTGCGCCACGCGAAGGCCAAGCGTAGGGTACCAGCCTATTCACGAGTGCTGCATGCATGTATGTATCATGTATGCATGTATATATATATTTATGTATGTATATGTGCATGCATGTATGTATGTATTTATGTATGTGTGTATGTATGCATTTAAAGTAAGTATGAGACTGGCTGGTGATCTCCGATGTGCTGTTGAAGCAGAAGTGTGTTTCTGCCGTGTTGTTCTCGTCGCCTGCTGGGCTGACACTTTAACGGTATCTCCTAGGTTTTTGCTGGACATATTCGCTGTTAAAACACATTTTTATCTTCAGCCACTTTTTTCTCTCAGCCTAGACGAATAGGCTAACAATGTATATATGCATCCATGCAAGTATGTATCAAATCCTATGCATGAATTTGTCGGGACGCTGACATAGAGGTTTTAAGGCGTCATGAGGTGAAATTCGAAACAGATAGGAAAATCTTTCTACAGCTGGATCGCTTTGGAATTGGACGATATCGTATGAATAATGGAAAGTGTCAGAAGCACAGGTTACGAAAAATCCTCAGAACAGGTGGTATAAAGTTGTTCATTCGGCATAAAGAATGGTAAACATTAATGACTCGTGTTGGGAAAAACAGTGCAGAGAATGCCTTTCTTTGAATCATTGCCTCAACAGAAAACGATTAATCTTTTTGTCAGTTTGAATGTTGAATTAGGGCGCATTCGCATTTTCGTTGAAGTCAGCTGAGGGCATTTAAATGTATCTTTCCCTTCGATGAGCAATCGACACAGTGCAGCATTGTAAAGACATCAGCTGTTATTTTCTCATATGACATTGGTCTGAGAAGAAATGTAATATGTAAAAGGCGACATAGACAAAGAAAGAGAGAGACCGAGAGAGAGAGAGAGGGAGAATGAGAGAGAAGGCGAGAAAGAGACAGAGCCTATCTTGAGGGGCACGCATGGTTGAACATTGTTTCGCCACAAGGCAAACAGAGGGTCGACAGTTGGGCCTGTGGCCAGACGTTCGTAATATGCCCTGACGGAAACGATTTGGCCTAACGCAATGAGCAAAACATAGTCACTACGCAGAAATGCTGTGACTAAGTTTTACTCACCTGCTTTACCCGTTATTCCGGTCTTTTGCGTCATGACGACGACGATGATGATGACGACGACGATGGTGATGATGACGACGATGGTGATGAAGATGATGGTATTGTGGAGGATTACACAACTACTGACTGATCGCGTCGCAGTCAGTAAAGACCTACTGCGCAACCTAAGTCGCGCTACGATCTAGAAGTCATGCAGTAGGCCCAACAACGTAACTAGGACTTTTCGTTTGGGGAGGCTTAAGTCTTCAACATGGCAACTTGAATACAGTGTTCATACGAATTTTTAGCCGTAAGCATACAACGGCTTGACTTATTTAGGGAGGCTTCAGCTTCGTTTGGGAGGGCTTAACCCCCCGCCCCCAAGCCCAACGCTAGTTACGTCCCTGAGCAGGCCAACAGCCTAAGTTAACCCATGACCTTCTAAGTGACGCAGATGGTAGGCAGTACAAGTCGCGATATGATCTACTGTGATTTGGCCAGTAAATAAGTAAGTCAGCAGTCCGACAACGGTATGATGATGCTGGACTCCTAATCAGGAAGGCGACACTGACGCAGAAGAAGTGGCAGATTTGAGAGGGTTTCTGAAACGGACTCTGCTGTCTGTGACGCTGATTCTCTTCACATCAAACAAATTTAACTGGGGCGTTATCGCCATTCTTGTGTGTCTTCAAGCAGACAACTGAAGCCATATTAACGATTAAGAAGAGATGGTGATAGCCGATGGTGATAAACCAGGTATCCCAACAGCATGCAGCGGCGTCTAACCTCCCCCCCCGGAATGGGAAAACAAACCCCTACTTGTACATAGGATGCTCATAAGTCACTGAGAACTGTAAATTTATCCGAGATAACATATGTTTTCGATAACATACATGAGGCATAAATTAAATATATTATCGGAAATTTAAAAAACCACTTTATATTAAGAACGTTAGCACCCTCCACTTCTGGCGACCGTGGGAGATCGTTCTCCCAAACCTCCATTGGCAGACGCAACTGACAGCAAGATGTTAATGATATGCAGGAAAAAAGAAGGAGGTTGCTGTGATGACAGCGGCGGCGCCGGTGGTATGGTGGTGGTTGCGAGAGCGATGGTAACGGTTGCGATAGTATAGGAATGTTAAAGGGTATGATAGTGAAAGGGGTGGTAAAGGGCATGATAGTGATAAAGGGTACGAAAGTGCTATGGGTGTTAAAGGGTATGAGAGTGATAGGGGTGGTAGAGGGTATGTTAGTGATAGGGGTGGGAGAGGGTATGTTAGTGATACGGGTGGTAGAGGTCATGCTAGTGATAGGAGTGGTAAAGAGCATGCTAGTGATAGGAGTGGTAAAGGGTATGATAGTGATAGAGGTGGTTAAGGGCATGATAGTGATGGGGTGCTAAAGGGTATGATAGTGATAGGGGTGGTAAAAGGTATAAATGTGATAGGGATGGTATAGGGTATGCTAATGATAGGGGTGGTAAAGGGTATGTTAATGAAAGGGGTGGTAAAGTCCGTACCTTTTTGCGTCGTTGTTGTAGTACCGATAACGTCGATGCATAGCTGTCGGAGAATACTCTTATCGAGCGACTGACAGCACTGCAGATGAGGAGGACAAAGTGATCCGGGGTCCCGAGGGAGGTCCTCCTGGCGCGCATGTCTCCTCTGAACCCCAACGCTGGTTTCCCTTATGTAGATGACCAACGCTGCAGTCGTGACCAGCAGGAAAACGTTGAGCAAGGTAACAGAGAATAAGACCAACGGGTTGATGTGGATGCCTCTGCGGCCCCTTTTCCCTTCGGAAAGCAACTCTTCCCTGAAGTAGTCTCTCCTGCGTTCCATTGCAGTTACAAGCGATTTCTGATCCTGTAGGGAAGTGAAAGGTCTGAACGAGAGAATTAAATAACTGTGCGAACACAAGTCTTCGACTTAATCATATACCTAATCAGTTAAGTCTCATCAGGTATCTCGGTGTAAAAATTACAGGAAAGCTGCGTCAAGGAGATCAGCTTATAATACTGGTAATAATTCTTATAAGATTGTCACACACTTACTAGTTCTGTCGTGCACGCCAACTACTTTTATACATCTCAATTTATATAGTAATTATATATATATGTATATGTATATACATTATATATAATATAAGCTTGCGCATTGTAAGAGAGCTCCATGACCTAGGCCTACATGTCTTACAAAGGACGCTTACAGCCAGCTATGATTCGTTCACATCAGAATGTCCTTTCTTATGTATATATATATGCACGTATATGTATATAAATCCTGTAAAATATATATGACTGAGTGTGTGCTCTCTTGCGATGCGAATCAGCTATAGTTTGTCTTTGTGCAGGGTCTCCCCACCCAAGTCACGACTCGTGGAACGTCGTTCTTTTAAAGGTTTTGAAATGAATCGTGCTATAATGGCAGATCACAAAACGAGTGATTCACTGCCTCTACCAACGAATCCTTTATAGTCTCCGTCGTGCGGCAAAAATCCTCGCCCGGTTTTAGAGTCATGCAGGAAGCAAAGCACGTTCCTTTTTAGTTTTTTCCCAAAAGCATGCGTCTGACTTTCGGCTGAGAAGCGTATTTCCGGTTTAGGAAATTCGTATCCGGTTATGAACGCTGCTAAGGAGAGATCTGATGTACTCGCATCTGGCTGGGTATACCAAACTCTGCCTATTCTAGAGCATAAAAGCACATCGAATAAAGCGGAGCATTGGATGTTTACGGAAGGAATATACTTGAGGTGAAACTCGATGCCTTACAGCTTTGGTGCCTGAGGAGAAAACTGCGCATTCCTCACACGTAACATGTCACCAGTCCGAAGATATATCGACACCCGATTTGTCCGAGGCATTTTGAACAAGAAACCTCCGGGTGTTTGGACAAATCGCCCGTTGTGACGGAGAATAAGACTATGCTAAGACTATGCCAAAGATGTGCGATCTATGACTTCGACCTCTCCAAGGGTTTGGAAGAGACCAACTGGACGCCCTCGCCTCACAGGGAGTCCACGACACGAGTTGTTGCGTCTGATACGAGTCGACTAAATTTCAGAATACCGTCAGCTTAGAGACGAGAGCACAGGATAACGACAGCTGGCTAAGTTTTGTGGAAACATGTAGAGACGGACAACCACAGATGATGATGATGATGATGATGATGATGATGATGATGATGATGGATGGATGGATGGATGGATGGATGGATGGATGGATGGATGGATGGATGGATGGATGGATGGATGGATGGATGGATGGATGGATGGATGGATGGATGGATGGATGGATGGATGGATGGATGGATGGATGGATGGATGGATGGATGGATGGATGGATGGATGGATGGATGGATGGATGGATGGATGGATGGATGGATGGATGGATGGATGGATGAACGAACGAATGAATAAATGAATGAACGCTACGCTAATAATAGTAAAGTATTGCTATTTAAACGAATAAAGTAAAATTAGTGACCAAGTTAAAATGGATGTAATAGATGGAGCTATGGTAGCTCTAGTAATATAGTATCAGCAAGAATAATATAAAAAAAATTTCTACATTAGGTCTATCACAAAATGGTATGTAGGCCTATGTAGGTATCTATCTACGTACTTACTATTGTGCTTTGTAGTCCCTCGCAAAGAACTCCCTGCGCCAATTGTGGTCAACAGTCATTGAGAACAAAAGTTAATCATCTTGCGAATGGCGTTCAGATAACTGGAAGAGTCACCACTTTAGCGAGATTCCGTTGACACTTAGTTCCAAACCGATGGATTTCCACACGCAGCCAGGGGCGGACTGGAGGAAAGTTGCAGGCCGGGCAATTTAGCTATCTTGGCAGGCCACTGAGGGGATGGGTCCGGGAGGGGGTTGTGAAATTCTGAACCGATAGATAATATTAACTTGTACCGAAAACTTTGATAGTTTGTGTACATTCTTAGCTGCTAAGAACTAAGGTATGCTAAGGCTTAGCATTAGAATTGCTAGGAAATGGAACACATGTACAAGAATTAGAACCTACTACCACTGAAATTCTAATACATTAAAGTATTCTTTAAAAGTTCGCTCTTTTTGCCACTTCATCAATAATCTTTTCAGAGCTTAAATGACATAAAACATTTTTTTCACATGACATAAGCATAAATGCTTCCAAATGATCCTGAGTCATTGAGCAACTTAGATGGTTCGTTAGGCCTATATATTTTAGAATTGAAAAACTTCGTTCCCAGGGCGCTACTTGCCGCTGTTACCTTATTCCATTTCTACAGTATTTTCTCTCCTATTATTAATAAAAGCATGACCCACTCACTTGGTGAAAACTAAAAAGTTTTTTTAGCATTATTTAATTTAATAGTAGCCTATTCATGTTACACAATTTTTCGGATATAACATTGAACTTCCGGTGTGAGGAAAGTTAATCGAAGACTTCGGGCGATTTAAACTATGAGGCGTTTCTAGCCTACTTAAACGTCTTTCCAATTTCTGTAAGGTTTCACCTTCCAAAAAGGTTCCTGGCGCTCCGTAAACATCCTTTGCTCCGTCCCTTGGCGTTCCATAAATGTTCTCAGCCTCTTGTCATTTCAAGAGACCAAGACAGACCTGGCGCTGCATAAATGTGTCAAACATAGACCTAATTTCTTCTACTGCTCTAGAGGAGGCCGGGCACGATATAGGATTATAGGGATTTCCCTTGCCGATTCCTCATCGCTATGGCGCTGTAGAAGTTCTTCAGACTTATCCACAGAACGCTGAGACATCTTAGTTAAAAGTTTATTTACTACAGCCTATAACGCCAATCATTCACAATGGATAAGAACCTCACTACTGGATTATGCACAACTGATTTTATCATCGGGACTCTTAACACTAACAGCCTCTGGGTTAAAAATCCTTGTTGTAACTTTAGGCCTACATACGAATCATATTATAATCTGTACTGCAGATTATAACGTTCGCAAGTAATCTGTTATCATCCTGTCATCATCAATCGTATTTTACCCTGTTGGAAAGTAACAGAAAGTAATTTAAAGCCTTCCCCTTGGCTAAGTGGTCTTCCCCACAGAACTTCTGTAGCGCCACGGCTGATGTAGAGGGCACTCCTCGTGAGAAAGAAATGGTTGACTTCTATATCGGCCGAGGAAGACAAGCTAACTATATAGCCTAGCTATAGCCTTCCAACGTGCAAGACAGAACGGACTGTCTACGCCTCTGAAAACACGACAAGAACTACCGTCCGTCCTATTCGAAAGCACACCAACGACTCCTTCAAAAGGTTTTCACGAGCAGACTGACTCGGCCAGCTTACTGAAACGGTTATCGAACAAGCGTTCCAATCTATCGGAAATACTACCATATCTTTCCTCGCTTCAGTCTATAGTTATGCGAAGAGTACCCGCGGTTTAAAGAGTTTCCACATTAGTATATTACTGTCCAGACATCTGTTTCACGGGGCATTACATTTGACCTCAGTAGGGGTCTCCCTTACCAGGATAGCGTCGTCGGAAGACCGTCACCGAATCCGGGCAAAGGTCAAAACTCATCGCTTCGAAGAGAACATCTGTCCATTCCATTATCAAACCGTGGGAACGGGAAGTGATCCTACTGAATCGAGAACGCGACGCCGTAAATATCGTATCCCTCCCTTACGCGACAAGACAGTTTCACGCTCCAGCGCCAGATGTCGCTTCTTTACAAAAAATGGCCGCCCAAACCGGAAGCTAAAATGTCTTGTAACGAAGTCCTACTTCGTTACAGTATTACAGCCATTTACATTTGAAGTTTAGTGTACGCCTGCGCTAGTCTGCAACGTCACTGCGTTAGATGTTATTTTCAGTTTTACTTTTATCTTGTTTTAATTGCCAGATATTCTGTAAGTGTGTGAACTTTACAGAATTTCAAAGAAAATTTATTTCATCAACTTGCCAGGCCAGGCCACCGGGCAAATGCCCGGTTGCCCGGTGGGCCAGTCCGCCCCTGCACGCAGCTGTTGTGTTCGGACTTCCTGGAATACGTAGCTTTGAAAAAGAGGAGCGACGACCAATAAAGAAGCTCGCAGCACACGAACCCCACCACCGAACAGTTCCTCGCAGATGGTAGAAGACAACATCCCTCAGCTATCGCATGTGTGGAAGACGACATTCTTCGAAGCCAGCAATTGTTCATGGAGCATGACCATAGTAGAGCATGACCATAGTAGAAAGTAAAGCACCTATCTAAGGACTCTTGGCCTTTTCTGTCCAATCAGAAACCTGACACCCCTTTTAGACGAGTCCATAGTAGCGAAACTCGACAGCAAACGTCCGAACACCATCCGAAACGGAATAGATAAATAAATATGAGAACGTATACTACTTCACATTAGAAGTTCTTACGAACGAAATTATAGAGCCGCAAGTGACCAACTACCTGATCAAATATGACATCCTAGACTTAGGGCCATCATGGTCACGCGACATGGGAGTGATGTAATGTTCGTAATCGTAATGGTCTGGTAAGAGATGTGCCAGTAGGAGCAAAGTGCTAGTAGCACTAGGAAAAGCTAGAATCTCAAAAATTTTAGGACCAAAGTAATAGTGGCAGTAGTAATTTTAGAGTTACAGAAGTAATAGTAGGAACAGTAGTGTGCGTAATTTTTCTTGGCAGTAAATCAGACAAAAACTCGTTTCAGTGATCAGAATTTTACTGCACCTGATCCCATCGTTGTTTAAAAATTAAAATAGCTTTTAATCATAACTATTTTGCTGTCTCCTGAAATACATTCATGCGCATAATATGTCATTATGATATTCAGATCTGGAAGTGTTTTTAAATGTCAGTAACAAAGCCGAGCATTCTATCTATGACTCCGTGCAATTCTTTTTCACTTAGACTCCAAACAATAGCACAAGAGTACGGGTCACAAAGTGTGAATGATAGATGCAGAACCCAAGTGTGACGTTGAATTGCTCAATGTTTTGCTCTAAGATAAGTTATCGTCTCCCGTCTTCTTCCACTTCCTTTAGTCTCGTTGTACCCGACCACCACCACCATCATCATTACCAACACCATTGCCAAACACCATCACCAACACATGCACCACAACACTACCACCACCACCACTACAACACCAACACCACATACACTGACACCACCACCATCAACAACACCACCACCTAAATCAACACCACCACCAGCAATAAACACCACTAACAAATGATTTTATCGCATTATTCACTCCGACCATCTTCCTCTGTCTTTGCGCATTCGGATTTCTTGCTTGTTGACTTCGTCTGAGTTTTACATCTCGTTCAATCACGCTATTAAACTTCTTTGTGCATATTATGCTTGGTAACTGAGCGACTGATGACACGCTTCTTAGAATATACATAGTGCTAATTTTTAAGATGACCCTCGTTGCTAGACCAAAATGAGTCTATTGTCGTAATTCAATTACATAACACTGAAGAAAAGTCATAATATGTAAAATATAAATAGTTTGAGATGGATATCTCTGACACAAACATTGGGAACAAAGCATCCTTTTGTCGTAGTTGAGAATGATGGTGATTGGGGTGATGATGGGAGTTGAAAAATGCTGATGATAACGATAACGAACGTTTTCCGATTATATATACAAGTTTGAAATGCAGGATGAATGTTTTCTAAATGCTATACAGAGTACCACGAATAGACATGTAACCATATATTCACTCATACTTTCGACACAATGTCGTCTTCCTTATTCTCTTCATTCACCGGATTAACCGTTCCGTTGCACTTGCCACCGCAGCACTTCTTCGAGCGACAGCAAACGGTGAAGACTCGGTCGTAAGGCTCCAGAGACCTCAGTGGTTTTGGTAGCCAGTTCCAGGTTCGGAGAGGCCGCGGTAACCAGTTTGGCTTCTTTCTCTGGAGAACGTTGACGACGATGATGAATGCCATTAGAATGAGGAATGGAATCCCGACGGCCGCCAAGACATACCATCCGGCCATCGATAGACCGAAGACAACTAGCGGGAACAGAAGGAACATCGTTAACAGGTAGACGATAGCGAACCATCGATATTTAGCCGTCGTGTTGCCGAGAATTTTAGCAATCCGGATCGGGACACGCATGAATGGAATCGGGTAGTAGATGAGGATTCCCGTGATGTTGAAGAACAGGTGGCAGAAAGACATCTGCATGGTGTCCTGAATCTTTGTGGGGTCTCCGGCTAATGCTGCCAAGACACTTGTCACGGTCGTTCCGATGTTGGAGCCGAGGGTAAGTGGGTAGACGCGCTCAACCGTGATCACTCCGATTCCGACAAGCGGGGTGAGGGTGGATGTGAACACGGAGCTGCTCTGGAAGATAATGGTCACACCGGCGCCCACAAGGAGGGCCACGTATCCGGTGAGGTACCTGAAACAGCCGGGGAAGTCTGCGTTGACCCCCTTGCGGACGATGCGGGCCATCGGACCTTTTATCAGTGAGTTGAGAACTTTAACCATCAACATAAGGCTGATGGTCATCACCACAAGTGATCCGATGAGAAGAATTCCACCTGCCGCAGGTTCCGGAAGGCATCCAGGCATTCCAGTGCCGTGGAAGAGGTAGGAGCCTATCGGAAAGAAAAAGTTCACATTTTAAAGCAAATTGCTTACTGCTATCTAACGCGGTGGTGTAGCGGTATATTCAGTGCCTTGTAAGCGGAGGGTCGCAGGTTGATTCTATCTCAAGCCACTGCGTAGCGACCTTGGAAAAAGTTCTCACACACATCTGTCAGTGAGAAAGGCAACTGAAGACCACCTAACTCATCTCATCCCTGGGTGGCATATAGCCAATTGAACTCATCATCATCATCATCATCATCATCATCATCATCATCATCATCATCATCATCATCATCATCATCATCAACAACATTATCATCATCATCATCATCATCATCATCATCATCATCATCATCATCATCATCATCATCATCATCATCATCATCATCATCATCATCATCATCATCATCTAGTGAATGAAGAAATTGATATAAATCTCGGTTAACTGCATTTCTTGCCTAATTTGAATCAAGAAGTGATCTTTTAGCTGCAAATTGTAATTTCATTTGATCTTTTTTAAAGTTCCCACGGGATGCAGGCTACCCAGTACCCACCACAGCCTTCTTCCGCTTTCTCCGATCTATGAAATGTTGACCTTCTTCTCCAATTGAATGTGATCTTAGCGACATCTGCCGCTGCGATCATCGACTGATGGCTTAGGCATTTTAAGAACTGCGCCCTAGAGTCACTGACTTGGAATAGATAAAATTAGATATTTGATATCTCATAAATGAATACATTCCAGTACATCTCAATCGACGACTAAATCAGTGCTGGCCTTAGTTGGTGGCGAACCGTGCGGTCGCACAAGCCCGCAACTGGGACGGGGGGAAGGTCAGAAAATGTCACAGAAAATTAACATGCACAGGAAACAAAGAAAGTTCTCCTTCTGTGAAGAAGTAGCATTATATACTATTCGGTTACAGGTGCACTTGTATGGTTACATTTTACTTGTACTTGTTAAGAATCTAATAAAATAAAATGATTAGCAATGAAAAACAATTTGACTTGTGTCATGGGGGACCCGTAGGCCTACAGTATACTCTACACAGGGCCAGAAATATCTTAAGGACGGTACTGATGAAATATATCTCTGTGACTGAAGACTTGCAGTTCTGACAAAACAGAGCAAAGAAACTGGAAGCGTGTGACAACTAATCCAACTTACAACGAAGTATTAGAAGAGAGAAGACCATCAACTGGTAAAAAGGTATATAATTGCACATTTCTTCCATCTTTCCTGTTCAATGTGGCTTTTTCACATCTGTGGCTCAGCCGAATGTTTGGCCTTCCTTTCTGCTGTAAGCATCTTCTGGAACTGAACTGCTCTTTTTGCCGAGACGCACATGTATCTCTCACTCTCCCATTGGTTTTATCTCTATGTCTCGCTCGGTCGTACCCTTCATATCTTACCCTCCCTACCCTACCCTCTCTTTTTCCGTTGTTGAATCCGCTCATTTAAAGTTTATTCGAATCAATTTGTTACATATTGCAATTTAAAAAAACAAGGAGTAACGTACACTGAGTAGAGTTGGCATCGAGTACTTCCTTGTACGTCAGTTGGCTCGTATTTGTCCCGTTGTATGTCGTCAGATTGATGTCATAAGCAAACATTCTACCGTTCGCCTCCTCGTATTCTAACTGTGCTTCCCCTGTACAAGACAACCGTCACAAAGGAACGTTAAACGACTTCAAATACGGCATGAATTGGTACAATCTCAAAACAAAACCAGAAAACAATCTTTACCCTATCTGTTTTACGCTTTTGCGATGCCCTTGAAGGTGCTTTATAAATTGTGACCTGGGGACAGTGGGTCCCAGGACACCGCGTTCTTTCAATTTTACGTCAATACCAAATTCTACTGTTTAATGACAGAGATAAGTGAGCGTCGGAACTTGCATTCCGCTCAGCAGACTCAACCCTTACTTGTGTGAGAGAGATAGATTGCTGCTATGTTAACAATGCAAGCTAGTTATATATAATGGCTATACAGTAGACCAATGCAATGCGGAATAGGGAACAAGGTGACCGATTAATCCACAGTCAGAAAATAGACCTTCCTACGAGCAACATGGACAAGACAGACAAGGACGTAGAGACATACTGCCAGAGTACCACAGGAACATACAGACAGAAACGGAGACGTACGGAGACACATGGAAGAGAGTAACCAAACATCCAAGACGGGCATGTTCTAAGTTTAGTTGCTGCGGACATATGCGGGCCAGGCGCGACGCAGCTTGTTAGGTTAGCTATGCTGACAGGGAGCCAGAAGCCACAGCACAGGTATAGGCTAATCCTAGCCTGAGATGAGCGCCAGATATAACTTTTAAGGAGATGAAAATCTACACCAACGCTTGGGATAGGCTGTCTAGTAGTTGGAGCTAGCAGTGGAGGAAGTGACCACGGAGGATGGGACATAGCCGGACCGGAGAAAGAAGAGGGATTGCCAGAGAAGTTCGTGATAGTTGGGTTCTGGCGGTTCTCGCGATGGGACGCTCGCGAGCAGAACATGCTGGCCGAGAATGGACTCAGACAGACGTCGTAGAATAATGTCTAATACTAAGTAGATACAACATCAGTTGTCTCGCATAGAATAGTTCTTAATTCGTTGTAAGCTACGTTGTAATAGTCTCTGTAGTATAACTCGATGACTCCGTACGCATTCGGAAGAGCATAGGCTACACGTTGAAGTGACAATCTTGAAGACAATGACAATAAACGAGAAAATGAAGATTCGTGTCCAGTGTTGGTCGGAAGTCATGTCATTCACAACTAGACGACAATGAACTATCCGATACTTGTAACCTTAAACAAGACCACGTATCGCAAGAAAGAAGGCCTGATATGCCCAAATGTAGAATGACGAAATCACTAAAGTTTGGCAGGTCACTGTTTTAAATGATGAGGTTAAATTATAGCATTGAATTATCGCATGCCGTGTTTTGAACTAATATTTGTGTTGGAAACAGTGGTTCACGCATACTACCCAGTGACATTTTCTAACCTGTTGTTAGGTTGTAAGCATACTTTTGGGTCACTTCTTTACAGTAGTATTTAGCAAGCGGAAACTTTTCCTTGTCTGACTGGTGAGCGATTGCAGTTATCACTTTCTTGTCAATCTGGAAATAAATATACCCTCATTATGGTTAGTATTATAATCATTATAATTTATAATAGTAGTAGTATCAATAGCAGTGGTGGTCGTAATAGTAGTAGAAGTGGTAGTTGTAGTGGTACTAGCAGTGATAGTAGTGGTAGCAGTACTAGTAGTTGTACTATTAGTAGTATTGATACTATTTGTAGTAGTGGTAATAGCGGTGGCGGTAGTGGTAGTAGTAGTAGTAGTAGTAGTAGTAGTAGTAGTAGTAGTAGTAGTAGTAGTAGTAGTAGTAGTAGTAGTAGTAGTAGTAGTAGTAGAAGTAGTAGTAGTTAGTAGCAGTAGTAGTAGTAGTAGTAGTAGTAGTAGTAGTAGTAGTAGTAGTAGTAGTAGTAGTAGTAGTAGTAGTAGTAGTAGTAGTAGTAGTAGTAGTAGTAGTAGTAGTAGTAGTAGTAGTAGTAGTAGTAGTAGTAGTAGTAGTTCTGGGCAAAAGTATGTGTGTATTTATGTATGCATGTATCAAGAAACATAGCGTAACGCATTTTACGTACGTCACAAAAGCAAAGTCATCATAGTAGTAGGAGTGGAAGTTACAGTATCATAATGGTGATGATGGTGGTGGTGGTGGTGGCGGCGGCGGCGGCGACGACGACGACGATGATGATGACGAGGAGGAGGAGGGAAAAGGAGGAAACGGAGGATGGTGACGATGATGATGCAACTACGGAATTTTTATAGTTAGTATGAGTTTACTGACAATCTGAATTTAATGTGAGTGATAGCGGTCACGCCACTTATTTTCATGCAACTCAATTTCCAGCATCATTTCTCTAACGACTTTTGCTTACCATGATGATGAGTCCCGTCAGAGGGACTGGTGATGGCTGTTAGGAATTTGGGGTTTTCAACGTTTTCGGGCGGAGAGATATTGGCAGTCATGGCCTTGGTCAGATGATAGAGGTAGTGGGTAGCCAGCTCGAGGGGAAGTAGAATAATCACGGTCAACCAGTTGAAAGCGTCGTGAACTGAAATTAATATTATTATATTGTAAATGTTAAGCATTTTAGTGAAGTTGTTTATTTTTGCTTCATTGTATTTTTACTTAACTATATCTGACCTAATAATGATTTGTGTGCTGCCCGAAAATGGTAAAATAAAACTGACATTACTTTAATTATACTCCGGAATCTCATTCTAGCTCAGTCTTTGTGAGCGATATTAAGAAGCACTTTACAATGAGGTCGGGTTAAAACGAGTTTCTTTTTGCTGTAGGCGAATTTAATTTTTGCAATATATTTCTTCGACTGCATTTTATCAGAATTTGTGCTATGGTGAACTGTGTAATAATGAATCGTCGGTGTACCATGTCGTTAACATTGTTGCCATCATTATTATCATCATCATTATAATCATCATCATCATAATCATCATCATCATCGTCATCATAAGCAGCTCGCATTGACCATCTGCTTTCCAGTTTTCTTTTAAGCCTATCCATTTGATTTAGCCATCTGCGGTAGGTGCTTCAGTGATCATGAATAATATCACTATAAAAAGCGACTCTGTAGCGCAAGTAAGTAAGTAACTAAATATTTACATTTTCACTACCATCTCACTTGAAGACATCAATGACAATACCTTGTGCATTATTGTAATGTTATTTTAATCTGACATTTATAATATGATTACAACCCTGAAGAAGTCATTGGATTAAGTGATATCAGCTTAGATCCGATTCTTCGCCGTTGCAAGCTTTCTCGTCCTTAACGAAACCCTCCTAAGCAGCACCTCTGGCTCCTATCTCTATGGACTCTGGCAACCGGACTTTGGACCTCCTCTTGACATCTCTGGAAAATCCCTCTGACACACTTCAGAGCGTGACTCTGCTGGTCCAATGCGATGAGCTTTTGAGTTGCGCTTTAGAAATTTAGAGATTACGATTACAAACACGAGTAGATAAGGCATATTGAAAAAGCGATACATTTCTTAATGCTGAAAATCATCGTATTCTATCATTTATGTTGCGATACGTGATCAACTCATGTATTGCCACCTGACCTGTGGCGCCAGCGAAGGCCCTTCTGAAGACGTTCCTATCGGCTGACTGGGTGAGTGCCACCAGGGTGTTGGTGACGGTTGTTCCGATGTTCGCCCCCATGACGATGGGGATTCCCTGCTGGACCGTCAACACTGAAACGCAAGTGAAACATGACAGCAACGCCATTAACGTAGAAGTCCAAAACGACCAGTTCCTTAAGTTAACCCTGAGAGGCAACCATGTATGTGTCTATGTAGGTATGTAGGTATCTTGGCGTTTTAAAAGCGCTGTGACTGTGGCTGTATTGGGCATTTAAACAGTGATTGCTGCGAGCTACGGGTGAATTGTTGGAGGCTTCTTTTTTTTAGTCATTCGCCCTAAAAACCTCAAAAAACCTGTCAAAACCTCTCTTTTTCCTCAAAATTTCATTACTCAGGTCTCTACAGAGGTAAGTATACGCTGTATACCCGCGTATACCCTCGTCTACAGCGCTGAGTATACGCTCTCAAATTTCGCTAGAGGTAAGTATACGCTGTATACCCGCGTATACGCTCGACTACAGCCCTGCTGACAGTGTACGGTCAGTGTACTCATTATAGATTAATGCGCTACGTGACGCAATTAGAACCAGCATTTCAAAAACCCACTGTGCCCAGACTGGTTTTTCATCCTCCAACTCTTCTATTGGCACTTCAGTGCGCAAAACACTCGACTATTGAGTACCACAACATGGTATTTTGTAGCACTCGTAACGAATTGAAGTCGACAGTAATAAATTATCTCGCAGAAATAATGCAACAGGAAGACAGGTATAAATCTGGTAGCTAAAGAAGTGCAGAAAGTGCGAGTCTTCAAGACCTGGTCCTCGCAGTTTCTGTTTAGCACACAAATGACATGAACG
>OY744605.1:76271970-76296970 GCA_963556255.1 Allolobophora icterica | reverse complement strand
CAGTTGCCATCTTCACATCATTTTTCCTCCGTCGCTTTCGAAACACTGAACCCGATTAACTATGTCGGAGCTGATTTCACCCGTGAGGTTGACCAGCGACTTTTGACCATATCTGGAAAGTCATGTGATATCAATATTCTTTTCCAACGCCTTTCCATCTATATCCAGCGATATAATGCAATAGCATTTCGAGGCAAGTTCACCGATGTCGCGGAGGACAAGGTCTGATTGTTGTTAGTTGTAGACCTACTCTTAAGAGCTCTTAGCGAAAAAATTTTTCCTCGGAAATTACGCTCACTTCGCATAAAAATAATAATAGTAAGAAAAATTATTATTAATGAGAACAAGAATATTATCAGATGGCTTTCTTGCTTCTGCACCTATTTCTTGTTTCTGAGTAATCCTATTTACTCTTGAAACGTTACAATATTTCCCCGAAGCTCTATCAGGTCCCTATAGGACTCATAAAAATAGAATTTGTTATTTAATGTTTTTATTTGTCCCAGTTAACACTTTAACGACGAGCTGCATTGGTTTCCCAAAAGCTTTTAGTACACCCAAGTCTTTTAAGGGTAAAAGGAACCTTAGCTGTCAATCCTGATGACGACACTTGATTTTTCCGACAATTCACTTGCTTGTTTCTTGTTTAACTCTTTGTTAAGTCCTGAAGAATCATATATCAGCAAGAATAATAATCATAAGAATAAATTCTTTCAAACTTATGGTTCCCTATTTACTCAATTAGTAAGTAACTATTATATCGCGCCTCTTAGGTAAGCTACTCGAAACCGCCCCCACTAAATTCTCTTCGGAAGATAACATTAATCAAGCGTAATAAGGGAGTACATCACAAGAGTCGAATTCAGAACCTTACCTTTCCACTTGACTCCAGTGTCCACTTCTTCGACGATATCCCACGGATCAAAGGAAGCCTCTGATACGCACTTCTCCTCTTCCACCTTGACGATATCTCCCTCTGGATAGGGTGAAGGAAGATCCTTCTTTGGGATCTCTTCGGCGTCCCCAAGGGTACTGGTAGAGTTGCTGTTGGCCATTGAGCTTACACTGCCAGAAACTGACTTCATCATCGATTTCTGGGTCAATAAATATAATAATTTTGTTAAAATAAAAACTTACGGTAACGAATTATATTTTATGATTGTAATGTGTTGTACCCAATTCTTTAAGTGTTCATATAACACCAAAATATTGAGACGAAGGCCTACAACCTTGTCAGATTTAATCAGTTATGTGATATATAAAATATTCGGTCAGTTTCATAACTCAGAGAGTCAGTCAGTCTGCCAGTCAATCAGTCAGCCAGTAGATAGCCAGTCAACGCTTGGCTCACCTCATCCATATCTACTTCTAGAACTTAGACAGCCTCTGATGATCTTTTCCAACTGGCAAGTCAGTCTGTCGACAGCTCAACGACTTTCGACTCTGCTGCGGATCAACCTAGAACAGTGGGTGCTTTTATAAGGTCCAAGACAAGCGACAAGCACCCCTCTAAACCTCGCTGTCTGCCAAGCTGGCCTTCTGGGTAGCCACGGTGACGTCCATGAAATCTCAGACGGTTCACATGAGTGAAAAGCTTTCGACCCATTAAGATCATCCACCAGTGATTGCCAGACTACACTCATGCTCAGTCAATCAAGAGCCGATCGTTAACCATCCACTCAATATCGACGACTTCAATGGAGGACACAAAATTCCATGAATTTGCATGTAATTTATATATATATATATATATTATATTAATTTATATATATATATATATATATATATAAATTATTCTGCGTATACGTTTTTATTGATTCACGGTTGAATATATACACATTTGTACGTGTATATGTATAAGTGCATATGAACACAGATAGAGATTTAATATCATGACCTCTTTTACACATAGCAACAAATTTCTCTTTTGTCCACTTCTTGTCGTAGATGTGTGTAGCCTCTAGGCCTACTTATGCTCTTAAAACTGTCACGCTCTAACTGTTTATTCTCTGTAAATTACTTCATGGTTTTATGGCTAGCCAAAAGCTATAAAGACGATTTCTATTATTGATAATTATTCGTAGGGTCAGTAGTAAGGACGAGACGATGAGGTATTGAGCTTTCGCAACAGAAACTTCTGACAGGCCTAAAGTTTTCGCTCGACCGCCGTACGGCGCCACATTGCAGCGCATTCTGTGGCGTTCAATGCAGATATGTCGTCTTTGACGGCCATGTTTGGCAGACGTCAATTAATTTAAAATTTTGAGAATGTAATGCATAAAAGAAATATTAACGATGTGCGCAAACGTATAGATCGTATAGATTATCAGCCTACATGTGTTGTCGCTCAGATGTCATGTTTAATTGTCAACTATGCAAATTTTGCATATTTGATATATTTTAAGGTATTTTATGTGAAACGTGCTTTGTGATTATCTTCATCAGTTCGTGACGCAACCCATTTCGCCATCAAACGAACTCCATTGTCCTCGGTCATTTGTCATGTTCCTCCCTCATTTCAGCGTTGATTCAAGTCTTGTTATGCCGTCATTTACATTGTCCACCCAGAGCAGTCTTGATCTGCCTTTTTACCTTGGTTGGCTATTATTAACCTTCTGATTCAAATGACTTCGCAGATTTTATTGGCTTACGTGCATTTAATTGGGTGGCTTGCTTGTTTACAGTATCGATTGCGCACAGTTTGGGCGTGGTGTTTGACTCCAGCATTTGAAAACCACATTCGGGAATTACCAGGTCAGTTTCAAATACAGGATATTTGTAGAATCAGATATCTTTAGCTTCGTACTATCTTGATCTGCTGGCTGATGTCTTGGTTTCCAGCAGACGACAATTTACAGCACGTCTAATTGGAATCACAGGGTCCTAAATCTTAAGCAACCGACCTATCTGTCTTCAATGCTCACACGCCTTAAAAGGTATTCATTCATTCGAAGATTTATATAGCGCCTCTTCATGTACTCGATGAATGGATGTTGAATTGTTGACTTGATGTTCTCCACACACGAACGGTGTCTGACTAAGACTGACTCTACAGCTTTGTCGATCGATGAAACAAGGCTTTGGAGTTCGCAACCGAATTCAGTTCGTCCTGTCAATTCCTTGATATCATTCGGCATGGGCGGCGATCATGGGGGGGGACATGTCCCCCCACCTTTAGGAGTGGGGGACACGCCATACATTTGTCCCCCCCCCACCTTTTGAAGAAACACCAAAAAAAGGCCAAGAAATGTATATGAGCGCGAGGGTTTTGACTGTCTTTTTCGAATATATGAGGTAAAAAGTCAATTTTTGAGCAGAAGTGTCTCCCCTGAAATTGTAAGAAAGGAAAAAGAAATTATGAAAAAGGTAAAAAAATTAGTTAGGAGAAGAATGTAAAGAAATTTTTTTGTGAATTTATGAAATAAAGGTCTGAAATTGTGTTGTGAAAGTGGGGAGAAAAAGGTAATGACATGACACGAGAGTGTAAAAAAGTGTTAAAAGACAGAAAAGAGGTGAAGGACTAAAAAATGAAGATGAATTGGTAGAAAAAAATTTTTTGGGACAAGATTTTCCAAGAACGGTCGTCGACGAGATCGTGGCCGACTTTGCCCCCCCCCGCCTCTCAGACAAGATCGCCGCCACTGTCATTCGGGCCCAAACTTAAGTCTCGTCTCTTTTAGCAGGCAGACACACTATAGCCTCTGATCAATCGGATATCGTCCTGGTTTATCCAATGGATTATAAGTTTTGACTGCGATTTCTGTATAAGCTTAAGCAACCATTGACTGATCTCTTGAAAACTTTTATAAAAGCGCTATAGACGTCAGCCACGTGAGCGTAACGTAATATGGGAAATAGTAGACCCTACTGGTCTGTTCATAGACTTTACAGTAAGATAAGGGCCTGTAGCACTATTACTAGCCAGTCTCATAGGGCCCTACCAGTGTTTAATCTAGTACCCCTCATATGAGGGGGAAACAAGGTTTGTCGGGGCGGGGGACAACACGGGCGACCTTTTGGGGAAAATTTCATCCGTGTTCCAACTTCCTAACTTTTTTGGGAATTTCATCTTGATTACCTTTTTTTAGTAATTCATCCCACTTTCCTAACTTTTTTCCGAAACTGAACACTTTTACGACCTTTTTTCATCTCTCAGAACCTTTCATATATCTTATTCTCTTCTCTCGTCTCTGAGGGAAGCCCAACATGTATCCTGGGGGAATTTCCCCCCAAAAAGGTGTCTACATTAAAATATTGCTGGCCTCTGGGGGAACATAAATCCTGGGGGAAATTCCCCCCAAAAGGTGTCTAGATAAAACACTGGGCCCAACATAATATTTTCCACACCATCAGTGCAGTAATGGGGCTTGTAGGATGAGACTTAGGATGAGAATAGTAGGAAGAGTAGTGGCTTTGTTGGCTATAGCCTAAGTCAAACAGAAACTCGTTTTAGTGATTAGCTCTTTATTTCTTACAACTTTTATAAAAGCTTTACATCATTATAATTCTATTTTGTCCTGAGTTACATTCACTCGTCTACTTTATTGTGATATTCAGATCTCGGGGTGCTTTTAAATGCCAACTTAAAAGCGGAGCATTCCGTTAGTTATTCTGCACAAGTGTTTTCCATTTCGGACCCCCAACAAAGGTACCAGAAGAGATGCTACCAATAGCGATAACAACAGTAGCGCCCGTCAAATGCTGCATTGAATTTCCTCAATATTTTGCCCTTAAGAGTGGACCTACACCCTCGTTTATCCGTCTTTTTCCTCCGTTTCTTTGCTCTCGTATAATTTAGTCCTATATTCACTCTGATCATCATCTTCCAGCTTCCTTTCACCTTCAATTCTCTTGCTTCTTGGCTTCTTCTGAGTCTCACACCCAGCTTATCAAGCTCAATGAACGTTTCATAGAGTTTGTTTTTACGATGATTCTCTTTGCTAGTCTAAAATAACTGCAGAAAACTTATAGCGCAAGTTTATCTACAGATTAATAGCGAAAGGCTGCTATGTCTTCCTCCCTGGTACAATTTGTAGCAAAACACAAGTTTACATGGATATTATAAACACAAGCATTGACGATGCTGTTGTAGTAGTTAACAATGATGATGATCATGATGATGATGAGGAGTAGATATGCACAAGCTTGAAATGCAGGATGAAAGTTTTCTGAGTTATATACAGAGAAACAGACAATTCGCCTGTTACTGTTATAGTTTCGATACACAGTCGTCTTCCGTAATCTCTTCATAGCCCGGGTTATCCGTTCCGTCGCTCTTATTGCACTCCACCACAAACACCAGATCAAGGTCCCTTTGTTCGGCTGTAGATTCTGCTGACCGAGTGGTGTCCGATTCCGACCCAGAGTCAGATCCTTCGGGTTCTTTATAGCACTTGCCACAGCAGCACTTCTTCGAGCGACAGCATACGGTGAAGACTCGGTCGTAAGGCTCCAGAGACCTCAGTGGTTTTGGTAACCAGTTCCAGGTTCGGAGAGGCCGCACTAGCCAGTTTGGCTTCTTTCTCTGGAGAACGTTGACGATGATGATGAACGCCATTAGAATGAGGAATGGAATCCCGACGGCCGCCAAAACATACCACCCAGCTAACGATAGACCGAAGATGATCAATGGAAACAGAAGGAACATCGTTATTAGGTAGACGATAGCGAACCATCGATATTTAGCCGTCGTGTTGCCGAGAATTTTGGCAATCCGGATCGGGACACGCATCAGTGGAATCGGGTAGTAGATGAGGATGCCCGTGATGTTGAAGAACAGGTGGCAGAAAGACATCTGCATGGTGTCCTGAATCTTTGTAGGGTCTCCGGCTAATGCTGCCAAGACACTCGTCACGGTCGTTCCGATGTTGGAGCCGAGGGTAAGTGGGTAGACGCGCTCAACCGTGATCACTCCGATTCCGACAAGCGGGGTGAGGGTGGATGTGAACACGGAGCTGCTCTGGAAGATAATGGTGACACCGGCGCCCACAAGGAGGGCCACGTATCCAGTGAGGTACCTGAAACAGCCGGGGAAGTCTGCGTTGACCCCCTTGCGGACGATGCGGGCCATTGGACCTTTTATCAGTGAGTTGAGAACTTTAACCATCAACATAAGGCTGATGGTCATCACTACAAGTGAACTGATGAGAAGGATTCCACCTGTCGCAGGTTCTGGAAGATATCCAGGCGTTCCAGTGCCGTGGAAGAGGTAGGAGCCTATCCAAAAGAAACAGTTCCGCATTTAATAAAAATTGCTTATTGCTATCTAACGCGGTGGTGTAGCGATATGTTTAGTGCCTTGTAACCGGAGGGTTGGAGGTTGATTCTATCTCAAGCCACTTCGTAGCGACCTTGGAAAAAGTGCTCACCCACAACTGTCTGTTTGAAAGGCAACTGAAAACCGCCTCACTCATCTCAACCCCGTGTGGCATAATGAATGAAGAAATTGAAGTATATCTCGGTAAACTGCATTTTCTGCCTATCTTGCATTAACGAGTGATCTTTTCGTAACAAATTTTTATTTTATTCGATCGTTTGTCAAAGTTTCTAGAAAATCGCAAGCAAATACCAATTGTTACCAAAATTGGATTCTAGATTTAGTTCCACGGAATGCCGGCTACCCACCACAGCCTTCTTCAGGTTTCTCCGATATCTAAAATTTTGACCTGCTTCCCCAATTGAATGTTATCTTAGCGACATCTGCCGCTGCGATCATCGATTGATGGCTTAGGCATTTTAAGCACTGCGCCACAGAGTCATTAACTTGGAATATATAAAGTTAGATATTTGATATCTCATAAATGAATACATTTCAGTACGTCTCAATCGACGATTAAATCAGTGCTGGCCTTAGTTGGTGGCGAACCGTGCGGTCGCACAAGCCCGCAACTTATGTCACAGAAATTAACATGCACAGGAAGCAAGTAGAGGTCCCCTTCTGTGAAGATGTAGCATTATATACTATTCGGTTACAGGTGCACTTGCATGGTTACATTTTACTTGTACTTGTTAAAAATCTAATAAAATAAAATGATTAGCAAAGAAAAAACAATTTGACTTGTGTCATGGGGGACCCGTGCAGTATACTCTACACAGGGCCAGAAATATCTTAAGGACGGCACTGATGAAATATATATCTGTGACTGAAGACTTGCAGTTCTGACAAAACAGAGCAAAGAAACTGGAAGCGTGTGACAACTAGTACAACTTACAATGAGGTATTAGAAGAGAGAAGACCATCAGCTGGTAAAAAAGCCTTTAAATCGGATATTTTTCCCATCTTTCCAATTCAATGTGGCTTTTTCACATCTGTGGCGCAGCCGAATGTTTGGCCTTCCTTTCTGCTGTAAGCATCTTCTGGAACTGAACTGCTCTTTTTGCCGAGACGCACATGTATCTCTCACTCTCCCATTGGTTTTATCTCTATGTCTCGCTCGGTCGTACCCTTCATATCTTACCCTCCCTACCCTACCCTCTCTTTTTCCGTTGTTGAATCCGCTCATTTAAAGTTTATTCGAATCAATTTGTTACATATTGCAATTTAAAAAAACAAGGAGTAACGTACACTGAGTAGAGTTGGCATCGAGTACTTCCTTGTACGTCAGTTGGCTCGTATTTGTCCCGTTGTATGTCGTCAGATTGATGTCATAAGCAAACATTCTACCGTTCGCCTCCTCGTATTCTAACTGTGCTTCCCCTGTATAAGACAACCGTCACAAAGGAACGTTAAACGACTTCAAATACGGCATGAATTGGTACAATCTCAAAACAAAACCAGAAAACAATCTTTATCCTATCTGTTTTACGCTTTTGCGATGCCCTTGAAAGTGCTTTATAAATTGTGACCTGAAAACAGTGCGTCGCGGGACTTACCGCATTCTTTCAATTTTACGTTAGTACCAAATTCTACTGTTTAATGACAGAGATAAGGGAGCGGAGCAACTTGAATTCCGCTCAGCAGACTCAACCCTTACTTGTTACCTTAAACTAGGCCACGTATCGCAAGAAAGAAGGGTTGATAGGCCCCAATGTAGAATGACGAAATCTCAAAAGTTTGGCAGGTCACTGTTTTAAATGATGAGGTTAAATTATAGCATTGAATTGTCGCAGGCCGTGTTTTGAACTAATATTTGTGTTGGATTCAGTGGTTCACGCGTACTACCCAGTGATATTTACTAACCTGTTGTTAGGTTGTAGGCATACTTTTGGGTCACTTCTTTACAGTAGTATTTAGCAAGCGGAAACTTTTCCTTGTCTGACTGGTGAGCGATTGCAGTTATCACTTTCTTGTCAATCTGGAAATAAATATACCCTCATTATGGTTATTATTATAATCATTATAATTTATAATAGTAGTAGTATCAATAGCAGTAGTAGTGGAGGTAGTAATAGCAGTAGAAGTGGTAGTTGTAGTGGTATTAGTAGTGATAGTAGTGGTAGCAGTACTTGTAGTGATACTATAGTTGTATTGATACTATTAGTAGTAGTGGTAATAGTGATGGTGGCGGTAGTAGTAGTGGTAGTAGTAGTAGTAGTAGTAGTAGTAGTAGTAGTAGTAGTAGTAGTAGTAGTAGTAGTAGTAGTAATAACTACTACTACTAGTAGTAGCAGTAGTAGTAGTAGTAGTAGAAGTAGTATAGTAGTAGCAGTAGTATTTCTGGGCAAATGTGTGTCTCCATTTATGCACTGACTTCATGGTAGTAGGGAGTGGACGTTCCTAATGATGATGCTGAGGATGATGATGATGATGATGATGATGATGATGATGATGATGATGATGATGATGATGATGATGACGACGACGACGACGACGACGACGACGATGATGATGATGATGATGATGATGATGATGATGATGATGATGATGATGATGATGATGATGATGATGATGATGATGATGATGATGCAACTCTGAATTGTGTTATAGCCTAGTGGGTAATAGTTTGATGACAATCTAAAATTAATGTCTGAATACATGGCCTTTCAGTAATAGTGGTTACGCCACTTATTTTCATGCAACTCAATTTCCAGCATCATTTCCCTAACGACTTTTGCTAACCATGATGATGAGTTCCGTGAGAGGACTGGTTATTGCAGTCAGGAATTTGGGGTTTTCGACGTTTTCGGGCGGAGAGATATTGGCAGTCATGGCCTTGGTCAGATGGTAGAGGTAGTGGGTCGCCAGCTCGAGGGGAAGCAGAATAATCACGGTCAACCAGTTGAATGCGTCGTGAACTGAAATCAATTATATTGTTAATGTTAAGCATTTTTAGTGAAATTGTTTATTTTGGCTTCATTGTGTTTTTATTTAATTATTTTTGACCTAATAATTATTTTTGTGCTGCCCGAAAATGGTGAAATACAACTTACATAACTTTAATTATATTCCGGAATCTCATTGCAGATTAGGGGTCAGCCGGAAATCGTCTCGGGCATTTGCCTAGGCCGAATATCCCGTTTTTTGGTATCATTCGGAAGTCTTCGCCTCGGCAAATACTGTACACATAAATAGTTACTCGTTTGCCTCACTTGCCGGAATTTGTAGGCTCATAATATCAGCTTTGAACTTCATCTAGCATATTCATTTTGAAGAAGGAAGTACAAAAAACACCAACACCGGAAGTTCACAAGAGATGTCAATCCATTTAATTGATTATTTATTTTTAAAATTTAAAATGTAATAGTCAGTTATAATAAATTTGTTTTATAAGTTTTCATTACATGAAAATGTGAAGCTTCGCGTATGGAACAAATGGTAATCGGTTCGTACCCGGATCCGGCAAATAGAACATCCAAATACTCGGATTCGGTACTCGGTGGAAAATGTCTACCCGGCTGACCCCTATTGTAGATCTGTCTTTTTGTGAGCGATATTAAGAATGACTTTACAATGGGGTCGTGTTAAAACTAATTTATTTTGCTGTAGGTGAATATAATTATGTAATATATTTCTTCGACCGTGTTTTATCAGAATTTGTGCTATGGTGAACTGTGTAATAACGAGTCTCCGGTGTTTCGTCATAGTTATTACCATTAGTGCCATCGTCATAATCATCACCATCATAAACAGCTGGCGTTGACCATCTGTTTTCCACGTTTCTTTTGAGCCTGTCCCCCTCGCGTTATCCCTCTGTGGTAGCCTACGTACTTCAGCGGTCATATGTAGTACCACTATACAAAGCGTCTCTGTTAGGATGCGCCCTTACATACATATTTACGGTTTTCACTACTATTTCACTTGAAGCAATCACTGATAATACCTTGTCCATAATTGTAATCTATGATTTATTATATGATTACGACGCTGAAGAAGTCATTGGATTGAACTTGATTAGCTTAGCTCTGATCCTCCGCGTTCCAAGCTTTCTTATCCTTAACGAAGCAGCTTCTCTGCCTGCTCTCTCTCTTTGGTCTCTGGCAACCGGACTCGGACATCTTCTTGATAGCTCCGGACAATCCCTCTGACACACTTCTCAGCGCATGAATATGCTGGTCCAATGCGCTGAGCTTTTGAGTTGCGCTTTAGAAATTTGGAGATTACGATTACGATTACAAACACGAGTAGATTTTAAAACAGCCACCGTTTACTTTGAAACAATGCATTCTCAACGCCGAAAATCATCGTATTCCATCATTTATGTAGCGTCAAGTGATCAATTAATAAATGGATAGCTGACCTGTGGCACCGGCAAAGGCCCTTCTGAAAACGTTCCTATCGGCTGACTGGGTGATTGCCACCAGGGTGTTGGTGACGGTTGTGCCAATGTTCGCTCCCATGATGATGGGGATTCCCTGCTGGACCGTCAACACTGAAAAGCAAGGGCAACATGCATGCAACGCCATTAACATAGAAGAACAAATCTAAAAGACCAGTTCCTTAAGTTAACCCTGACTGATACTCCAATGCGCATAACACTCCAATGCGCATAACACTCGACTATCGAGTACCACAACATGATATTGAGAGTAATAAATTTTCTCGCAGAAATAACGCAACAGAAGACAGGTAAAGAAAAGCTGGTAGTTAAAACGAAATGCAGAAAGTACGAGTCTTCAAGAGCTGGTCCTCACAGTTTCTGGTTAGCGTGTAAATTACATGAACGGGTGAGGTGTAAGATGTGAATCTGAGCATTTCTGTGACGCTTTGCAGGATCCTGTCTTAGTTATACTGAGAATCCAAAATGCAGTAACAGAGACTGACAAAGTTAATTCTGCTACTCTGATGCCTGTATAATTTGAGTAATTGCTAAACGTTGCTGAATTGTTACCATTATCATCATCATCATTTTATTTGCATCATCATCATCATCATCATCACTGTTGTTGTTGTTGTTGTTTGCGTTGTAGAGACAGTACAGTCCTCAGTGTTTGTTGATTATTATCATGTCTGTGTTGAAGTCATATCTACGCGAATGCCTGCATAGATACTCACATCCAGATCCGACCATAGATACGACGATCGATGTGGATGTTGAAGAACTCTGAACAAGAACGGTCACGAGGACACCGATCATCAATGCAGATACTGGATTGTTGATAAGGACGCTGTTGGCGAAGACACTGCTGGCCGCACGACCTACACAAACACACAGACAGTCACTATTAGGGTCTATGTCTGTCCTCGTGTACCTCCTTATCTCACTCGTCTCTCAGTGTCTTTTTCTCTCCATCTCTCCTCCTGTATTGTGTAGGACTGCCTGTTGTCTGCGCGTTCGTCATTTGTCTGTCCGATTGTCTGGTCGCGTCTATCTGTCTGTCTCTGTCTGTCTGGCTGTTGTGAGCTCTTTCTCTTTCCGTCTGTTTTTCCCAAATCTCCTTTCTCATAGATTTCCCTATTCTTGTTCTGAATGCATTATAATTTTTAAGATTTTGGAAAATGATTGGTTGATTGATAGATTGGTTGACTGATTGATTGCTCAGCTGCTTGATTGGTTTTAATCATATACAAGTGCATATTTAAGTCGCGCAAACATTAAAAGTGATAATTAGACTCGTAGAAGAAGGTTTTCAATTTTGAGCGAAAGACAGTCTTGCAAACATGAGGTGGTATAGAGTTCCAGATGTAGGGACCGGCAACTGTGAATGAACGCTGGCCAAAGACAAGACGTGTACCAGGAACTGCACAGTTTCCAGCAGATGCTGATCAAGGAGAGGATTGGTCTTAAACAGAGCTGCAGGATGTAACCATGGAACTTGAGGGAAGATAAGTAGGACGTGCTTTGTACATGAGGAGTGCCAGCTTGAAGCGAATGCGTTCACATGCAGGAAGCCAGTGTAGAGAGCGAATAGCAGGTGCTATATCGTTTCGGTATGAGAGTCCAAGACACATTCTTGCAACCTGGTGCATTATTCTAGTTAGAGGAAACGGTGTGTTTGTCAGGGAGATCATAGAGTACAGAATTGCAGTAGTCAAGCCTCGTCAGAATAAGGTTGTGTATCAGTGTTTTGAGCAAGGATGGGTCCAAAGTTGAGCGAAATTGCCAATCTGTCTTAGATGAAATAAGCACGTTCGAGATATTGCAGCCATTTAAGGCCTTAGGGAGAATGCTGAATCAAGGATAATTCCCAGATCGTGAACAGTAAAGGATGGAAGAGTAAAGAGGAGGAAGTAAAGAGTGAGAGTTCGGCACACCGCAGTAGATTTGAGGAACAATTGGCCTAAAATTAATAATAACAATAATAATAGTAATAATAAGTACTAGTAATAATAATCTAAAGTAATAATAAACTTAAACCTTGAAATAAGCCTTGTATGTATGAATGTATGCAAGTTTTCATATACTTATATAGCGCCTATTGATACCTCTAAAACACTATAGACGTGATATCTAAAACTGATCTAAAGTTTTTCGGTAGTTTGAAATTGTCTGCTACAGCACGTGTTTTCATAATGGTAGACTGTTGTAAAAACAACGAAGAAATACCTGCAAGCAGCTGGAAGGCACCCTGAAGAATATCAAGGGAACAGATGAAGAAGTAGAGAAATCCGACGATCATGATTATTCGAATTATGACCCAAAGCACGAACCAGATCTTCATCAACAAAGTACGTTCTACAGAAAAAGATTACTGTGTAATGCACAACTTGTAATAGTGTTAGTAGTTGTAGTAGTAGTAGTAGTAGTAGTAGTAGTAGTAGTAGTAGTAGTAGTAGTAGTAGTAGTAGTAGTAGTAGTAGTAGTAGCAGCAGCAGCAGCAGTAGCAGCAGCAGCAGTAGTAGTAAGTTTTCGCATTTCCAAATTCGCCTTGTGGCGACCCTTCCGTCATCAGGCCATCAATATTATAGTGTGGCGGGCCCTACAGAAGATATTGTTCCAAGTACTAAGGAGCCAACAGACTTATTTCGTTCAGATGTCAAGAGACCAGACGGGGTTTTGTTCGTTCCCTGGGTGGCAGGTCCAGGACGCCACAGTTGCATTCATTCGTGCGTCTGCGTCATATGATATTTTGCTCACACCGCAAATTCAACAGAAATCTGTTCCCACGGCAGAAAAGGCTGCCGTCTATAAATCCGAAAAATTCTCATTTTCTGCCCATCGCTTTCGAGACACTGGACCCTATTGACTCTGTTGGGGTGGATTTCATCCGTGAGGTTTGCCGGTAACTTTGACCATCTCTGGAGAGTCACGTTAGATCAGCATTCTTTTCCAGCGCCTTTCCATCTATATGCCTTTCCTGGCTTTCCATCTATATCCAGCGCAATAATGCAATAGCATTTCGAGGCACGTTCACTGATGTCACAGAGGGCGCGGTCTGATTTTTCAGTTATAGGTCTACCCTTAAGAGCTCCAAGCGCAATTTTTTTCGTCAGAAATTACGCTTTTTTCGCATAAAAATAAAAAATTACAATATCAACAAGAATAATACCAGGTAGCTTTCTTACTTCTGCACTAATTTCTTGTTTCTGAGGAATCCTACTTACTCTTGAAATGTTAAAATATTTTCTCGAAGCTTTTAGGACCCGACTCCCGAGGACTCATAGAAGCAGAATTTGTTATTTAATTTATTTATTTGTCCCAGTTAACACTTAAACGACCAGCTGCACTGGTTTCCCAGTCGCTTTTAGTATGCCCAAGTGTTGCAGGGACCTTAGCGGTCAGTCCCGATGACGAGACTTGATTTTTCCGACAATTTACTATTGCTTTTGGTTTAACTTTTCTTAAATCCTGAAGAATCACACCAGCAAAAATAATAATCATGAGAGTAAATTCTTTCAAACCTATGGTCCCCTATATTTACGCAATAAGTAAGTAGCTTTCATAGCGCGCGTCTTAAGTTAGCTCCTCAAAACTGCTCCCATTTAAATTCTCTTGGGAAGATAACAGTAGTCAAGCATAGCAAGGGAATACATCAGAGGAGTCGAATTCAGAACCTTACCTTTCCACTTGACTCCAGTGTCCACTTCTTCGACGATATCCCACGGATCAAAGGAAGCCTCAGATACGCACTTCTCCTCTTCCACCTGGACGATCTCTAGATAGCTTGGAGGAAGGTCCTTCTTTGGGATCTCTTCGGCGTCCCCAAGGGTACTGGCAGAGTTGCTGGTGGCCATTGAGCTCACGCTGCCAGAAACTGACTTCATGATCGATTTCTGGTCGATAAATATAATAATTTTGTTAAAATAAACACTTACGGTAACGAATTATAGTTTATTATTGCAATGTGTTGTATCCAAATCATTAACCTAAGTGTTTATGTAACGCCAAAATATTTAGATGAAATCCTACAACCCTGGGTGCAGCTGGAAAACACAGTATATGTCGATTTTTTAGCATCACTGATAAGAGATTCGAACCCGAGTAGGACATGTGACAGGATGCATCTCGCCAAAAATACTTCTTAAATCTATTTCACCCACGTATTCAGAAACTCTACTACTACTACCGGAAGTTGTCTAATCAGTCTGTTATTTTGTCAGATATATATATATATATATATATATATTCGGTCAGCTTCATAGCTCAGAAAGTCAGTCAGTCAGCCCGTCAGCCAGTCAGTAGACAGCCAGTCAACGTTTCGAAGCTGAAACTCACCTCATCCATATCTACTTCTAGAACTTAGACAGCCTCTGATGATCTTTTCCAACTGGCAAGTCAGTCTGTCGACAGCTCAACGACTTTCGACGCTGCTGTGGATCAACCTAGAACAGCGGATGCTTTTATAAGGTCCAAGACAAATGACAAGCCCCCTCGAAACCTCGCTGTCTGGGTAGCCACGGTGACGTCCATGAAATGTCAGACGGTTCACATGAGTGAAAAGCTTTCCACCCATTTAGATCAGCCACCAGTGATTGCCACACTACACTCATGCTCTTACGCCTCAAGAACCGATCGCTAACTATCCACTCCATACCGAAGACTTCAATGAGAAGACACATAAAATAACATGAACATACATGTATGTAATTTATATATAGATACATTGTTCTATGTATACGTTTATTTTTTGTTCAAAGGATAGAAGCTATATTGTTGAATATATACACATTTCTATGCGTATATGTATAAGTGCATATGAAGCCAGATAGAGATTTAATATCATGGCCTCTTACACATACCAACAAATTTCTCTTTTGTCCACTTCTTGTCGGAGGTGTGTAGCCTCTAGGCTCTTAAAACTGCCATGCTCTATTTATTTATTCCCTGTAAATTACTTCACGGTTTTATGGCTAGCCAAAAGCTATAAAAGACGATTTCTATTATTAGAAGGGTCAGTAATAGGGACTAGACGATGGGCTTTTGCAAAAGATAAATCTTCTGAAAGGCCTAAACCTTTCCGTCGACCGCCGCACGGCGCCACATTACAACGCCTATTGTGGCGTTTAAAGGAAAGTGTAGTCTTTGACGGCCATGTTTTGCAGACGCTAATAATTTTCAGAAGGTAATGCACAAAAGAAATACTAACGATGGGCGCAAACGTGTAGATTATCAGCCTATGTTTTGTCACTCAGATGTCATGTTTAATTGTCAACTATGCAAATTTAACATAATTGATATATTTAGATATTTTATGTGAAACATGCTTTGTGATTATCTTCGTCAGTTTGTGACGCCAGTCGCGAACAAACGATCTTCACTATCCTCGGTCATTAATATTTTGTCAATCCAACCCTCATATCAGCGTTGGTCCAAGTCTTGTTATGTCCTCATTTATATTGTCCATCCAGCACGGTCTTTAACTGCGTTTTTCTTACCGTACCTTGGTTGACTAGTATTGACCTTCTGAATCCAATGACTCCACAGATTTAATTGGCTTACGTGTATTTAGCTGGGTGGCTTAGTTGTATATCGCACCGATTGCGCACAGTTTTGGCGTGGTGTTTGACTCCAGCATTTTAGAACCATATTCGGGCATTGTTAGCTCAATTTCAAATGCAGGATATTCGTAGAATCAGATATCTTTAACCTCACACTGCCTTCATCTGCTGGCTGATGCTTTGGTTTCCAGCTTACATCACTTCTATTCGGAATCACGAGGAAAATGTGCGAGAAATACGAATCTTTCAAAATTCTCTTGGCGGACCGCGGGACCGGCGCGGGTCATAATTAAGACCCCAAAATTTCAGCTTATTACACCGCTGTTGCATTCACTGCACTAGCTGCCTATTGATAAAAAAAATCCACTTCAAAATCTGCTTTACGGTTCACAATGTCTTAAATCTTAACCAGGCAACCAATCTGTCATTAATGCTCATACGCCATAAAAAGGTATTGTAGGCTACTCGATGAATGGATGCTAACTTTTGATGTTCTCCACAAACGAACAGTGTCTAACTCTCAGCTTTGTCAATCGTTGAAACAAGGCTTTGGAATTCGCAACCGAATTCAGTTCGTTCTGTCAATTCTTTCATGTCATTCGGGTTCAAACTTAAGACTGATCTCTCTCTTTCAGTAACTGACTGTAAAATTGGGTTCTGGTTTCTATGATCAATCGGTTTGGGGCCATCCATATATTACGTACGCAAAAATCCGGGAAAATTGGACCCCTCCCCCTTCCTGTTCGCACGCGTACTTTTTTCCACCCCCACCTGCGTACGTACAGTTGACGCACCCCCCGCCCCCTAAGACCAGCTGCAGAATTTGTCAGTTACACAGGTTCAGGCAGCGACTGTTTGCAATTTTAGGCCAGACTGAAGGATGAGTAATCCATGGACTCACTGTTGAGTTGTGTGATAGTTTAATAATAGCGTTCAGAGGTAAGGTGGCATACAAGTGACACCTCTCCCACAGTCCTACTTCCTCTGGTAGTACCAGATAGCTTAAATAAGGACTCAACTCTAGCTCACTTGAAGGCCAATCAATTTGCGTACGTACATTATCAGTAGACCCCACCCCCTCCCCCGCTCGCAAGCGTACGCAAAACATGCATTTCGGTTACCCCTTCCTCCATTCGTACGTAATATATGGATGGCCCCTTTCTTCCTGGTTTACCAAATGGATTGAACGTTTTGATTGCGATTTCTCTATATTATCCTATAACCAACCATCGACTGAAAACTTTGATAAAGGCGCTACTGAAGTCAGCCACGTGCGCGTGACGTAATATATGAAATAGTACTGGTCAGTTAATAGACGTAGCAGTAAGCATACTAAGTAAGTAGCCTAAGTAAGTTAGTTAGTATATTCTTTATTTTACCAGTTGACATAACGCACTCTCGTTTACATCCATGTCAGACAATTAGAACATAGGGGCCTATATACAGCATCCTAATCAAGAAAGTCTTTCTCATTTGTCCATCAGCCTTAGGTAAGGTCCGATTGTAAGTTTTTAGTCGCAAGGTATATCCAATGTTCTTTATGGGTGGTAATAATCCGTGCAAAACATGTCCCGGGTTACTCGAAACATCAGAAAAAGGCAGGAGTCAGTTTTGTTACTTAACTAATCAAAAGTCGGTTTATCACTAGGGTGCTATCCCAGTCGAATCAGCTTGTTCATTACCGATTGAAGTCTGTTTCTATACTGTTGCCCTGCAAATTCCCACTATGCCGGGGCAGCATACAACAGTCGGGCAACAGTTGTGGCTCGCACCACATCATGGAGTTTGATTCCAGACAGGCCATGTGTAGAAATAATGCCAGTAGCACTATTAATAGCAAGTCTCAGACATAATATTTTCGACAGGATTAGTGTTGTAATGGGACTTGTAGGATAATAGACGTATTAGTATTAAGAGCAATGGTTTTTGGTGGCTATAAGTCAAACACAAACTTGTTTCAGTGATCAGCTGTTTATTTCTTACAACTTTTTATAAAAGCTTTACATCATCATAATTCTACTTTGTGCTGAGTTACATCCACTCGTCTACGTTATTATGATATTCAGATCTCGAGATGCTTTTAAACACCAACTTAAAAGCGGAGCATTCCGTTAGTTAAACTGCGCAAGTGTTTTTCATTTCGGGCCTCAACAAAGGTACCAGAAGAGAGGCTACCAACTGCCTCGGTGCTGGCTAAACCGGTTGCGCATCTGTATGGAGTCTCGATCCTATCTGCCTACATTCCGACCCAATGGAAGATATGCACTATCACACCTGTGCCAAAGTTACTAGACCAATGAAGCCGGAGGACTACTTGTCCTATCTCCGTTACGCCCATCTTGTGCCGCCTACTCGAAAAGTTCATCGTACGACACTTCTTCCACCCGCTACTTTTGGATCCTCAGCTCAACGACAAATTCACCGACCAGTATGCTTTCAGACCAACTGGTTCCACTACGGCGGTTATTACAGCCCTACTTACAGATCTCATGGAACTACTTCGAGAGCACCAATACGTCCACCTCATTGCGCTTGACTTTTCAAAGGCTTACGACATGGTGCGACATGCCAGCCTAGCTGAACTATTGGCGGAATCGCCCCTATTAAAAATAAATGCAAGTATTGTACAGGGATCGGGTACAGGGCCAGTACATTTCATTACAATATTCTCTAAACTAAAAACGGTTAACCAAGGAAATAGAATGTTAGAATACGCTCATGACAGTTACTTGGTGATACCTGCATCAAATACCCACACAGTAATGGAAGAACTAAACCATGTGGATAATTGGGCTAAGACGTGTAACTTACAATTGAACCAAAGTAAGACACAGGAGATGCTAATAAGATCCAGAAGGGGTGGGGGTGTTCACGGGAAGATACCTGTCTTACCAGGTATCTCTAGAGTGAAAGAAATGAGGGTGTTGGGTGTTACGATTACTGAAACACTTGCTTTTGTCAAACACATTGACCGTGTCTGTTGCAGGGCAAGGCACTACGCACTACGGGTGCTGAAAGCCCACGGTCTTAAAAGCCCAAACGTCTTTGATGTTACAAGGGCGAC
This sequence comes from Allolobophora icterica, assembly GCA_963556255.1. NCBI lineage: Eukaryota > Metazoa > Annelida > Clitellata > Crassiclitellata > Lumbricidae > Allolobophora > Allolobophora icterica. The sequence goes on along the minus strand of OY744605.1, from coordinate 76,277,651 downwards.
GACAGTGGCATGCATGCTATATGCAAGCCCGGCATGGTGGGAATTTGAATCCCAGCATGATGAAAATCAACTCCAAGCCATTATAAACAAGTTGACTAAGCAGGGCTACCTGCCGGAGGGTGGGCCAACGTTTGACCAACTCTGTAGGAAGGCGGATGTCGGCCTTTTCACGGGGGTCTTAAACAACCCTCGTCATGTACTACACAAATTGCTCCCACCCAAGTAACCTAAAAATTATGTTCTCCGACCTCGGTCTCACGATAGTGTGCTTACTCCACTGGACAATAACATGAGGAAAATTTCATTGGAAGAATGCTGTATTCTACTATTCTTATTGATTGTGATGCTGTTTTTTTAACTGTTGTATTCTGTATTGTATTATTGGATGCATGTACACTGGAGTGCTAATCTCTTGCAACCGGTTAATTAAAGAAAATACTTACTTACTTACTTTCTAAAGTGCGATGACAACAGCATCGCCCACCAAGTTTTGCATTGAATTTCCTGAATATGTTGCCCTTAAGAGTGGATCTACTGCCTCGTCTTTCCGTCTTTTTGTCCGTTTCTTTGCGCTCGTCGTTCTTCACCACAACAACAGCCATCAATAGTTTTCTCTCATGTAATTCACTCTTATATTCATTCTGATTATCATCTTCCAACTTCCTTTTCACTTACAATTCTCTTGCTTCTTGACTTCTTCTCATACCCAGCTTCATCAGTCTACTACGCTTCTCTGCCTAAAATACTCTTACGCAATGGAGCTACTCAATGAACGTTTCTAGACAGTTTAATAGAGTTTCTTTTATGATGATTCTCTTTGCTAGTCTAAAATAACTTTGCAGAAAACTAATAGCGCAAGTTTATTTACAGATTAATAGCGAAAGACTGCTATTTCTACCTCCCTGGTACAATATATAGCAAAAAAACAAGTTTACATGGACATCAAAAACACAATTATTGACGATGCTGTTGTAGTAATTAATGATGATGATGATCATGATGATGAGGAGGAGTAAGGTGATGATAACGCAAGTTGTTTGATGATATGTACAAGCTTGAAATGCAGGATGAAAGTTTTCTGAGTTATATACAGAGAAACAGACAATTCGCCTGTTACTGTTATAGTTTCGATACACAGTCGTCTTCCGTAATATCTTCATAGCCCGAGTTATCTGTTCCTTCGCTCTTATCGCTCTCCACCACAACCACCAGATCAAGGTCCTTCTGTTCGGCTGTAGATTCTTCTGCTTTATCGGTCTCTGAGTTGGACCCCGAGTCAGATCCTTCGGGTTCTTTATAGCACTTGCCACAGCAGCACTTCTTCGAGCGACAGCACACGCTGAAGACTCGGTCGTAAGGCTCCAGAGACCTCAGTGGTTTTGGTAACCAGTTCCAGGTTCGGAGAGGCCGCACTAACCAGTTTGGCTTCTTTCTTTGGAGAACGTTGACGATGATTACGAACGCTATTAGTATCAGGAATGGAATCCCGACTGCCGCCAAGACATACCATCCGGCCATCGATAGACCGAAGACAACAAGTGGAAACAGAAGGAACATCGTTAGTAGGTAGACGATAGCGAACCATCGATATTTAGCCGTCGTGTTGCCGAGAATTTTGGCAATCCGAATCGGGACACGCATGAATGGAATAGGGTAATAGATGAGGATGCCCGTGATGTTGAAGAACAGGTGACAAAACGACATCTGCATGGTGTCCTGAATCTTGGAGGGGTCTCCGGCTAATGCCGCCAAGACACTTGTCACGGTCGTTCCTATGTTGGAACCGAGGGTAAGTGGGTAGACGCGCTCAACCGTGATCACTCCGATTCCGACAAGCGGGGTGAGGGTGGATGTGAACACGGAGCTGCTCTGGAAGATAACGGTGACACCGGCGCCCACAAGGAGGGCCACGTACCCGGTGAAGTGCCTGAAACAGCCGGGAAAGTCTGCGCTGACGGCTTTGCGGACGATGCGTGCCATCGGGCCTTTGATCAGGGAGTTGAGAACTTTGACCATCAATAGCAGGCTGAAGGTCATCACTAGAAGTGAACCGACGAGAAGGATTCCACCTGCCGCAGGTTCCGGAAGGCATCCAGGCATTCCAGTGCCATGAAAGACGTAGGAACCTAAAGAGAAATCCGCATTTTAAAGGTCATGCTTACTGCTATTTAATGAATGAACAAATTGAAGTAAATCTCGGTTAACTGCACTTTCTACCTAACTTGGATCATGGAGTGACCTATTAGCTACAAAATGCAATTTTATTGTTATTTTTTGTCACAAATTCTAGTTAGTCTCAAGCAGGGGGTGCCCTCGGGCTTAAAAAAATTGGACGCACAGCCCTCTCGTTAACAAATAATCGGGCCTAATTATGGCCGCTTGCCCGCTTTGCTACCATAGATGTAAGTAGGAAAATTGAAATAGCTGCCATAGCTAGAGTAGCGAGTAGTGTCAAGCGTAACAAAAAATTTCAATTTAGCATCTAATGCTTCAACATGCCGTATTGCCGTTTTACAAAAATATTGATGCGATGCCTATTCCTTGTATGGATTTGATTTGGTGAGTGGACGCACGTGCATCCAATGCATCACGCTGCGGGCGCCCGTGGTCTCAAACAATAGCAAACTACTACCAAATGTGGATTTTAGCGAGCTACCCACCGTAGTTTTCTTACGATTCTCTGAACTATCGAATTTCGACTTTGCTTCTCCGATTGCTACTCACTTGAATTGACCATCAACTAACTTCTCGGGCATTTTAATAACGGCGCTATCGAAATAATCGGATTGGATTAGACAATTGTTACCTCATAAATCAAATAAATTTCAGCAAATCTCAATCGACGGTTAGTAGCTATCTAACTGAAAGACAATTTGACGGCTTGAAGCAAAAGGCGAAGAGGATGGAACTGTGTGTCAAGCAGTCATGTTCAAACTGTGATAGTTGCCTGGAAGTAGATATTTCCCGTGGTGAGAAGGCCTCCATATCGTACTATCTTCTTTCTCTTTTTAATTCAACATTGCTGTTCCAGGTCAGTAACTCGGTCGCGGAGTTGGCTTTTCTCTCTGCTGTCAGCATCATCTGGAAACTATACTACATGTTCGCGGACTCTTCCATGCATCTCGTACTCTCCATGCGACTCTGCCTTTCTCGTTCTCTCTTGCACTCTTCAAATCTCTCGTCCGTGCTGTCTTTACCGTTGCTACATCCGCTCATCGTGCAATATTCTCCAAATTAATTAATTTAGAGATTGCAAATTACAGAGAAAAAAAGAGTAACGTACACTGAGTAGAGTTGGCATCGATTACTTCCGTGTACGTCAGTTGGCTCGTATTTGTCCCGTTGTATGTCGTCAGATTGATGTCATAAGCAAACATCCTATCTTTCGCCTCCTCGTATTCTAACTGTGCTTCCTCTGTACAAGAAAACCGTCACAAAGTAGATTTATGCATCGTAGAATACAGTACAAATTGTCGGCTGTCCAATACAACGCTACAATGTAGTTTTTACCCGATATGTATAGCGCTTTGAGAGGCTATTGATGGTTCTTGCAATTTTACGCTGGAAACAAATTCTGTTCTTTGGTGACACAGACAAGCGATCGATACAACTAAGCTCAAAGTACTCGAACCCTTATAATCTTACCCTAAAAATAAACCATCGTGTCGCAAGCAAGAAGAATCGATAATGTAAGACTAGCGAAAGCCGTGAGGTTTGGCAGGTCACTCTTTTTAAATGATGGGGTTAAATTATAGCATTGAATCGTCTGGCGCTGTATTGTAAACTAATTGTTGTGTCGAATGTAGCGGTTCATGCCTACTGCCTATAGTGATAGTTTCTAACCTGTTGTCATGTTGCTGGCGTAGTAGTATTTCACCTCTTCACAGTAGTATTTAGCCAGCGGAAACTTGGCCTTGTCTGACTGTTCAGCGATTGCAGTTATCACGTTCTTATCAATCTGGAAATAATAACATTATTATTACTAGTAGTAGTAGTAGTAGTAGTAGTAGTAGTAGTAGTAGTAGTAGTAGTAGTAGTAGTAGTAGTAGTAGTAGTAGTAGTAGTAGTAGTAGTAGTAGTAGTAGTAGTAGTAGTAGTAGTAGTAGTAGTAATAGTAGTAGTTAGCGAAATGCATACATGTGCTTGCGTATGCTTGCGTATGTGGCGAGTGGGGGTCTACTGATAATGTACTTGCGCATAGGAAACGGGAAACGGGGGAGCTTCAAATTGATTTTCCTTCAAGTGAGCTAGAGTTCAGTCTTTCCAGCTATCCGGTACTACCAGAGGAAGCAGGACTGTGGGAGAGGTGTCATTTGTATGCCACCTTAGGGTCCTTACCTCTGAACGCTATTATTAAACTATCACACAACTCAGCAGTGAGTCCATGGATTACTCATCCTTCAATCTGGCCTAAAGTGCAGACAGTCGCTGCATGGACCTGTGGTATTGAGTTACTGAAACATTCTGCAGCTGGTCTTGAGGGGTGCGTCAACCGTACGTACGCAGGTAGGAGGGGTGGAAAACGTACGTGTGCGTACAGGGAGGGGAGGGGTTCAATTTTCCCGGATTTTTCGTACGTAATATATGGATGGCCCCTAAATGCCTAAAATACATCGTCTAATGGTAACAGAGCTGATTTTCATGTAGCTCAATTTCCTAGCATCATTTATGAAACAGGTTTTTGCATACCATGATGATGAGTTCCGTCAGAGGAGCGGTAATGGCTGTCAGGAATTGGGGGTTCCCGACGCTGCTAGGCGGAGACATATTGGCAGTCATGGCCTCGGTTAGGTAGTAGAGGTAGTGGGTAGCACACTCGAGAGGCAGTAGAACAAAAACGGTCAACCAGTTGAATGCGTCGTGCACTGAAAGAAAGAAATATTTCACAATTTTTATTGTTAAGCATTTATTTTTGTAAGTGAAACTTTATTTTGTCATCCGTGTGCATGTATTTTACTGCATTTAATTATGCTGTGCTGTTAGAAAAATATCGTTGTAACGCAGTTTTTGGGAGCGATATCATGATCTGCCTTATAATACGGTCGTATTATAACGAGTTTATGTTCCTGAGGGGAATTTAATCTTGGGATACTTTTCATCGATTATGTTTTATCAGAATTTGTGCTATAATGAATTGTGTTATAACGAGATTCTGGAGTATCACAATGATAATTATTTTCACCAGCCGCTCCCGTTAAGCATCTGTTTTCTGTTTTTTTTTTAAACCTGTCCATCACGCCTTACCCCTATGTGATAATTCAGTAGTCAGCTACTGTATATTAGCACTCACAACATGTCACAAGTCAGGTATAGTAGCACTATATAATGCGACTCTGTAATAACGCATGGGCTACTTTAAACAAATGTCATTGCGCCATATTGCACTGTTAACCTCGCCTGCTTTTTGTAAATCCTTCAAATCTCAGTTCTATAGCTGTGGCTGGACTTGGAGCGCCTCTGAGTAGGTATCTTGAAGAGGTGCAATATCAAATTCTCAGAATGAATGAATGAATATTCATTGCTCGATGGTGATATTTAAAACGTTCACAAAAAAGCAAGAAATCTTAATTCATCGACAAGATCTGTGCGTTCTGCCAGTGCATTTACGTGAATCGGGTATAAGATTTAAACTCATTTCTTTCAAATTTTTTGCCCGCCGTGGCTTCACTTTGGTTTCTCCG
>OY744605.1:76229470-76266970 GCA_963556255.1 Allolobophora icterica | reverse complement strand
TTCTGACGCATTTTTCTCCGTCCATTCATTACCATATGTCGCTATTAGACTCCACTGATGAACGTGAGGCAATAGATGACCACCTGTTGCCACAATTAGGCCTACGTCAGCAGAGATTCGCAGTGACCAGCCACCCTTGTTGTAGGTGGAGGATGGAGTATTCAGATGGTGAGTAAGTTAGTCGAAAATTGCGTGACCGAGACATCAGCAACTTGCCTAATTAGTCAGTTATTATTTAGTCAGACATGATCGGATATTTAGTCGGTCATTGTCATAATTCAGAGAATCAGTCAATCAGTGAGTCAGTAAACCAGTCAGTCAGTCAACAATTCGATGCTGCAACTCACCTCATCCATATCTGCTTCTAGAACTTAAACAACCTCTGATGATCTTTTCCAACTGGCAAGTCAGTCTTTCGTCAGTGCAATGCAACGACTTTCGACTCTACTGCATCTCAGCCTAAAGCAGTGGACGCATTTATAAGGTCCAAGACCCCTCGAAACCTCGATGTCCGCCCTGCTGGTCTTCTGGGCAGCCACGAGGACGTCCTTGAAATGTCAGGTGGTGCTCATGAGTGAAACGCTTATGATTACGATATGATCTACCAGTGAATGATTGATTGCCAGACTACACTCATGTTCTCTGACGCCTCACGAGCCGATCGCAAACCATCGATTGCAATATGAAAGACCCAAGATTCGTAATTAATTATATAAATGCGTATGTTGTTGCTATATATAATGTTATAAAACATATATATATATATATGTATATATATATATATATATATATATATATATATATAATTGCATATTGTGCTAGAGATACGTTTAGGCTATACCGACATTGAAAATTATGTCGATAAGGGCAGCTAATTGACTATGTATATGCATGGACATAAGTGTATTATTATATGTAATGATAATGACAGATAGAGATTTAACATAAGAGCGTTTTAACAAATAACCAAAATTGATCTTTTCTTCACTTCTTGACGGAGATTAGCGTGGCTCCTTGGCTAGCAACGCTCTTAATAAAACTGTCAAACTGTCTATGTTTTGTTTTCTGCGAAATTACTTGAGCGGTAAAATGGTTGACTGAAGCCACGAAGTCGATTTCTATTAATAGAAGGGTCAGTTTTAGGGACAAGACTTTATAGGCTTCTGTCAATTGCCAAGTATAATACTCATGAATGGCCTTATAGTTTCTCCGAACCGCCGCACGGAGCCACATGTCAACGGATTCTTTGGGGAATCATTGGCAAGAGTCGTCATTGGCAGCCACGTGAGTCAAACGCTCATAATTTTGATGCACGTGTTTCACAAGTGAAAATAATGGTAGGGGTGCGTACAGTGTGTAGCCTGTAGGCCATATAAGTTTTCGCTCAAACGTTGTGATCTTATTGTCAACTGTTTTAACTGTAAGATAAATCTTATGTGGAGCTATAGTTTTAACTTTGAGATCAGTTATGATCAAATGCAACAGTACGCGTATATTATCGTTATAATTATTTTTATGCGCTGATTAAACGCCACGATCCAATTACCAAGCATCAATTAATGACGCTTGGCAGCTGTGAGTGAGGCTTGAACCCGTACTTTATTAGGCGAGCCCACTTACCAATCGGCTAACATGTCCCAAAATGTACGTGTGTAGGCGCTATATGTGTAGGCCTATGTTTTGTAAATGCTCTGGATTTAGGCCTCTATACCTTTATGCTCCTGTATATATTACATGCATTGGGCTTACACGTCTGAATGTCATAGGCCTATCTATGGATGGAAATGTGATGATAGTTTGGGTCATTCTAATGTGTTTGTCAATTTATGGAGCGCCTCTCAAAGAATCAACTACTCAAAGCGCTTCCGGCACGAGAGCCCTAAGATAACAGGCGAGTTTTAGGGCCGCGAGCTGCAACACACCATCCTGTCTCCTACAACCGTCTGAGCTTGAATACAAAATGAGACTGTTCGAAAGTGACCGACCACCAATGGCGAAAGGTCTGTTCCAGGCCATTGGAATCATCTCTGCGTGAGGAAATTGTAGTCCTAGTCTAGACTTCTCGTTTCTTGAGCACAAAAAGAAGTCGTGAACTCGTGAGAACCAGTTTATATAGCATTGTAGTCTACCTGAAGTTATTACGATTAACTCTTTTTGTGTTCTGCCTCATCCGAAAGCCGACCTATACCCATGACGGCACCTTGAGGACTATTCACCTAGTCCCAGCAAAACGTTACAGGCTGAACAGCTTTATCTAGTAAGCTGGCAGTTGCGATTTTACGATACACATTTAGAAGACACATGTATGCCTGGCGATGCATGGAACCAAACCCTTCAAACTCAAACTGCAACTAAACCGCCCTAACCTCTCCGGATTTAGGCCCAAAACTGACATTGAAACCTCATATTTCAGATTCGATATGATTCATAAGCTTGACTTTCTCAGCTATTATGTGGCACTACAAAATCGGCGATTTACTCTACACTACATTGCTACAGCGGAACAACTCAAACCCATAACGAGGATACCAAGAATTGGAATAATATTATTATTGAGAAATTAGTAAAGTATATTTAAAATGATTCCGAACCCGACAACGGAAAATCGCGACCAAAATGGGTGGTTTAAAAGCGCTTGCGGATATGAGGCAAAGCAAAGTCAAGAAGTTAAAGTCGTAGACTGAAAGGCAGCTTATTCCACATAGATCAGCAGCAAAACTTCCATACTGGGCCGCGGAAGTTCGGGTCTGCGGAACAGCAAAGTCGCCTTGCACAGCAGAGCGAAGAAATCTGCGGCCAGACATAAAAGAGACGCATAGCTTCCTAAGATAAGATGAAGCACAGTCAGCAATAATTTGCATTATGTAGTGGAATAATAACTATAATTGTAGGTTTCGGTTTCGTTCATCATTTATAAATCACTGCATTGCAGGAATATTTATATTTAACATCACGTGTAATAAGCGGCAAATAAAACAGGTGCTACAGTACTGCTGTTAACAAAGTCGTGTATTAAACTTTATTAAAGAAGACAGGGTTTGAATCTCTCAGACGTTTTCCTGAAACTTATGTCACATTTTGGGCAACATCGAGCGATATTCTATGCTTCAGAATGCGCAATGAAAGTTTTTTCATCTTATACAGTGAGGTCTATTACTTACCTGGAAAATACTCGACGAAAATTGATAATACGTCGCTTTTTAGCCTACAAACTTTGGTTTGTTGGAGTTGTTCACTTGTTGCGAAAACTGTATGCGGACATAAAATATCTATTTATATATCAGCAAACCGAATTCCTCAACTGCGAGACAGTGTGCATGTTAGGTTATTTATACACGGTGAACAGGAACTTCTGAAATAGTTAATCTGTTTGAAAGTGGATTGAAATTCGGTCTAGTTCAAATATTGATCTTTACCTGCCGTTCGCGAGGCCTTTCGTCAAGAAGGTGCACGATAAACCCTACGAATGGATAGTTCAAGCAGCTTCGAGTTTAATCTTAGACCATCCAGGCTAACGTTAGACTTGGTTGGGATTTGAAGGACCAACAGTCGGGTCACGGTTCTGTTTACGAAAATTCGGTCCATTTAATGAATAATCCGCTCTGGGCTTTCAAAGAACTTGTTGCCGATAGGGGCAAAGAGGCGCTAAATATAAGTCTAGGCTTTATAAGAATGGGTCGTTTGGTCTTTACGTTGGTGCTTTACATAATATGCATGCAGAGACGACGTGAAAGTCCCACCTGTAGACCGTACTGTTTAATTAGGACCAACTTCCGTCGGAATTTACCCGGCATGACTAGAGACAAGGTGGCTGAGTGCTGTCTTGCAGGCGTACATGATACCGGGTTTCGAATCCAGTTGCGGCGTCGGCGTTTATCTCGGCACTTCTATAGTGCCTCACCAAAGCGCTCTCAAGTGATGTTAAAATTATTATGAAGAAGAAGTTGATCAAGTCTTCAAGAAGCAAATAGTAGGGCGTACTCGGATAACTTGAAGAGTCACCACTGGTGAGCTCTCGCAGACACGTGGAGCCCATCCAGAGCTTACAGAAGTTGTAGACATAGTAGACCATGGACTCAGAACATATTATGTTCTGAGTCCATGGTCTACGCGGCATCGGAGAAGAGGAGCGACGACACTCGCAACACACGAACCCCAACACCAAGCAGTCACTCGCAGATGGCAGTAGATGCTGCGTCCGCGCATCCCTGTTACGTGTGACGTCTGTGGAGGACAACTTTGTTCACATCAGACAAATGGCAGTAGAATTCACCGAATATAAAGGACAACACTTATAAAATGATAATCTTGGCCTCTACAAATGGAGTTTGAACACTGTCCAGGTAGTAAACAGCGAAAGAGGCCAATGGCGCTACACGAGGCTTCAATAATAAAAGTCCGACCATCGTCCAAAAATACTCAGACACAAAGAGATTTATAATTCAATTAAACGCATACTAGGCCACAGAAAAATCTGAGGGAATGAAAACTGTCGAGTGTAACCCGCTTGCGACCAAGAAATAAATGAAAATGACACGCTAGAGAAATATGGGTGTTTGAGCAGGTTGCTTAGGTGACAAAAGATCCTTCTAGGCAAATATCAACATTTTATCGATTTTTCGTTATTGTACATTGACTGCAGAAGCATTTGCTACAAATTATACGAAACTGTTATACTATAGTCTCGTACAACAGTTTTAGTTGTCCCAGTAACTTGGCTCGGCCCGATTTGTCTTCTGCAGTTTTCATGACAAAGATCATTTCACATAAAAGCAGTAATAGCTGATGCTTTGTGCATTAGACACCGGCGCAATAGAAGTTACTAATTACATTGGTGAAAGAGGATGATTGGTTGGTTTCCAATATATAACGATGTCTTATGGCTGACAGGACCTTTTTCGTCGCCATCCTCCTTTCTCCAGGCTTGCGTTTAGCCTGGAGAAAAGAGGAGGGCAACGTCAACGGTGGATTGTTGATCATTACCCCAGTCTAATATTTTATATAATATATAATAATCTATAATAATTATATAAAATAATCTGTCATCCTATCACTCTCAAGCAACCAGTCTACGGCCCGCTCGACTTATTTCTGAATTTGCGACTTCAGTTTATAGTTTATTTATACATTCATATCCTAATTAGAGCTGTGATTCTGCTGATTTAGCTCGTGATAGCCTATATAAGACTATCGCCCTAATATATGTACGGTGACCTCTTAGCTATTTTAAGGCTATGTCTTTATTATTATGTACGGTGACCTCTTACCTGTAATGACTCATCACCTGAAGAGTCTACGGCAGAATAATAATTACCAGACCATAAGTAAATTTCACGCTTGACTAATTGCTAGCCTACTGAATGGTCCATTGTTAACATGGTCTGTGATAATAGCAACCTATCTCTGTCGGAAGCTCTATTCGTGGAAAATTACAAGCGTTTATGCAATACAGCTTTCCTAGTTGAACGCTACAGTTCTCGACGCATGAATAGGTGACCTTCGATGGCAATGGCTTTGCTTAAATCGTGCAGGACTCCAACCAAAATAGATTGAGAAACAAACAGAAAAGTAAACGATACCATCTCTTGTGTACAGGAATAAATATTTAAAAAAAACTAACGACAATTGAAGGGGAAACGAGATTCTGAAAAATTATGAATTGTAAACAACGATTTAAGGAAAACATGGCCAGCGTTTGGGACTTTACTGCAGAATAATTTAGCATGAATTCGCATCGGGTTCGTTTGTTGCAGTAGTAATTTAAGGCTTCAAGAAAGCCTTAAATGTCTTTTGTAAAAGTCGCTATCTTCTTCTACATTATGCCCCTAATTGCTTTAACTGCATCATCAGACAATTTTCAGCAACGCACATGAATTGCACAATACGTATAGCAGAGGCACTTATTTTACCAGCCCACAAATAACTAAACCAGCTACTGAAGCTGTAGCGGCGCCGCCTGCCAATACTATAAGCCGCTCATTTTCACAGAAAACGTTCCCGATTACATGACAATTGCCGGCGTGACTCCTGTTTTCAAATCTGGTGACAAAAATAAGTATCGTAATTATGGGCACATCTCTGTTTTCCGTGCTTCTCAAAATATCTTGAAAAATATATGATCGATTAACTTTTTATTGGCTTCAAAGAACCTTTTAACACCAAATCGGTATGACATTTGTTCTGGCCATTCCACCGCTGTGACCGTGATTGAACTGGAGAACAAAATCTCCAAAGCGATTGCTAATCTATTTCTATGCGGATTTTCTTTGACTTACCGAAGGCATACGATACCGTGGACAAAGAAATGTTAATGAGTATGTTAGAACACTATGGTTAACTTGGAATATCAGCGAGTGCTTCTCTAACCACATATCCAACAGAAGACTGTTAGTGCTTTCTAGTGGATTCAAATCTCAACTAAGGACCGTTCAATGTGGAGTTCATAAAGGCTCCATATTGGGACTCCGACTCTCGCATGTCTTAATTTATATTAGTGATATATGTAACACTCCAATCCTATTGCAGTTTACCCCTTTTGCTGATGACACTAACGCTTTGGCTTTAGGTAAGTCTTTAAAGGTTTTACTTTGAAAATTAAATCATGAATTAGAAACAGTTTCTGAATGGCACAGCGCAAACGGTCTTTAAACATTGACAAAATTAACTTCATATTGTTTCGCTGTTATTGTAAACTCATTCCTGTTGATTGTATTTTGATTGCAGCATCAACGATAAAGCCTACCTCACAGGTATCGTCCTCAAATATCTTTTTGGTGCTAGAATAGTAGGCCTACTGTTTGAAACCTTTGTTCAACAGCCAAAAGAAGCAACTGAACCTAGTACGTATACAACATGAATCACGACGGATCTCGACGATGTTCTACGCGAAACCGATGCAGAGAGAAATGTTAGTGATGAATGTCATGTAACGGCAGTAAATACTAAATACGACCGGTGTGGAAAGTTATACAAGGAACCAGACAATAAGAATGGGCTTGAGCAAGGTTTAAAAGAAACCAGGCCATTGAAACGCGTGTATGAGTGTACTAACAGACCTATCTCCTTCATTTTTCAGCAAGAGGTGGCAACAGCATACGATGAAAACCAACAAAGCAACGATGGAGCCGTCAACATGGAATATAAAAAGCAGAATCAGACAAACGGAAATGGGGAAGCGACACAGCAAGTAAAATGGCACGATAAAGCAAATAAGGAAAGAACTCATCCAATCTTTCAATCTTTCTTTCATCGAAAGAAAGAAACGAGATAATAAGAAAATCAGCAACACGGCTCATAAAATAGGCGAATTTAAGTGAAAAAGAATGCATACGATTCAGAATCAACACATCTGCTGTCTGTCTTGCAAGAAGACTTGCTCTTAAGGAACATTGGTCTCTATACAGTGCGGAAGAGAATTATTCAGACCTATACATCGGTTCTGAGAAGTCCACAATAAAATTGTGAACGTTGTCCTATACAGTAACTGTTGAACAAAGGTTTCAACGCAGAACTATTCTATTTATAGCCAAATATAAATTTTAAGGACGATGCTTGAGAGATAGGTCTTATCGTTGATGTTGACTTGAAATACAATCATCGGGAATGAGCTCACGATGAGAGCGAAGCAATATTAAGGTTAAAAACAATATTATTGATGATGATGAGTTCTCTGCCCGTAGGCAGGTTCATTGGCTTTACGCCACCCGGGGATGAGATGAGTGAGGTGGTTCCCGTTGCCTTCCTCACAGACAATTGTGGGTGAGCAACTTGTCCAAGATCGCTACGCAGTGGCTTGAGGTAGATTCGAACCTGCGACCCTTCGGTTACAAGGCACAGATCATACCACTACACCACCGCGTCCCACAATTAAGTTAATATTAAGTTAACTTTGTAAATTTTTAAAGACAATTTGCTTTGTTTGTTTGTCCAGAATATAACTGTGAAGTTAAGTTCGAACGCTGGGTTCTATGCTATCCAAAAGACAACTTTCAAACCTTGAGTTATATAGGGCCTACAATTAAGAAGATAATGCTTAACTTTTGGCCCATGCAATCTAGAAAAGAAATTTGAATGGTAACTTACATACAGTCCTGAAGGAAACTCTGAATACTGACTTCTAACAATACAGAAGAGAAATATGAACCTTTATATGCAGTTGAGAAGAGAACTATGAACGTTGGATTACACAATTAACAAGAAAACAATGAATGGTGGACTCGTAAGTAACCCACAAAATACTATGAACGTTGGTCTCTACGCAATTAGCAAGAGAACTGTGAATGGTGGCTCTATGCAACCCACAAAATACTATGTAGGCCTACGTTGGTCTCTACACTATTAACAAGTGAACTATGAATGGTGGACTCTATGCCACCCACAAAATATTATGCACGTTGGTCTCTAAACAACCCTCAAAGCAGGGTGAGAATTGTCGGGGGATTGGGGGTTCAACCCCCTAGTCTTTCTTAGCACCCTCACAGTTAAGTCTTCATTGCACACCCGGGGGTCGTTTCCAACCCCCACCAGCCCCCCCCCGGTTGTGCTAGTGTGATTTAGCATTGTTTGATTTTTAATATCTGACAAAGAGAAGAAATTTCCATGGTGTATCGTGTATGAATTTTTGAATTTTCTCAAGAAAGGAATTGATTTTCATTCGAGTCTGACTTGAAAAACTGCGACCGTTAAAATCTGCTGCTTTCTAATTCAGTTGACATCCGTTTGCAAAAGACGGATAAAATATTTAACTCTACATGGATCAAGGTCTAACCCCTCCCACGCCCCCTCCCTCGTCTTTTTCTACAATTCTCACACTGCACTAGACAATGAACGGTGGACTATGTATGTCCAACAAGAAAGCTATAAACGTTGGACTCTACAAAGCCCACGCGAGACCATGAACGTTGTATATTACACAGTCAACAAGAAACTATAGACGTTGACTCAACAGAGCCCACGCTAGACTGTGATTCATAGTCTCGCGTGGGCTCTGTAGAGTCCAACGTCCTAGTCTATGAACGTTGGACTTTAAGCAACCTAATAGAAAACTATAAACGGTGGACTATACAAAGCCCAGGCGAGACTATGAACGTTGGACTTTACACAGGCTATCAGAGAACTTCGAACGTTGGCCTAGATCACATCTTGTTGGGTATGTAAGCATGTAGGTAGGTATCAAAAGATACTTAATATGACGCCATTAAAGTCCCTCACAACAGCGCTGCACATGTGGCTTTTGGCTATCTGCATGATCTAAACACATGCGTTGTAAGACAGTTTGAGAATGTTTGCTGTACAGGGCCAAGTTCAACAGCGCGTAAATGCAATGGAAGATTGTTCCACGAAGTTGGTCCAATACACGAGAAGGCACGATGAGCTCAAGTTGAAGAGCGAAAGCGCGGTACCTGCATATCGCCACGGCTAGTAAAGAGTAACGATCGCCGTTCAGGTTGACTTGAAACCGGAACATAGAGCTCCCCGATGTATGACGGGGCAAACCCACAAAACAAAAGCACGTGTCAGCAATATGATCTTAAAGGAAATCCACTCAGAAACAGGAAGCCAGTTTAGCGTTTCTCGCATGTATTACGATACATGTGAGCATTTCAGCTTATTAGCTACGACTTGGTCTGCACAATTTAGAACAGACTGGGACTGGCGCAAACGGAATCCTGGGAGGCCAACAAGGACTGAATTGCAATAATCTAGGCGCCTTAAGATAAACAAGTGCATGAGAGTCATTGCAGAGCTAACTGACAGATTGCGTCGCATGAAGCAGCTGATAAAAGCAGGATATGCAAAGGAAGTTCACGTGATCCGCCATCGTCAAGTCTCCGTCCAGAAACACACTCTTACAACGTGCTCGGGATTCCAATCAGGCACTTGTAACTTTATCGTAGGCCTACTTTCATCAGTGTTTGACCTCGTCTGACGCGTACCCAGCCAAATATACTGCGTCTTTGACCAATTCAGCCGCAGCTGATTAGACGACAAGTAAATATGTAAAGAAACTTACAATTTACCAAAGAAAAGTTTATTCTCGACTGAAAGAAAGCTATCACCATAATGTGTACATTACAAGCGACCATATAATGGTCTGTTTTGGTATAACTTTAAGAAATGTTCATTATTTTTCTTTTGTGGGAGCAATACATTGAAACTGGAATTGAAAATTGAAATATCCTATATGTAAATGGATATTGTAGTCTATGCCATTGGTACTCAAACTGTGATCCGCGGCTCGGTACTGGTCCGCGGATGATTGATTACCAGGCCGCGGAATGATAACCGGAATCACAATTTTGATTGTACTCAAATAAACGATTTACGTTGTATGTTGTAAAGCATAAAAATGAGAGCACGACACAGTAGGCCTATTAGGCTATTACTACATAATAAACAGTTTTAGATAGTCAAATAAAAATATAGTTGTAATAAACAGTGAGGATATTTACGAAATATAAATTTAAATGGGCCTATAGCATGTCACATATATGCAAGCCGTTGTGTAAAAAAACACCGGTCCGCTGAAAGGCTGGTGAAAGTAATGACCGGTCAGAAAGTTTTAGAAGCACAGGTCTGGGTGATATGGTATTAGTGTATGTGGAATATGAATAGTAGGCTACATCGGTAGTGTTCACGTTCGGATTGTTTCTGTGTCGTGATTCTATTTGAAGGATTTTGTATCTGAGGTCAATAAGTAAGTAGACCTACTCTAGGGAGTTACATGACGGGCGCCCATTCTAAAAGAGCAACATTGATGAACGACGTGGCTCCTTAAACTGCTCTGAAAATTGATAGGAGTCAAGACTAAGGTCACTATCAAAACACGTTTATATATATACATGCGAAATTAACTATATAATATATATCTTAATTATAATCTATATCTTCGTGTATATAATTATATATATATAAAATTATATATGTATATATTTGTGTGTGTGTGTGTGTGTGTGTGTGTGTGCTTGCATTCACTACCTTACGCTGACTTTTATGGGATTAAAACCACCCTTGTGGGGACACGATTCCATGTGGGGACATTTTTCGAGTCCCCACAAGGAAATCATCAATAATCGCTTCCTTTATGCATCTACGGTCTCGAAATTGAATTTTCCTTGTGGGGACATGTCCCCACAAGCACGGAAAAAGTGTGTGTACTGTGTGTACACACAATCCACACACACTTCTCTGATGAACATTTTTCTAAAATCCGGCCATCTGGTGGCAAATATGCACTAATATATTCAGTATGTAGTCTTCCGCAAATGCTTAGTAAGTTGTCCATCTGTGTGACTGTATTGTACCCTCACAAATTCCATATGGGGACAATTGGACATTTCACTGCAAACAGGTGTGTACAAATCCGCCTAAAAAGCAGTGCCGCTGTCCCCGTATGGTATGTGTGTGTGATACTACGCAGGCTGTATTCTTTTGATAAAACGTTTGTCCCCGCAAGGATTCTTTATAGAGACGAATGTGTGTGACAATACGCAGACTGTACTCAGTTGATAAAAGTTTGTCCCCACATGGATTCTTTATAGAGACAAATGTGTGTGTGTGAGAATATGCACACTGTATTCTGGTTAGGGGAGGTATATTTCCCAACAAGGATTGTTTATAGAAACAAATGTGTGTGTGAGATAATACGCACGCTGTATTCGTTTGATGAAACGTTTGTCCCCAAAAGGATTGTGATTCGTTGCCCCTAAAACCTTCATACAGTTTAATCTGGTCGGGGGAGGAATATTTCCTCACAACGATTGTTTATAGAAATATATGTGTGTGAGAGAATACGCAGGCTGTATTCATTTGAAAAAAAACGTTTGTCCCCACAAGGATTCTTTATAGAGGCAAATGTGTGTGTGAGAATACGCAGATTGTATTCGTTTGATGAAACGTTTGTCCCCACATGGATTCTTTATAGAGAGAAATGTGTGTGTGTGAGAATACGCAGACTGTATTCGTTTGATGAAACGTTTGTCCCCACAAGGATTGTGATTCGTTGCCCCTGAAACCTTCATACAGTTTAATCTGGTTAGCGGAGGAATATTTCCACACAAGGATTGTTTATACAAACAAATGTGTGTGTGAGATAATACGCAGGCTGTATTCGTTTGATGAAACGTTTGTCCCCACAAGGATTGTGATTCGTTGCCCCTGAAACCTTCATGCAGTTTAATCTGGTTAGGGGAGGTATATTTCCCAACAAGGATTGTTTATAGAAACAAATGTGTGTGTGAGATAATACGCACGCTGTATTCGTTTGATGAAACGTTTGTCCCCGCAAGGATTGTGATTCGTTGCCCCTGAAACCTTCATACAGTTTAATCTGGTTAGGGGAGGTATATTTCGCACAAACGCGTTGCAAATAGCTGATATACGGACGAACAATGGCAATGTCTTTATTACAATTGACTTAAAGGCGATTGATCATCCTTCCCTCTATCTCACTCTGTATGTACTGTAGGTATGTAAAACAATCTAACAGTTAATAGATAGTTTCTACATACATACAGTGCAGTAGTAACATACTTTTCCGCTTTGTCGTACCCAAGAAATGACATCTCGCACCCCTTGGGGTGGGGACTAACCACAGATTTGAACCCCTGCTCTGTATCATGCTATATTTATTTATTTATTTATTTCGAATATTTCTATAGCGCCTCTTCAAGCCTACTACTACTCAGAGGTGCTCCCGACTACAGCACTGATACTGTGTCAGAGTTTTCACGCCGAAGCGCCACGAGCAATAAGGCGAGTGAAGGACTTGCCCAAGGTCCGTACGCAGCGGCTAGAGTGGGATTCCTGCTGGTATCAATAAGGCAAACATCCTGAAGCTGTAGAGAGTGCAGAACTCCTTGGCTAGTTTTATAGTTTTAATTCTGCTAAAAAAAATTGCTGCAACAAAATTGACACTGTAACGTTTTGCACACGACTTTATTTACAATTCTGCACACAAACCAGCAAACGTTTGAGGGAACATTTGCTAGAGTCATAACTAATACATCAAAATATGAACATATAACCTCTGTGTTTAAATCCTTGTATTGGCTTCTTGTTCAGCGAAGAATTAGTTTCAAATTGGGGCTCATCGTTTATAAAACTTTGACTTCCGGCCAGCCACAATGCTTAAAGTCAGTTCTTACTCCCACACTTACCATAAATCAACACGGTCATCTGATAATCTATGTCTGATCATACCTAAATCTAGAACTGTTCTTGGTGAACGAGTTGTTTTCAGTTGCTGGACCTAGTTTTTGGAACCCTCTCCCTGTGTCTGTGCGCTCTCCTAAATCATTTCGTTCTGAACTTGAAACTTATCTCTTTAAAATTGCTTAAATTTGCCTATCCACCATATGCTGCATCTCTGTCTTACAAACTGATCTTCTGGATATTGACGTGATTATCGCTTGGTTTTGGTATGCCATCAGTTGATGCCTTGTGCATTATACACCGGCGCAATAGAAGTTACTAATTGCATTACGATACATTACTAATATAATACATTACCTTTGTCTCTATAGACAATCTTTGCAGAGGCGAATGGTTGGTTAAGTTATAGACAGCCTAGTTAGGCTCACATATGCACACATATGCTTATCTCCATAGGCACTCCTTATGGAAACAAATGTCTTATCAATAATATTAAATACAACCTGCATAATTATTATGGGAGACTGAACCACACTTGACTCCACAGCCAAACCTTGTGGGGACCAATGATTTTGAAGTTATGCGTGAAATTACTGTGTACATATTTATTCGTTAATGAAAATATCACTTAAGTCACTGATCAGGCTACTTATATTTAATTTAGTTTGATAATTTCTAACATACTGTCACTGCAATATTTAAATTAAATGCAAAATGTAATTTGTGCTTTTAGAGACAACGAAAAAGATAAAAAATATTGTATAGACTATGAACATTTCCATAAAGAAATCAATTCGTGCAATGTTCTGGGAAAAGTAACAATTTCGGAGTTTGTGTGCACGCACTCATCGTGAAATTTTGAGCTTACACAGACTAGACTGTATAAATAACATGGTTTATAGTCTATATTTGGTTCTCTCAACTGGTCAGCCCGAGGCCTGAGCTGTGTTTCATAAAGTAAGAACTGTCTTGTCACACGCAAAAATGCTGAAACTTCTTTGAAATGGCCTTATGTCTATACTGTCAAAGTGCCAAATATGTTTGGCCAGCCGGTGTCACGAACTAGAGGATCCCCGAAATTGCGTATCCCCCTTAGCGAAATGGATTATCCGGTTTAGTTTGAATTATTGGCGGTTTCTAAGTGTATTCAGTCGTAATGTTTGGATTTATTGTACACATAAATTTTTTAAGTTGCATATCTTTATCTTGTACGTCAACCTGAAAATAATTTACTTGGTTTTGGTGATTTTGACTGGATTTTCGTCTTGGCTATCGTGATGCGTAGGACGACGGGGGATAGAACGGTTTATCCCCCGGATACTCTATACCGATTTATTCCATCCGCGGATATGCTCTATGGGGGATAGTCTATTTCGTGATGTATACCGGTGTCACCAAATTCATGGTGTGCAGGGAATGTTATTCATTTCAAATAATTATGCTTGTACACCACTGTTACGGCCTATCTGGGACAGATCCCGACAGTCTTCAATCATTAGATTTAGTACTGGCCTCCATTCCTCCCTGACCGGCAGTATATGAGGTGAGCTTGGGTTGGCTAAAAGCTCAAAGTGGAAGTTACGGATGGTCGATCCGTAGCCGACCAAACGACAGAATAACAGATATCCCAGGCCCGTGTTAAGGGTCCTTGGGGCCCTGGAGCACTCTGTCATGTTGGGGCCCCTCCGTCCCATCCCTCCTCCTGTCTTCCCTTTTCATCCCCTCCTACCTCTTTCCTCTCCTCCCTCCCTTCCCTCTTCCGTAATTTAGAAATATTCAAATCGGCTCAGACTACAATCAAACACAAATTCAAGAACAATAGTAAGCACATTACTTTTACTCACGCAAATTTCGCATCATTACAGAGCAACAGCTCAGTGCAAAACTCAGTAAATGGATTGTCAAATTATTTTACTCTATAGTCAGTATTCATATTGGCTTTTTCATCATCAAACTGTCAACAAACATGCAAACGGTTTATGGATACAGGCAGCAGGCTACAGCGACTCTGTCACTGCATCACAGTGATCACATTAGGGTTCTAGGACTTTTCGCCCCCGGAAGATTCGCCCCCGGAAGATTCGCCCCCGACATTTCGCCCCCGGGAAGTTTCGCCCCCGAAAGATAACTCACAATAGAGTAGATATCTTAAACGGGCGCTATATAAATGTTCTGAATAAATAAAATAAATATATTTTGAACAAATGATACAAAACACGATCTGCCGACAATTTTCGGCTCACTACCATCCCTGTATAGGCCTACTTAATTTCCACTCACAGTCATAGCGCTCGTGAAATAGACTGGTGGCCTACGCTTGGCCTTCGAGTGGCGCTTTAGAAGTTTGGAGATAACGATTACGATTACGATAGGCATACTATCAGAAACTATACTACTTTGAAAGAACGTCGTCAGTTTTGGGGTGTTAACACTTCGAGATTTCACTTCACTTGTTCGCGCTTTGCAGCACATTTAAACAACCCACTGGCGTAGGCCTAGGCCTACTTGTGAGCACTCGACATTATTGAATGATTCAATGCTTTAAGTTGTAATGACAGAAACTAGAGCAAAGTTGCCGTAGTTAGTTAGCTACGCGCAAGTCGGCACAACACGTAAACGAAATGATTATGTAACCACAGAGATAATTAAAATATTTAGTCGACATTAGTAGGGCCTATTCAGGCTGAGTGCAAAGTAAGGTGACTTGTCGCCACATTTTCGCCAAAATTATTTTCTTTTTTTTACCAACAGTTAATTCAATTTGCATTTTGAGATGCAAAAAAACGACTCATATTTGGGGGCCCCTTAGTCGTCGGGGGCCCCGGAGCATGTGCTCCGTGTGCTCCAATGGTTAACCCGGGCCTGAGATATCCGTTATTATATTGTTTGATTAGAACAAATCCACTTGAATAACATACTAAGTGCAGAAGCGTGAAGTAGCTACAGCAACCGTTATAGTAGTGAGATTAGAATAAGACATGACATTTGTAATTTATAGTGTAATGTAATGTAATGTAAATCTTCGAAATTTCTCAGCGCCACACAAAAGCCACGTCAGGGAGACCAGCTTATTCACCGGCGCTATACAATATCAAGTCCGCAATAGCCATGTCTGCCTTATCCATTCCGGTGCCAGGTCAGAGTCCGGGGAGGTCAAGCCGAGGAGACAGCAGGGTGCTACGGTGGTAATCGGTGATGATGGTGGCTGTGTGGTGGCGCAGAAATGGAATCAGGGTATGACAGCTTAAAGAGTTAAACAGCTTATAGTGGCATACAGGTACATGTAGCAACTTCATTGTGTGTTTGAGTATCTGCGTTAGAGTGATAATTTCATAAACTATTTGAGGAGAAATTTAAGGAAAATGATTATAGCATAAACTATTTACAACATGAATAGTTCAAGGCGTTTCTCTGTGGATGAAAGACGTCTTATTATGCAACTTAATCTGGCCGGGGAAAAGTGCACCGTGATAGCCAGCTAGATAATGTGAATTATATAGCATTAGGCCCTATTATTATTATTATTATTATTATTACGAACATTTTTAACGCGCGCAAGTCACACAGAAATGCGAATCTGAGGCGCGGTTAGTTAGCCGCCACATGCAGAGCAGTTAGATTTCCATATGTTTGAAAGCGTGTGAGAAATAGTGAGTTTTAAGGCGTTTCTTGAAAGAGGAAGTAGAGGTCGAGCAGCGGATAAATACTGTGAATAAGCTGATTCCCGCTACTTCGCTCTTTGGGGCTCTGTAGAAACCTCGAGATTACGATTTCGATTACGATTACTGTACTTCCGATGGCGTTCCTAAATACATTGCAAGATGCAAGAGGTAAACAATCCCAAGCAGCTGGTGCCCTAGCGTTTATGGACAGATTAATAGATGAAGACAGAGGAATCAACGCATTAGGCCTTCAGCGTTTATTGCTTAATGAACCTGCGTACTCATAAACTCATTAATAGCCACATCAAGTGCACGCGCGTGCAGAGGTGGGAAGCGGCGCCGCCCGAATTCAACGTATGCTGAGATCGAGGTCACTGACATTGTCGTTAACGCTGAAATCGCCCTGTACACCACTGTGTACACCGTCTACCCTAGCGCCTACGACAGACGCCGAACATCACTGTCTTCTTATAAGAATTCACCACACTCCTCTCCACTGCTGGCAGTATACCCCTCTACTCTTTCTTCATGGGCAAAATTACTGTCCTTCATCTCTCTTTTCAATCACTAGAGTATACTGTCCTAAAAATATTTGAACTATACCTGAAGCTCACGCAAAAAATTCATGGTTCAATTGTCTCCTTCATGCTCTCAAATCATCTCGCAGTCGTCTGGAATGAGCATAGGCCTACAGACGTTCTGGTGATCTCGCTGTATTTAATTGACTTAAAACCTTGACTAATAGATACTACAGCCAACTTCTGTCATCCAAAAAACGCCTCTTCTCATCTCTTGTTCACTCAATTCCATCCAATCCTAGAAATCTTTGGAAAACCATAAACAATGTTCGTCACCATGACTCCTCTCACCCCTCCCAAACTATGGCACATGTATCCATTGCCGACTCCTTTGCATCATTCTTCACTGACAGTTTTCTCCCTCCATGTCTCACAACAGACTCTCCTATAAAAAAAATCAACCTCTATCAACTCTGCCCCCCCCCCTTAGGCGACCACTACGACGCAAATTGAATGCAGTTTCACTAGAATGACTAGATCAGTTCGAAATTATTTGACGAACATTGCATGTAAGTATTAAGGTCTAGTTCTCTTAAATCAGCTGAATTTGGCTATTTATTCTTTGGAGAATGGACAAGTCCATACAATATTTTATGTCTGTATATATATATATATATATATATATATATATATATATATATATATATATATATATATATATATATATATACATACATATATATATTTTCTGTATCTAGTTTCCGCCTGCTGCATATATGTTTGTTCACGAAACCTGTCGATTCCATTAACAATCGATCATGTAGGCGCTCTACAGTGTATATATATATATATATATATATATATATATATATATATATATATATTAATTGTTCTGAATTAGCTTGTTCGCTATGTGGGAAGACTTTCCACTTTAAATGTTGCCCGACTGATGGGTAGACCCGGCATCGTGGTTGTGTGCATCTTGCACTACGGCCCTATTTCCTTTCAATCGTATAATTGATAACAGTGCATTTGTCAGATCTAGCTTAAGGAACTGCTGAAAATATGTATCTTTTATGTGTATATATGTATGTATGTATGCAGTTGTGTATTTATGATTGTATGTATGTGTGCATTTATATGTTTATAATTGTATATATGTATGTAAGCATTTGAATTTATCTATGCATGTGTATATGTATGTATATATGTACATTGTATATATTATCCATATATATGTGTGTATGTATGTATGCATTAATGTATACATATATGTTTATGTATATATATTTGCATGCATATATGTATGTATGTATAAATGTATGCATATATATATGTATATATGTACATTGAATATATTATCCATATATGTGTATATATGTATGCATTAATGTATACATATATGTTTATGTATATATATTTGTATGCATATATGTATGTATGTATAAATGTATGCATATATATATGTATGTATATATATATAAGTATATATATAAAAGATTGCTGCTGCACAGCTCATGTACTACCTGGACAAAAATTGCCTTCTCCCCACTTTCCAGTCGGGTTTCCGTTAGGGCCATTCCACAGAAACCCTGTTAATCCGCCTCCTATCTGACATATATAATACGGAGCCATAGATCCCAGGCCACTCTCCTTGCGCTGTTTGATGTGAGGACTGCGTTCGACACTGTCTATCACGACATCCTCTTGCAGCACCTATCCATTTCCTTTGGCTTCTCTGGTAATGTTTTACATTGGCTTACCTCATTTCTACAAGACCGCTCCTTTATGGTGGCCCACGGATCCACTAGGTCTCCTTGGGTCCCTGCTCATTTTGGCCTGACTCAGGGCTCCGTCCTCGGCCCCCTTCTTTACATAATCTACACTTCAGACCTTGAAGGGGCGCTATATAAAACTGCTATAATAATAATAATAATAATAATAATAATAATAATAATAATAATAATAATAATAATATATGTATGCGTATATATATACATGTACAGTATGTATGTGTGTATATATGTACGAATGTATCAGGACATTTTATATAGCGTATTTTTAATATCTCATAAAAGTAGTGCTGGGGGGTAATGGCATGTCCTCTGGGGGGTAATGGCAGGGCGGTAATGTCCAGGAATATAACAAGGTCAAAACCGTGTGTCTTCTGACTCAAAGTGTGCAGTTGGCATTGTCCAGTGTGCAGTTGACATGTCTTGAGTCTTTTGAAATACAATACAATATATATAATTGTGTAGTATGAAGTTTTGAGTGATTAGCTTAATCACGAGATCAACATAAAACCTGAATTTTAATTTCCAGTTCATTACAGTTTGACGTTCAATTAAAATGAGGAAGAGTGTGTAATATAAATTTATGAGTTGTTTAGATATTGGCATAATAATAAGAATGCTGTTTTTGCCAATGTCTTATTTAATTAAGTAAAATCTAAATGTGAACATTTGCAACACAATTTTTCATCTCAAGACTTGCTCTCAAAACGCTGGCATGCTGGCGAAGGCCCTGAGATGAATATAAAAACATAACAAAACAAATGATTTTTTCTGTATTTACTGATTAGTAACCATATTTTAATTTATTAGGTGGATTTACAGTAAAGTTTGATGATGATGGCATTGAACACAACTGTACACTGCGTGAAATCCGAAAAACATCAACATCATCAAATAGTCAAAATGCGCCATCTTCTAGCATTACAACGGCAACAAACAACAGGCAATGGCTAAATAAGTGGCAAAAGAAACGTGCACAGTTGGAAAATCAAGAACTTGTGGCAAACATAGTTCCAGACGAACTAGACTTGCTTGTTGCAGACACGTTACATAAATCAGCATCAACTGATATTGCAGCAGTAGCAGAATCACAAGCATCTGATGTTGCATCATCTGATCCAATAGTATCAGCTTCGTCAGCAGTACAGAATCCAGCACCATCGTATTCAGCATCAGCTCTAGCAACATCAGGAGGAACACTATCAGATACATCAGCATCCGGTGTGGCATCATCTGATCCAATGGTATCAGTTTCGTCGGCAGTACAGAATCCAGCACCATCGTATTCAGCATCAGCTCTATCAACATCAGGAGGAACACTATCAGATACATCAGCATCCGGTGTGGCATCATCTGATCCAATGGTATCAGTTTCGTCGGCAGTACAGAATCCAGCACCATCGTATTCAGCATCAGCTCTATCAACATCAGGAGGAACACTATCAGATACATCAGCATCCGGTGTGGCATCATCTGATCCAATGGTATTAGCTTCGTCAGCAGTACAGAATCCAGTACCGTCGCATTCAGTATCAGTTCCAGCAACATCAGGACGAACAACAGGTCCAGAAGTGGAATCCATTGAGTTTCAGAGTGAATTGACTACAATCAATTTATCTGATCTAGAAGCATTAGTAGGGACTGAATCGCTATTGGATACCTCTGGGTCGCTATTGAATACACTTGAAACTATCAACCTGTCACATTTGGCTGAAATTAATCAGGTTGATACTGCAATGATTTGCTGCAATACAATTAATCCAATTGCTGCAGCTGCACTGGATTTGACTCTTGCAACTTCAGAGGCTGCTGAGACGGCATGGGAAAGTGACCTCTCTTACGATGAAAATGGACTTGAGGACGCACCTGCTGACGAAGACATTAGTGTCATGACTTGTAAGGTATCTTCCGAATTGAAAATGAGAGTTTTCGATAAGTTGAATTCATGTTTTTTATGCGACAAATTGTTAAAAGTGAAGATCACAAGACATCTGACAACTGTTCATGCCGATCACCCTGAAGTTGCACGAGTACTGTGTAAATCTTCTAAAAGGGAAATCGCAGCAGAAATGGAGATGCTGCGCCACAGAGGAAACTTTTTCCACAATGAACGCGTGCTCAAACTTGGGCAAGGTTCCATTATTCTTGCAAGAAGACCATCTAATTTGCAAGAAGTTGATCCGAGTCAGTATGGACCTTGTCCAGATTGTTTGGCATACATTGCTCTAAGCAATATATGGCGTCATTGCCATTATCATTGTATTCGCTCTTCTGGCAGTGATGAAAAGGGCAAACGAGATATAGTCATGGAATCACAAGCATTGCAGTATTCTGTTGACACCGGTGCCTCTGCTTTATTGTGTAACACAGTATTTAGGTCATTTCGGCATGACGACATATCTCGGGCTGCAAAAAGGGATTCGCTCATTGTTGACATCGGCAACATGCGTATGAAGAACGTTGGACCCGAAAAATATGCCTGTGTTGCTAACAGAATGAGGAATGCTGCTAGACTACTACTGAAATTAAGAGAACTCGACGACAAACCAAATGGAGCAATTGCCGACTGGATAAACCCAAAATCGTTCGACAGAATACTTGAAGCGGTTGAAAGCATGTCAGGTCAGTTGGTAGACGAAGAAACGGGATTGGTACAGCTCGAGAAGCCATCTGTTGCCAAGAAGATTGGACATATTTTGGTTCAGCTGGCGGAAAGAAAGAGAGGAATTGCAATGAGGGCAGATGACGACGTTGCAGAAAGAGATGCCATTAGATTTCTTGCTTTACATAAATCCGAATGGACAAATCAGATAGCAGGAGCAGCTACAAGAACACTAAATCGACGAAAATTTAATCAGCCAAATAATCTCCCTACAACAACTGATATTAAGAAGCTGACATCTCATTTAGCAAAAGACACCACCAGAATTTTAGACAAATACTCTGAAGGCAGCAATGCAGTAGAGTATTACCGTGAACTGCAACGACTAACCTTAGCTCGTTTGCTTGTATTTAACAAGACACGACCTGGAGCTGTATCACAGCTCCCACTCAAAGCGTATAGCGGAAGACCAGATTGGCAAAGAGATGGCATACAAGACGTACGCAAAAGCATGAGCACCATGGAGCAAGAGTTATACCAAAGAATGGATATGGTGGAGATCCAGGGAAAAGCATTTAGGAAAGTTGCAGTGCTTATACCGCCTGACGTGAAGCCTGCAATGGATATCCCTGCAAACGAAAAAGTAAGAGAAGAAGCTGGCATAAAAAAACTGAACAGATATTTCTTTGCTTGTCCAGGGACCTTAACCAATATCCGCGGTGGAGATGCCCTGTCTAAAGTAGTGCAAGATGCCGAACTTGATCATTCAGATCGAGTCAAATGCACGAAACTACGCAAATATATTGCTACAGTATCGCAGATCCTTGCACTCAACAGTAACGAAATGTCATGGTTGGCAACCCATCTTGGGCATGACATTTCGGTACACAATAGCTTTTACAAGTTGCAAGAATCATCGATTGAATTGTGCAAGGTGTCTAAATTGCTGCTAGCAGTAGACCGCGGAGAAGTTGGAAAATGGGCTGGCAAATCTCTTGATGAAATAGAACCCGATGGTATGTAATAATAAATTCTAATTATTCTCCATGAGGTATTTTCTGTCTGAAATATTTATGTTGTGCATTGACGAGTCATTCTAATACATCACAAAATTAATTCCCTTAAATGTTACAATGATTTCAAGTGACAGCAAAACATGAGACGGAACTGGTTTGTATATTGCTCTATCTTTGTGTTGCTGAATAAAGTAAAGCAAACTAATCAATGGACTATATTTTCAGCCAAGTTGAAGATTTGCGACGATTTCTTTGTTCTAAGCTGCTCACAAATTGCAAAATAATTGCAAATTATAAATAAACACATTTATTGCAGATATTCCTCTGGATTTCAAGGATTCTGATGACGAACATTCAAATATGACTACAGATGGGGAACCATCCATCGGTGACTTTGCATGCAAGCCAACTGTGCAAACCAACAGTGATGATAGGCCTACAGGGAACTCCAACCAAGCCTCATCGTTACTGGTGCCATCAACATCTGGAACTAATCCATCCGTAAAACTGGGCAAGAAACGGAAAGGTTCGTGCAAAGACGCTTTGTTAAAATTCTAGGATGTTGCAACAAAGGAAATGTTGAGTAGGCGCTATTTCACAAGCTTTTTGTGTTCATTATAATATTCATAAACAGCTGAAAATTATATGTAATGTAATAAATTTTTCAGTTGCATTTAATTAAAATACACTTAGAGGCTAGAGCGTGCCATTGCAAACAAAATATGCGCTACTATTCTATTCTCTGCAGCCATTGCTGACCCAGGCCATGTTCTGCGACCCTACTTTCCTGCTGACCGAAATATCCCCATAATATCCGGTTGCGAACTCACAGTTTCACATTGCCTGAAACTTTAGATATAAGTTTAGATCTAGGATAATCGGTATTGCTGCAATATGTTTCTAAAGTCTGTGTAATCCTGTCGTGTTTCTGTCGACATGAATTTCCGAAATAAACGAATATTGATTGATTGATTGCTACAGCTGACAAAACATTTATAATAAATTAGACTGCTTTTCATAAATAGTCGGGTTATTTTACATAAATACTTATTTAAAAAGTATCTGATGATGCAACTATTTGAATGCTACCCTCATTTCTGTTTCAGGTTAACTTTACTTAATGATTCCGACCTTGATACACAGCTAATTGCATCGCTTTTCTTGTTAATTTTATCAATCAAAGCAGCGGATGATGCAAACGATGATTCTGACATAGACTGGAGCAATTCACCACAAAATTCGGATTCAGACAGCCATTCCATCAATCCTAAAACTGAAGCAAAGACAAAATCCCGTAACTATACCAAGCAACCATCTGATAAAGGTAATTATTATTTATACTATGCTCATGGAAGTTCTAATTGCTTACGCTGTTATCACTGGAACAGGAACTCACCTACACAAACCTGTCTGAACTATGGCACTATGGCAGTGATATATACAATACATATATCAAATTACAACTGATCTTAAAAGCTTGAATACTGTAGTCAACTGGGTTCGCATCGTACTGCGAAATTACTCAGAATGAATAATTTGTCATTTGCTTTGGCATATTAAAATGGTGAATATATCCAAAGTCCGTAGGCCTACTCTTTTATCTATCTGGCTTCCAGCAGCCAACATTTCTACCGATAAAACGTTTACTGTCAGAAATGGTGAATGCGCTTTTGATTTTGTTTTATCGCTTTGGTTCAACTAATTGCATGCTTTAATTTAATTCAGTCTGATCATTTCTAATATATTGTCATTGCAATATTTAATTGCAATTTAATTAAAATGCAAAGTGTAATTTGTACTTTTAGAGACAATGGAAAAAGATAAGACTCTTATCTATGAACATTTCCATCAACAAATCAATTCCTGCCTTGTTCCGGGAAAAGTAGCGATTTCTGAGTTTTTGTGCGCTCATCGTCAAAGCTTGAGCTCTCACAGACAAGACTGGATTTCAGTGAAGAACTGCATAAACACCATGGTCCAGAAAGTTAGAAGAACTTTAAAACGCAATTAAATTTATGGAAACATTATTCCATGCGTTTTCAGTAAATGAACATATTGGGATGATTAGTCTTTCTGTTGAGAGAAAGGGTGCTTAGTTTATTGTCTTAACTGAGGCCTTTGTCTAAGTGCATTTCTGGTAAATTCAAATATTGAGCTGACTAGTTTTTCTGTTGCTTAATAGAAAATGTGCTTAATTTGTTTTCTTAACTAAGGCCTATGTTTAAGTGCATTTCGAGTAAATTCATATATTGAGCAGATTAGTTTTTCTGTTTGTTGATAGAAACATTGCATTCTGTATTGTCGTAGCTAAGGCATGTGCTTTAGTGCATTTCGCGTAAATTCATATATTGAGCAGATTAGTTTTTCTGTTTATTGATAGAAATATTGCATTCTGTATTGTCATAGCTAAGGCATGTGCTTTAGTGCATTTCGAGTAAATTCATATATTGAGCAGATTAGTTTTTCTGTTTGTTGATAGAAACATTGCATTCTGTATTGTCATAGCTAAGGCATGTGCTTTAGTGCATTTCGAGTAAATTCATATATTGAGCAGATTTGTTTTTCTGTTTGTTGATAGAAATATTGCATTCTGTATTGTCATAGCTAAGGCATGTGCTTTAGTGCATTTCGAGTAAATTCATATTTGAGCAGATTTGTTTCTATGTATTTTGATAGAAACAGTGCATTCTGTTGTGTCTTAACTAATGTCTATGTTTAAGTGCATTTCAGGTAAATTCATATACTGAGGCTGATTAGTTTTTCTGTTGGTTTTTAGAAATGGTGCTTAGTTTATTGTCTGTGTTTTAGTGCATTTCGAGAAAATTCATATATTGAGCAGATTAGTTTTTCTGTTTGTTGATAGAAACATTGCATTCTGTATTGTCATAGCTAAGGCATGTACTTTAGTGCATTTCGAGTAAATTCATATTTGAGCAGATTTGTTTCTATGTATTTTGATAGAAACAGTGCATTCTGTTGTGTCTTAACTAATGCCTATGTTTAAGTGCATTTCAGGTAAATTCATATATTGAGCTGATTAGTTTTTCCGTTGGTTAATAAAAACAGTGCATTCTGCATTGTCATAACTAAGGCATGTGCTTAAGTGCATTTCGAGTAAATACATATTTGAGCAGATTTTTTAAAATGTTTTTGATAGAAACACTGCATTCTGTTGTGTCTTAACTAAGGTCTATGATTCAGTGCATTTCAAGTAAATTCATATATTGAGCTGATTTTTTCCCTGTTGGTTGATAGAAAAGGTGCTTAGTTTATTTTCTTAATTAAGGCCTGTGTTTAAGTGCATTTCAAGTAAATTCATATATTGAGCAGATTAGTTTTTCTGTTTGTTGATAGAAACATTGCATTCTGTATTGTCATAGCTAAGGCATGTACTTTAGTGCATTTCGAGTAAATTCATATTTGAGCAGATTTGTTTCTATGTATTTTGATAGAAACAGTGCATTCTGTTGTGTCTTAACTAATGCCTATGTTTAAGTGCATTTCAGGTAAATTCATATACTGAGGCTGATTAGTTTTTCTGTTGGTTTTTAGAAATGGTGCTTAGTTTATTGTCTGTGTTTTAGTGCATTTCGAGAAAATTCATATATTGAGCAGATTAGTTTTTCTGTTTGTTGATAGAAACATTGCATTCTGTATTGTCATAGCTAAGGCATGTGCTTTAGTGCATTTCGAGTAAATTCATATTTGAGCAGATTTGTTTCTATGTATTTTGATAGAAACAGTGCATTCTGTTGTGTCTTAACTAATGCCTATGTTTAAGTGCATTTCAGGTAAATTCATATATTGAGCTGATTAGTTTTTCCGTTGGTTAATAAAAACAGTGCATTCTGCATTGTCATAACTAAGGCATGTGCTTAAGTGCATTTCGAGTAAATACATATTTGAGCAGATTTTTTAAAATGTTTTTGATAGAAACACTGCATTCTGTTGTGTCTTAACTAAGGTCTATGATTCAGTGCATTTCAAGTAAATTCATATATTGAGCTGATTTTTTCCCTGTTGGTTGATAGAAAAGGTGCTTAGTTTATTTTCTTAATTAAGGCCTGTGTTTAAGTGCATTTCAAGTAAATTCATATATTGAGCTGATTAGTTTTCAGTATGTTGATAGAAACAGTGCATTCTGTATCGGCATAACTAAGGCATGTGCATTTCGAGTAAATTCGTATTTGAGCAGATTTGTTTTTATGTTTTTTGATAGAACATATGAATTTACTTGAAATGCACTTAGACACAGGCCTTAGTTAATAGAAACATTGCATTCTGTTTTGTATGAACTCAGACCAATGTTTAAGCGCATATCAAGTACATGTAAATTCGTATATTGAGCTGATTTTTTCCCTATTGGTTGATAGAAGAGGTGCGTAGTTTATTGTCTTAAGTAAGGCCTGTGTCTAAGTGCATATCAAGTAAAATTCATATATTGGGCTTATTTTTGTCCTGTTGGTTGATAGAAGAGGTGCTTAGTTTATTATCTTAGCTAAGGCCTATGTTTAAGTGCATTTCGATTAAATTCATATATTGAGCAGATAAGGTTTTCTGTTTGTTGAGGAAAACAGTGCATTCGGTTTTATTTGAACTCAGACCAATGTTTAAGAGCATATCAAGTAAATTCATATATTGGGCTGATTATTCTTCCTTTTCGTTGATAGAAGAGGTGCTTAGTTTATTGTCTTAAGTAAGGCCTCTGTCTAAGTGCATTTCGAGTAAGTTCATATATTGAGCTGAATAGTTTTTCCGTTGGTTGATAAAAACAGTGCATTCTGCATTGTCATAACTAAGGCATGTGCTTAAGTGCATTTCTAGTAAATACATATTTGAGCAGATTTTTGAAAATGTTTTCTGATAGAAACACTGCATTCTGTTGTGTCTTAACTAAGGCCTATGTTTCAGTGCTTTTCAAGTAAACTCATATATTGAGCTGATTTTTTTCCTGTTGGTTGATAGAAAAGGTGCTTAGTTTTTTTTCTTAACTAAGGCCTGTGTTTAAGTGCATTTCAAGTAAATTCATATATTGAGCTGATTAGTTTTTCTGTTGGTTTTTAGAAAGGTGCTTAGTTTATTGTCTGTTTTTTAGTGCATTTCGAGTAAATTCATATATTGAGCAGATTAGTTTTTCTGTTTGTTGATAGAAACATTGCATTCTGTATTGTCATAGCTAAGGCATGTACTTTAGTGCATTTCGAGTAAATTCATATTTGAGCAGATTTGTTTCTATGTATTTTGATAGAAACAGTGCATTCTGTTGTGTCTCAACTAATGCCTATGTTTAAGTGCATTTCAGGTAAATTCATATACTGAGCTGATTAGTTTTTCTGTTGGTTTTTAGAAATGGTGCTTAGTTTATTGTCTGTGTTTTAGTGCATTTCGAGTAAATTCATATATTTAGTTTTTCTGTTTGTTGATAGAAACATTGCATTCTGTATTGTCATAGCTAAGGCATGTGCTTTAGTGCATTTCGAGTAATTCATATATTGAGCTGATTTTTTTCTTCTGTTTGTTGATAGAAGAGGTGCTTAGTTTATTATCTTAACTAAGGACTATGTTTAAGTGCATTTCGAGTAAATTCATATATTGAGCTGATTAGTTTTTCTGTATGTTGATAGAAACAGTGCATTCTGTATTGGCATAACTAAGGCATGTGCATTTCGAGTAAATTCCTATTTGAGCAGATTTGTTTTTATGTTTTTTGATAGAATATATGAATTTACTTGAAATGCACTTAAACACAGGCCTTAGTTAATAGAAACATTGCATTCTGTTTTGTTTGAACTCAGACCAACAATGTTTAAGCGCATATCAAGTAAATTCATATATTGAGCTGATTTTTTCCCTGTTGGTTGATAGAAGAGGTGCGTAGTTTATTCTCTTAAGTAAGGCCTGTGTCTAAGTGCATATCAAGTAAAATTCATATATTGGGCTCATTAATGAATACAGCCTGCATATTCTCACACACGCACACATTTTTCTCTATAAGCAAACCTTGTGGGGACAAACGTTTAATTAATGAATATAGCCTGCATATTCTCACACACGCACACATTTGTCTCTATAAGCAAATCTTGTGGGGACAAACGTGTAATTAATGAATACAGCCTGCATATTCTCACACACGCACACATTTGTCTCCATAAGCAAACCTTGTGGGGACAAACGTGTAATTAATGAATACAGCCTGCATATTCTCACACACGCACACATTTGTCTCTATAAGCAAACCTTGTGGGGACAAACGTGTAATTAATGAATACAGCCTGCATATTCTCACACACGCACACATTTGTCTCCATAAGCAAACCTTGTGGGGACAAACGTTTTATCAAATGAATACAGCCTGTGCCTATTCTCACACACACATTTCTTCATAGGGCCTACACAATACTTGTGGAGACAATATTCAAGTTAATAAAAACAATTATAGTTCCTAGTAAATTAATGAAAAACGTCATGAGTATTATAACAATTTCTTATAATAAGTATACTAATACTAAATTGGGGCACATCTATTTACACTAGGCTTTGCAATGATTCTTGGTTTGCCCAAGGTTTTGAATTTGGTGTGCGAGATTCAAATGTTATACTCATTTTAAATTCAGCCTCATTAGGATTTTAAAAAATGAAATTATTCTTGTTTGAAAATTGTGAGTGTGGGGGAAAAACACGCTACTCCAAATATTCGCCATCCCGCATTTCGCACTTATAAGACGCTGTCTATGAAGCACAATAATTTTCTAGATATAGCGTTTGTGTATCTAAACATTATAATACTAATCAGGAGCTCAATTATATCATAATGTGTAGAAAGTAGGCCCTTGTACCCATATGCACCGGTTTCGTTAAGGTATATTTTAGCACCGTTCATACACACACACTCTTGACTCCATAAGTCATCCATGTGGGGACGATTGTGTGACACAGTAATGAATATTAATTAGATGTGTGTGTAAAAGTAGTTCCTTGTCCCCATATGCACTTGTGTACTTTAAGGTATATTTTGGAACCATGAATTGTCCCCACATGGAATGTCCGCATAAGGTAGCAGATGCGAGTGTGTGTGTGTGTGTGTGTGTGTGTGTGTGTGTGTGTGTGTGTGTGTGTGTGTGTGTGTGTGTGTGTGTGTGTGTGTGTGTGTGTGTGTGTGTGTGTGTGTGTGTGTGTGTGTGTGTGTGTGTGTGTGTGTGTGTGTGTGTGTGTGTGTGTGTGTGTGTGTGTGTGTGTGTGTGTGTGTGTGTGTGTGTGTGTGTGTGTGTGTGTGTGTGTGTGTGTGTGTGTGTGTGTGTGTGTGTGTGTGTGTGTGTGTGTGTGTGTGTGTGTGTGTGTGTGTGTGTGTGTGTGTGTGTGTGTGTGTGTGTGTGTGTGTGTTTGCACAAACCTGTACACTTGACACTTGAGTTATTGCAATTTGAATTACTCGGAAGCCTAAGCCGAGTGCCTACTATTAGGCCAAGGCCTACATAATGCTGCAATCTCCCGAGGTCTTTTTGATTAAATAAGAATCGGTGACGGGGTGGCGAGGTAACTAGTCGTCTGCGTAGTATATTTTAAGTACATGAGAACTTGCAAATTAGCGTTGGATTTGGCAAATTTGAAGTTTATTATACACATTACACTATATTATTTATGTATTTATGTGAAACCGTTTATTGATTCATCAGTAACAGAAGAAATACAGGCATCATAATAACATAAGTTAGTTAGTTATTTCTTACCTAAGTTAGAAATTATTCCTTTTAATTTAAGTAATAAGTGCAGGAATATGTAAAACAGCAATGATATAATTATTATTATCATCATAATTAATAATAATGATAATGATATTATTATTATTATTATTATTATTATTATTATTATTATTATTATTATTATTATTATTACCTTCCTCATCATCATAATTAATACTAGTAATATCATCATCATCATCATCATCATCATCATCATCATCATCATCATCATCATCATCATCATCATCATCATCATCATCAATATAATTATCATCAACACAATAATTATTACTATCATTATAATTCATTTATGACAGTCTTTAACTCGAGTTTTTCTTGTAATTTGATTACAAGTTATAAATAGTAGACAATGTAAACTGTTCATTGTTCAGATTTCTTTGAAGTAATACTGATATCAGCGCAGATTGACCATTTGTCAGACTGTAGTTTTTGTTTCTGCGGATTATTGTTTGATGTAGAGTTCTGAAAAATAATCGTAATCGTAAGCTCCAAATTTCTAAGCTTATTCACGAGCCTGACATCGGTAGTCGTATCCAGTAATCGTATCCGTCTAAACTTACACGAACTCGCGACACATTATTTATTGTCATTATGGCGCCTTAGAAGTGATTGGGTCAGAGCAGTGATTGGGTCAGACCAGTGATTGGGTCAAACTAGTGATTGGGTCAGACCAGTGATTGGATCAGACTAGTGATTGGGTCAGACTAGTGATTGGGTCAAACTAGTGACTGGGTCAGACTAGTGATTGGGTCAGACCAGTGATTGGGTCAGACCAGTGATTGGGTCAAACTAGTGACTGGGTCAGACTAGTGATTGGGTCAGACCAGTGATTGGGTCAGACTAGTGATTGGGTCAAACTAGTGATTGGGACAAACTAGTGACTGGGTCAGACTAGTGATTGGGTCAGACCAGTGATTGGGTCAGACTAGTGATTGGGTCAAACTAGTGATTGGGACAAACTAGTGATTGGGACAAACCAGTGATTGGGTCAGACCAGTGATTGGATCAGACTAGTGACTGGGTCAGACTAGTGATTGGGTCAGACCAGTGATTGGGTCAGACCAGTGATTGGGTCAAACTAGTGACTGGGTCAGACTAGTGATTGGGTCAGACCAGTGATTGGGTCAGACTAGTGATTGGGTCAGACCAGTGATTGGGTCATATCAGTGATTGGGTCAAAACAGTGATTGGTCAGACCAGTGCTTGTGTCAGACCAGTGACTTTGTCAGACCAGTCATTTGGTCACACCGGTGATTGGGTCAGACCAGTGATTGGGTCAGACCAGATAGCCTATATCTGGCAGCAATCATGAGTGTGTCACTATTCGCTACGTCTGTAGGTCATGCGTGTAGATTAATCCAAAAGATTTCAAGTGTTAATCAGGCCTCTATAAATTATTATCTTCAACTCAACGCGTCCCGTTAAGCTTATCAACGTCAGCTAAACACGTTCTTTATCTGTCTAGATAATCTCAAGACAGATATATAGCTTTGTACGATTACCTGTGCCAAGCGTGCTATAGGCAGTGAAGAAGAAGAGAAGGAGACAACGAGACGGACAGACCGACACACACAGAGAGATAAGGCGACGAGTATTATGCCTCTTGTGGTTTTGAAAGTCTTGTCGTGTCGACATCCAACGTCTCAAGCGATGTCACTCGATCGAGTTCTGTTGAAGACTGCGTTCGCAAGTGTTAGAAACTGGGACACAGCATTGATCGCCTCCTGTCCAGCCGACTCTCGCTGTAGCCATGACGACGCAACTGTTGCGTGGATCATGCCTGCATTGAATGAAGCTGAACTCTAAGCTGTTCGAGAAATTATCAGCCTGCCTTAAGCTGCAGTTCTTAGATCGTTTAGTCAGCTGTATTCCTTCACCTTCGAGAGATTCTCCATAGGCGCTATATAAATAACATGCATACATAAAACACACATACACATACATCCATACGCACCACGCACACAGACATATGTACAATGATGGTGATATATGCCACTAAACACTTTCCACAAGCTTCTATAGGTTAATATGTATATACATAATATGTATGTGTACTAATATGTATATATAGGCCTATATATATATACAACAATTTTATAAATATCCATAAAAGGTATGTATTTATATATTCATGGATTCAGAACACTACTATAGCACCCCCTGATAGCTCATGCCCCCTGCAGCCGATACGGTTCGAAGCATAGGCGTCATTTGTGGGGTGTACCCGTACCCCCCACTTTTTGGGCTGGGGGTACCGTACCCCCACTTTTTGAACGATGCCAATCAATATTTTTTATTGTGCCTTCCCAAAGATCGCAGTCTCTGCCTTGCTTCGTGCATGTAAGAAATTGGTACCCACCCCCACTTTTTAGACCAAAGTTACGCTCCTGGTTTGAAGCATTATTAAAATGCTCACGTGTATTCCATAAATCGAAGAAGACGCAGTTCTAGGAGTGGCGAGTAGTGTACGAGGCATTCCAGGAAAAGGAATGCCTCTTCCACTATTCTAAATAATATTTGCAGGTCTAATAATTACATTTCGTCTAATTTTTTCATACCGCAATAGTGTACTCGTAAATCCTTACACTCCAGTCTTAAAAGCCGAGCGTCCCTTGAATACTAACGAATGTCAGTGAGCGCAGATTAAGCAGAGTTTGGTAAAGCCAACTGTTGCCTACACTGGCAAAAAGTATTGGAGAAAAATATCTAGATCGGTTTCCATTACTGTTACCGATGTCCAAGTTAGAAAGTCTAATAAATGAAAGTTCACGTGTATGTACAGTTTTGTACACGTACAACAGACTTAATTAACCGTTGTAGTTCTTTTGTATGTAGGCCTATATATGTACTCTGCCAGCATGCCCAGATGGAGCCCATATGGAATACATATTCCCATATGGGACCCGTTTAGAGCCATATGAACCCCATCTAACACCCATGGAAACTTCTGTCATGATATATAGGCCTATAATAATAATAATCGTATAATATATAACTATATAGTTTTCTTAACGACGCTTCCACTCAAACTAGTTTGGTACATAATTAGTTTTCATAAACCGATACTAGAGTAAGCCGAGTATTTCACTGCAAATATGTCCTATAAAAAATGCTTTAGTGCAAATAAAATACGTCCTCGAGAATATCGTCCACCCATGAAATTAACAGGGAATTCTATATTCATCCATAGCCTGCCTCACTGTCTTAGTGAACTCATCTTCAACACTACGGCTTGATTTTTGTTGCCATCAGTTGATGCCTTGTGCACTAGACACTGGTGAGATAGCAGTTACAAATTAAAACCTAATGTGTAATTTTTCCAACAGCGACCCTATATCCTCAATCCTGTTCATTTTCTTTTGCATTCTTTCGGACAAGATGCATCACCGCCGCTGGTCGTTTGAATGGATGACAGACCAATTTGGAGTCGTCGTGTAATGACCGTGCTGGCTCATAATTACGTCGGTCATCGGTCAAAAGAATTCTCCTGTATTATTAGAAACGAAATTACGTGTACGCTTGAAACGACTAAAGTGTCTTTAAGTTAAGTTGCTTGGCCGTTGGTTCATATATGAAACGTTTAGTTGATATCCTCGTAGGCACAAGCCCTAGTTCCCAGTCCATCTTCACCCATGCAGTTGGCTTTAGATTTTGCTGTATGGCTTCGTGAGTTTCGTTGAATGGTTGGGAATGCTATTCTTCTGGTAGAAAGTCAGCAACTCCTCCATGGTGTCGAACGCGTTGCCACCTGCCATCCGAAATTTCTTCTCCTGAAAACAGTTGTTCATGTTCGTGTATAGTCCTATACGATGTGCATATACGAGCATGAGTGCAAGTATGTGTGTGTATGTAATCGTAATCTCCAAACTTAGCGCCATTCGAAGGCCAAGCGCAGGACACCAGCTTATTCACGAGCGCTGGACAATTGTGGGTGAGCAACTTGTCCAAGGTCAACTTGCGGTCGTGCAAACTTCAAACTGGAACCGCCTGCCTCAGACCCTTAGGATTGACCGTCTCATTCTCCCCTCTGTCCAGTTTCGCAAGCGTCTGAAAACATTTCTCTTTGTCAGTGAAGACACCGACCCGGGTCGGGAGCGCCTCTGATTCTGAGTGGCGCTATATAAATGTTCGATTACACATCACAAATTACGAAGGTCGCAACGTAATGGCCTGAGGTAGATTAGAACCTGCGACCCGCCGATAACAAGGCAAAGAACATATCGCTACACCAATGCGTCACCATAAATATATGTATGTGTGTATGTGTACATTGCACGTGTGTACGCAGGGTACGTTGATTCGATGATACGATGCAGCCAAGCAGAGTGAAGTGCAAAGGCATTACCTTGACCTCTATTCCAGACTGTAGGTAACTTAAAATTGTTAGAAATTTCATGCTTAAGTTCATTTCCTTCAGGGCAGAAATTTGTGTCAAGATTTCAGGGCCATTTACGCCCCTTAGTGAATTCACCGATAACGAGCAGGCCTACACTGACCGTACACGGTCAGTGGGAAGATCCGACGGCGAGGGAGAGATCTGGTCACCCGCCCTTATACGCCGAGGCTAAAGAAACTGAAGTCGCTAACACGACATACCCATGGCTGTCTCGCAGTGTTAGTTTAATATACTGCTCTTCGTCTGCGTTTAGAGTTCGTTCAACCTGCGACACGAGCTTCTTTGTGTTTTAGCCTCTTAGCCTCTGTTAACCTCTCTTTGTCTCTTTCCCGTAAACACTTGTAGACCATTTTGTTCGATCGTAGTTTCATTGTGTCATGTCGATTGTACCTCTCTTGAAGTGGCGCTATATAAATTTGCAATTACCATTACCTTTTTGTATATTCACTTACCTCTTGTAAGATTCTATATTTTCGAACAGCACCGCCGCTCAGAACTTGAAGCGTTTGCTAACAAGAAGAAACACAGAGTGAAAGAGTGAGGGAGTGAGTTGGGTTGGTGGGCACGTTTTGGGTTTGAGTGAGTGAGCGACTGAGTGATTGAATGAGTAGTATAGTATTTACGCAAAAATCTGCATTTCTCCAAGTAGCGCCGAAACACAGGTTGCCCATTTAAGCCACATTCCACGTATTTTCAAAACTCTTTCCTTCAAATTCTGGATGAGTGAAATATAAGTCAGAAATGGATCAGTGCGAAGTTCGGTTTCTTTCCTAACTAGGTCTATTGTTTCATGTTGTTCTCGTATAAACCTTGTCAAAGCGCCCTTGTAACGGCATGTGTCGTGTTACGGCGCTGTAGAAATCGTCGTATTCATCATCATCATCATCATCATCATCATCATCATCATCATCATCATCATCATTATCATCAAACCGAACTCTGACCTAATTCGGCTACAAGTAATATTTCAATCAATGTGTATAGTCAGGGAAACTGAGAAGAATTGTGATTTTAAACAGAACGATATTCTACACAATTAGCCCACCTGTTGTATTCCTAAGAACTGTTTCCAGAACCAGTTAAAAGATATGTTCATATATTTTTTACTTTCTCGATACAGAATCACACCCTCTGGTGTTTCCTTTCATTGTCCTAACGTTGTGCAAAATCTACGCTCATCCGAGACTCGATAGATGGCTTGTGCTATTCGTAATCACAATCATAACTACATATTTATATAGCGCGTCTACAGGAAAATTCCTCAGAGGTGCCCCAGTTCAGACAAAGAAGATCGCGGTCGACTAGTATGGCCTTGAAATGCAAGCTGTACGCCCCTTGCCAGCACTTCTATGGGTATTAGATGGGGTCCACATGGGCCCCATATGGGATTATAGATCAATTATGGGCTTCATGTGGGTATACCAGCAGGCTTAAGTGCATGAAGTTAGAGAAGCTTTAGATTTAAAAAAGAATATACTATATATTATTTATTATTATTATTTTTATTTACATCGCCATTGCCTGTGGTAGATTCGCGTAACATGAAGACGCCTTCCTCTTTGATCGACTTCATTAACCTGAAATAATTTAATGTCAATTCAGGAAACTCTAGTAATTCAATCGAATATAAAGCAGTCTCGCAGAGTCTTATAGGGTTTAACAGAGTCTTAAAGAGTCTTACAGAACAAACCAAGACAAGGACTTGAATCTAACATTATAATTTTCAATGTCCGTCTGTCGGTCGTGTAGCCTAATCGCATATAGGGAGGTCCATGGAGTCAGAAAAGACTGAAGATAATAAGGTTCACTGGCACGTGAGTGGAATGCATCATGAACTATGTAAATGAATGAACGAATGAACAAACGACCAAACTAAAGGAGTTTCGTCGTGAAGAGGGAAAATAGGTTAAATAATCCCTTGACGACACATTGAATTTATCTCTCAAATTGAATTGGAAACTACAACAATTTTCGTCGCCCTCATAACTCGATAAAACGATGTTCTTCCTTGTCATCTCACCTGACCTGTGACATGAAATGCGTATGAAGCCACTGAACCACTTTCCAACGTAGTATTCAACATCCAATCTAGAGTCTAAACCCCGTCAACCGTCAACTAAGGGACATTCGGACGCGGCGCGTTCTACCATCAACACAGGGAGTTACAGTCAGTGAGTGTAAACTTGTGCTGCGAACGCTTTCTTCGACTGCCGTCATTTATCAATGATAGACGAACCACAGGAACTCGTCGTCAACTGTAAAACTTGAGAAGATCTGGTTCTACGTGTATGCAAGAGCCTGCCAATTAGATTTTATCATCTTATTCGACCGTAATAATTGTTCTGCGGATGAACTTTTGGTCCTTACGAACTCTGTACACGTCTTTCAGGCCGGCCAGAGGCGCCTTCAGGAGATGCTTAGAAAGCAATTTATATTTTTGCAATTATAGCCTATAGTATGAACTAACATTAACTTGAGAACCCCGTTGATATATTCTCAATCTATAGTTGGCGCTATAGAATCTATAACATTACATGGCAAAAAAGTAAATAGGATTTACTCGGTGCTTTCTTCCGATAGTCCATTCCAGGTCGCTTCTTT
>OY744605.1:76039470-76226970 GCA_963556255.1 Allolobophora icterica | reverse complement strand
TTGTTAGTGATGGCACTGACTTTGGTCGGGAGCGCCTCTGAATCGTCGAGTGGCGCTTTTAGAGGTGTTCGATTACAATTACAATTAGCCTACAGTTTGAGAATAGGCCCCGTACCTGTGGAAATACGATGGATGTGAGATACCAGAAGTTGGTTTTATCAAGAAATTCAAGACGAGGAACAGGGACGAGTCTGTCGTATACATGGTCCTGTATAGGCTTAGCACCCAAGTAGCCTACCTCTGTGACATTGTTCGTCTGCCAATTTCAGCTATACTTCCCTCCGTCCATTGCGATCGCTTAATCGCCAGGATCTTCTTGTACCACGAGCCAAGACCACTATGGCCAAAACTCGAGCCTTTTCTTGCATTGGTCTTGCTCTATGGAATCAACTCCCTCCAGTGACACGTGCCTCTTTATTAGCTGGTGGCCCAAGTGCCTCGTTCCGCTGTCTTAAAACCACTTTCTATTCACTAGGTCTTTCGCACTGGGAGCGCCTCTGATTAGTGAACACTGCGAGAGGCGCTTTATAAATGTTTAGATGCAATACAATACAATACATCGAAGCCAATACAGAGCCAGATACAATAGGCTATACTCTGATAGCCAATCAAATCAATTGGGGCTTTCAATGCTTTCACTTTCTTATAGACCTACATAACTATCTTTCAAGTTTATTCACATGCAAATGTAAAACGCCGAAATTTCTCAACGCCGCACAAAACCATTTATTCACCGGTGCTTAGTCAAAACAAGTCGCAAAGTCAGGTTATTAACTCTTGCGGATTTGTTCAATGGCAATGTCAAGCGCAAATAGGGCCTATCGCCAATGAGATGCTAAGGTAGACAAGGGTTATGATACGATGCAGTTGATATTGGAAGGGTGGGAAAGAAGAGAACCTTGTTAAGCAAGCATTAATATTAATATAGCGCCTAAGTTAAGTCTTTCACATCACTGTATACATGCAGGCGCTATAATAGTCTTGTTTATAAGACACTACGCCGAAGACAATGTTCTGTAACTGAAACATGTGAGATGCAAAGGTCCTACCGGCACTTGAGGAACTGGCTTTTTGGCCAAGGTAGCTGCAATCAAACAGATTTCAATTACTAATAACTGTTCATTAATTACATCTTGAGAAACACAGGCAGAACTTAATTAACTGTAGTAGGGCCTACACGATTGTGTTCAAAAATTGTTTCACACCAAACTAATTGTGTCTGTTTATAGTCTATCCTGTAAAGTAACATGCTCCACGTGAGATGGAACTAATTCATATAGGATAGGCCTACAGTTAAGTTTTCCAGTAGGAAATACTTGATGCTTGTAAACAAAGCCTGAAGAGGACAATTATCGGATGAGGTGAAATAGAGACCTTGAGTATTTTTTTAGAAGACAATGACCTCCAGCGAAAGGCCAATCGAAATAAAAGCATTTAATATACTACAGTAAGCAATAATTGCGTAAAATAATCCAGTTCTTATATATTTTA
Source organism: Allolobophora icterica (assembly GCA_963556255.1). Classification (NCBI taxonomy): domain Eukaryota; kingdom Metazoa; phylum Annelida; class Clitellata; order Crassiclitellata; family Lumbricidae; genus Allolobophora; species Allolobophora icterica. The sequence goes on along the minus strand of OY744605.1, from coordinate 76,225,479 downwards.
CACATGCTTCCTTGTAGAGGCCTACTTAAATTTGGCTTAGTAATTATTGCTTGAACTAATTGTAGGGCCTTTCTTATTCGCGATCGGTAGGCCTCTATTATGCCTTAGAAACAGTGAGAACTGTTCGAAAATAATTTCTGACGACATCAACGACATTTGTTCTGCGAAAGCTTCCTTCGACTGCCGTCACGCATCAATGCAAGACGGACCACAGGAACTCTGAATACGTCGTCAACTGCAGGGGCGCCGCCAGCGTGACGCTCTGGACGCACGTGCGTCCACCCACCAAATCAAATCCACACAAGGAATAGGAATCGCATAGATATTTTTGACAATTTCACTGTGTAATTTTGGTTAACCATACATGTATAAACAATATCATGTGATATCATATGGATGTGTTATACTGTACTTGTATGAGTCACTCTGAGTCATTTTCAGTGTATGACTACGAGTGGCAGACAGAGAACGGGTGAGGACGGGAGGAGACGGGAGGGTGTGCGTCCAATTTTTTAAAGCCTGGCGGCGCCCCTGGTCAACTGTAAAGCTTGACGAGAATCTGGTTCTACGTGTTTGTGAGAGCCTGCCATATAGATGTCACTAGTTCCAGGTAGTGCCAGTCCCAAGCCTGGAAAAAGGAGGAGGGCGACGTCAACGGCATTTGTTGCTATACGATGTCACTGGTGCCAGGTAGTGCCAGTCCCAAGCCTGGAAAAAGGAGGAGGGCAACGTCAACAGCATTTGTTGCCATAAGATGTCACTAGTTCCAGGTAGTGCCAGTCCCAAGCCTAGAAAAAGGAGGAGGGCGACGTCAACGGTATTTGTTGCCATGATGCAAATAGTTTCAGGTAGTGCCAGTTACAAGCCTGGAAAAACGAGGAGGGCGACGTCAACGGCATTTGTTGCTATACGATGTCACTCTTGCCAGGTAGTGCCAGTCCCAAGCCTGGGTGAAGGAGGAGGGCGACGCTAATGATCTTTGCTATCACACAGTGTCATTAATAAGAAACTACCTACCTAAAGCAGAATTAATATTAACTGTTGCCACTTGCAGGGTTGAAATTTTCCAAACGAACAGAGAGAATAATTGTTCCAAAAATGGTTTTGACCATCGATGTCAACGACCTCTGATGTCATAAGACGTCTTTAAACTTCCGTTTTCTAAACGGTGAGTTTCGGCAAGTAACCACTAGATCATCGCTCACTTCAGCTAGTTTCTGTTGAACGATGCTGTATCGTTACAAAAATGATTAGCGTCGCCCTCCTCTTTAATCCAGGCTTGGGACTGGTACTACCAGAGTAGGCCTACGGGCATTGTCGGAGCTTCTTTTATAAACGAAGATTCATTTTTATAGCTGGACTGAAGACTGAATGAAACAGACGCACGTGAAGCCTTTATATATATTACACACACATGTATACATTGTATATACATACATATACATATAAGCATGTATATACATATATATATATATAATAAATATATAAGAAATATATACTGACGTTGGATGTTAGTCTTCCCTGGGAGAGGAGGCTTCGCAGAAGGCGCTGCAAATAACCATTAAGCAGATCATTGACTTTACACGCATACACACACACACACACACACACACACACACACACACACACACACACACACACACACACACACACCTACACACACACACACACACAATGTCATGCATTCATTCCTACATACACACTATATACTTATAGATAGCCTACGTACACACATATACAGACGAATAGGCCGACATGCATACGAACCTATCCACCCGCCTACAGACATAACCTGTAGGCCTATTAATTACTACTGGCTGTATTTCTCTAAGGTAAGGTAAGGTCGTTAAGGAGGTTAAACACAGCAAGATATAATGCTGTCCTTAGACACCTGAAAAACAGTTTCAAATAACGGTATATTAACTAAATCAATGGCTAAGCCAATATTGGGTCGATAATAACCGAGGCAGTCATAAGATGTCGTTAAAACTTTTGGAATAGTATGGCCTATATTGGTTTACTAAATGGCTAGACCTATATCTAAGGTTGTATTATGCCACACGAACTGTGAGAACTGTTCAAAATATTTTCTGTTGACCTCAACGGCCTTTCAGTGCCATAAGATGTCGTTAAACTCTGGATCCATCCATCCACACCTATATATATATCAAACTTTGCAATGTCAATATAATATGTAGTTACTTGGCACTGCAGGCTTCTTCAGCCCTGCAGCAGGCTGTGGCTTGACTGAAAAAAAGACAACAAATAAACCGATTGTAAGATTACATATACATAGAGCTAGACATCTATACATCCACAATCTGGTATGCATTTGCACGAGGATATATCCATATATGTATGCACATAGAAAAGCATACTTACATATCAAATCAAATCAAATCAAAAGTCTTTATTGCAACCAGAAAACACATACATTTATATACATTTCAATTTAAGTCCGCAAGAACCAAGTACTTTGGTCAGTTTCAGCCCCTGATTATAATGGGGAGGGAGGAAGGCCAATCGGGCAGACAGCATGGTGCTACGTTGGAGGTAGTTGGCGATGGTGGTCACGGGTTGTTGCAGAGGCGATGTCATGATAGGGTTCGGCTTTCAGCCTTGGGTGAATGCTAAAAAGAGATAGCAAGCGGAATGCTTGGATTGACAGGTGAGATAGGATAAGTGCTCTCCAATCTTTAAAGCTACGGAACCCTTTTGAATTGAAAATATTTTGACGGAACCCCTACCTAAACAAAGCATATTCTGGTACAATATTTTTAAACAGTGATCCAGGTATGTACAGTTTAATCAATTAAAGTTAGAATAGAAATTGTTCTAAATAAATTTTCCCACAGACCTTGGAGTCTGATTTGTAATGTAACAACACAGTCAAACAACACTTAACCAATTGCTTCATATAACCCTTGTCTTCCTCTCACGGAACCTAGTGTTCCGTGGAACCCACTTTGGTAAACACTGGTATAAGCAAACTGTGGTCATTGTTAGTAATTATATTCGGAACAGTTACCTCCTCCTGGAACTTGCGGCGGAACCTTGTTCAGATTTGCTACAAAGGCAGACAAGTAGCAAATAAGCAAATGACCATACATTCAAATGAAAACTAACTAGGGAGTTCCAGTTTTTAATTGTAAATGTTAATTGGCTGATGTTTAAACATTCAAAGCGAAAGGTATTGGCGCTAATGTGAAAATTAAAAATGAGAAATTCAAAATCAATATATTCAAATCGTGTGTTTTTTAAAAAACGAGCAGCATAACACCACAGTATAAATAATTACACAGTACGTCGACTCCCGGCCGATGCAGCAGTCAGAATGTGTGACCGATCGCCATCTTGAAAACAAACGTTTACACGTCAATACACCGGAACCCACCACATCAAATATTTTTAAACGTTACAACAACATTGAGGACTACACGCCGATACACCGGAATCCATCACATAAAATATTTTTTAAACGTTACAACAACATCGAGGACTTCATTAAACTTAACAATATTATTTTTAACGTTAATTTCAGCCTAAATCTATAATTCAAAAGCTCTGTTTCAAGATGGCGTCACCCCAACAACTAGTCAACAGTAACTGTTAGCAATGCGAGTCGACGTACTGTGTAATTATTTATACTGTGATAACACAGATGGTGGTGGTGCCGGTGGCAATCAAGACAGAATGCTGGTGGTAGTGCGTGGTAGCGGTGGTAGTGGGTCATAATGAAGAAATCGCGTGCTATTGTTTATGCTTAGTGCGTTATATTGTGGCGCTACAGAAATCAATAGATATTGCATATCCTTTGTGTAAACAGAACTTCTATAGCGCAGTTTCATGAGTCGACGTTTGCTTCTAAGCAACACCGTCTTCCACCCAGTCCACTGGAAAGAACTAATCGAATTCTCCGTCTTCCAGAACTGATCAATAATAGTCCTGACTGTCGATCAGTTTTGAAAGCGACATCGATTGATACCTAGTGGAGCCAACGTCACTATAATTGCGCTAAAGAAATGTTGAGATTAGAACTTCTTTCAACTCGTTTACCCACCGTAGCCTGATACTCTGGTTTCCTCAACCAACTGGATTTCAATCGTGTAATTGTGCCTGTGATTGTGATTGTAAGGGGGATAGATGAATGGTAACACTCTTGCTCGAGGATCTTGAAAGACGCGGTTCGATACCCGTAAGCTCCCTATAGGTCGACTCAACCTTCCACTCGATAGGGGGCAGCTGTAAAATGAGCGGGCGCCTAACAGGCTGCCAAGACGTGTGTTCTATAAGATCTTGATAATTGTACTGTCATATGTTTCATTGTCACTTACTGCGGTTTGTTAGTGAGCTTGTCAATGAACACGAATATGCAATTATATTATTTTTTTATATTATTTGTTATTATTATTATTATTATTATAAAATGCACTGTTACTACTGCCAAATATGTTTTGAAAACGGGTCAATACCGCCCAAGCGGATCCATCTGACCCTTAACAGCGAATTCAGTTTAAATCCCTCACTCTCATGCGCAACTGCCTTACTGCCTCTGCTCCGTCGTACCTAATGAATTTTTGCAACCCAGTTTCTTCCTTGCCTGCGAGGGCTTCCTTGCGATCTTCGGCTCGCGGCCTTATGGTTGTCCCTCGCATGCGATCTTCCACGGCACAATCCAGAAGTTTCGCCTAAGTTTTCGCCTCTGCTTGGAACTGTCTCCCCTTGTTTCTCCGCCAAGAGCTTCTTGCCCTCTCTCCTCTCCAGTTCCGTAGACGCCTGAAAACTTTCCTTTTTGCCGGTGCCGGCATTGATGCGGGTTGAAAGCGCCGCTGATTTGAGTGGCGCTATACAAGTTTTCGGTTACAATTACAATTACAATTACAATTATGGGTTGACCCTTTGACTTCTTCATCATTTACTGTGAGTTTTGATTTTGCACTGACTGGTGTTATTGTGAAATTATGGTGTGGATGCTCAGTCAATCGATGGCTTCATATGCCACATATGTACTAATTAACTAATTAAGCAAGAAATACAATGTATTGAGTAGTAATCAAGAAAGAGGAGCCAATATTAGTATAAGCTATTAGCTTTTCTTTGCTCTTGTTGTGCAGTACTTGCTGACACATGAGACTTTGACACATGAGACTGTTGTGCAGTACTTGAGACACATGAGACTCATGCAGACACATGAAACTGTTGTGCAGTACTTGCTGACACATGAGACACACTGTAAGACTTTTTAGCAATAAATAAATTCCAATATATTCAAATAGATTAAATTAGAGAGTAGTCAAGACCGAAGAGGATTTCCGGAAAATCGTGGCCGAATAGCCGACTGTTATTACCTCTTGCTTTTTCAAAATTATTTTGGACGGGTGCTGGCGGAACAGAGATGTCTTGTCGAGAGATTTTTCGTTCAGCTGCAAGTAGAACAAAATCTGTTTTTTTTTCAAAACTGTTACGCAAAATGCATCTGCTTCAGTAATTTAGCATCTGAATTAATTTATACAGCGCCTTTTCCACATGCATGACAAGTCTTTTATATAGGCCTACTGCTAAACAGTCAACCGATGATAATATATTCCATATAAGTGAATATTATTTATGATATCTTTCATATATATTCCTTAAAAGACTTAAATGATTATATATTTCGTATATACAAAATACAGTACAAAATATGCAATCAAACACACATATATATGACACATTAAATACTCTAGAGCTCAAGAAGCATGCAGGTACTTTGGGCTCTAGAGTACAGCATCCCCAAACACGAGAGTAGCAGGCAGAATGGACTCTAGCTGAGTTTCATACTCTAAGATATCTGTAGGCACGGTGGACTCTATAGATTGCAATTAAATTAAATTTATCTCTGTGGCTAAACTAGAGTACACCTTACCTGCCGCAGTGTTAGGCATTTCGTACTCTAGAGTGCATGCACCCCGCCAGTATCATACCTAGGTATGATGTACTCTAGAGTACACTGTTGATGTACGTTGATGTACTGCAGTACGTTGTGCCTAGAGTGCACCTTACCTGCCACAGGGCTAGGGAATACCCAGACACAATGTACTCTAGAGTACGTTGTGCCTAGGTATGATGTACTCTACGGTACGTTGTGCCTACGGTACACCTTACCTGCTACAGGGTTAGGCATTTCGTACTATAGAGTACACGCTATCGCCAATTAGCTAGTACTCTAGAGTACATCATACCTAGAGAGTACGTTGTGTCTAGAGTAGGCCTACACCTTACCTGCCACACCGGTACTCTCTGCGTTACAGGCCGATAATTCGGCTACTGTGTCCCACTCGTTATGTTGCTTAGTGCATACCTGGCTGGTGTAATCCTTTCGGAGAACTCATTTCGTATTCTACCTCACCGCCTCTACCTGGAAACAGAAAACCTGTACACTGCAGTTCACGAATCTGAGATCTCTGAGGTCAGTGTCGCGTTTAGACTTAATGAGGCCCTAAGCTATAATAAAGCTTTGGGGGTCCTTGTTAAAAAATTGCACCAGAAGGTTTCACAAAACTTGAAAACATTTATGCTTTGTAATTATTCAATAGCAGGGCATTTAAAGTGAAAAATTCAAATTACTTTCAAATGAATGCATTTACTCAGGCGAGAATGAATTTGCTACACAAGCCGTGTAAAAAGGTTTTTCATAACATATTCAATATCCTTTCAATTCAATATCCTTTTATTGCCATCAATGACAGTCAATAACAACAACTGAAGTCTTTTTTCTTATAGCTAAGATGAAGTAATACAAAATCAGCCTACTTTAGACAACTAAACTATATTAATAAGATAGCATGCATAAGTTCATGATAATCTAAAGCGACAAAAGAGAGGAAACCGAAATGCAAAAAGCCCAAACTGTCATAGACAACAATGGGTGACCCCTAAGGGATGTTAGTCCCGCTAAATAGGGCACCCAAAAAATCTTTTACTTAGTCTGTAGATGGCAGTAAACAGTTAACACCCCGCACTACTCAGAATCGTGAGAAGAAATTACAGGGGTGCACATTTTTTTACTGTAAAAGCTTAACTATACTTAACTACAGGTTTAGGCTCCAGTGCGACACTCTGACAACACCCAGCGACTATCTCACTTGATGGAATCAATACGGGACCAATTCAGAGGCAGCTAGAAATAAGCGTAATTTTTTTTTAAACTCGTATTTATTCTTAGCGGAGCGAATTTCACTAGGGAATGAATTCCAAGTAGTTGGACCAATGGACTTTATGCTGAATAACCTGAGGTTTGTACGCGCTTGTATTGGTCGATACAATACAGCACCTCTCGTATGATGGTCATGTAATGAGGAGGCAAGCGTAAAGTACCCGGCAAATACAGAAGGAAGCATGTGATGTTCGTACATATAGAAAAGGATTCCGATTTGGAAAGTTCCAATTTGTTTTAATTCCAATAGGTTTAGGTCTTTGAAAATATGTAAGGAGTGGTGATACCTTAGGACCCCAGCAATCATTCTTACCGCCTGTTTGTGCAGTATGTGTAGCTTATGAAGACGTGAGTCATAATTTGAGGTCCAGATAAGATTACAATAATTCAGGTAAGGGAAGATTAAAGAATAATAGAGGCTCAACCTAACTTCCTTGGGTAGAACCCTAGCAATTCTATAAATTATTCCAAGGTTTTTTGCCACTTTTAACGAAATATAATTAATATGAGTTTTCCAAGTGAGATGTTGGTCAACAAATACTCCAAGAAACTTAGTGGACTCAACTTTAGTTATAGGACTTCCATCTAATGATATAGACCAGTTAATCGGTTTAATTTTCCTGTGTGACTTAAAGATTATGAAGTTTGTTTTATCCACATTAAGTGTTAATTTATTTACTACAAACCATTTATTAACTTTATAAAGCTCTTTGTTAACTGTTTCAATAAGAGATTTCCATGAGTTATAAGAGTAAAATATATTAGTGTCGTCTGCGAACAAAATAAAATAGAGTGCTGACGAGACGTTCGCTAGATCGTTTATATATAGCAAGAAAAGAAGTGGCCCTAAGTTGGATCCCTGAGGGACTCCTGAGGTGATGTAACCTGGAACTGAGAGGGAACCATTACAGCTGACCCGCTGCGTACGGGCTTCTAGGTAACTTTTAAACCACTGGATTTGAGTTCCTCTAACGCCATAATTGCTCAATTTGTTAATTAGTATCTTATGATCGACAGTGTCGAAAGCCTTAGCTAAGTCCACAAAAATCCCGCCGGAGTACTCATTGCTATCAATTGCCTTTGAAATTTTATCTTCCATATTGAGCAAGGCCATAAGTGTAGAATGACCTGCTTGAAATCCATGCTGAGTGGGATGAATTATATTAGCGTTAGTTATAAAGGAATTAAGCCTAATATACATAACTTTCTCTAAGAATTTTGCAAAAAATGGTAGAACAGAGATAGGTCTATAGTTTTCAAGCTTTTGTGTATTTCCTTTTTTAAATACAGGTATGACTTTGGCAGACTTCAATTGGTCCGGCACAATCCCAATCATCAAAGAGCAGTTAATGATTTCCGTGAGGGGAAGAGCAATTAGGTGTAGGTAGGGTAACGCTAAATAAGGGTCAATATCATCTAATCCTCTTGTATGGGTTTTCTTAAAGCTTGTACCAATGCTAATTATCTCCTCAGGGGAGGTCAATGTCAGTCCCATAGATGATAATTTAGGAGAGGGTAAGTAATCTTCATGGGACCCTGTAATGATGGGTATATTTTTAGCTAAACTCCTAGGAAGATTAATAAAATAGTCATTAAACTTATTTGCCATTTCCTGTGGGTCGGTTATGTCAATGCCATTAATCAATAGTGAGTCTATTTTTTTCTGACCATCTTCTATTTGTAACGCAGATCTAATCAATTTCCAAGTAGATTTTAAATCATTATGGTGTTTGAGAAACTCAGTCGCATAGTAGTGGCGCTCTGCGTAAGTTCTTATGGATTTAAATTTATTCCTATAGCCTAATTAACAAACTTTTCCTTATTTACCGGATTAGGATTTTTTAGATACTTTGTATATAATTGATTTTTCTTTCTGCATGCTTTTAGGAGACCCTGAGTCATCCATGGGTTTTTATATCTTGCCCTTTTTCCCTTAGTCACCTCTTGCAGAGGAAAAGCATTTTTATATAATTTCATGTATTTGTCAATAAAACATTCATAGGCTTCATTAACCATCTCCCGTTGACAATAATGGGAGGTAAGGTCCCAGTTTTCTTCTCTTAGAGTCTCAGAAAATTTGTCTAGGCCCTTAGAGGTAACAGATCTTCTCTCCGAATAATTACTTTCAACACTGTAGATTTTTTCGAACGAGAATTTAGCAAGGATGGGTAAATGGTCTGAAAGGTCAGAGATGATAATAGAGGCAGATAGAAGTTTAGACCAGGAAGTAGTAAATATGTTATCAATTAAAGTTTTTGAATTGCGGGTGATTCTGGTAGGTCTGGTTATAACCGGGAGATAATGGTGTGAGATTAAGCTATTATAAAAAAGGTTTGTTTCTTTATGCTCGTTAACTTTTAACAAGTCAATGTTATAATCTCCAAGCAGAAAGATATCTTTGGATTTTGTCTTAAGATTCGCCATTAACTGCTCAATTTCCACTAAAAATTCTTTTATATACATAATATATATACAAACATATATATAAGTAGGCCTACACATAAAATTTAAAAGCTCCCTCCAAAAAGTCTGAATTTTTAGGCCCCTGTGGATTGCGAGGTCCTAAGCTGTAGTTTTTTTTAGCTTATGCCTAAATCCGGCACTGTCTCAAGTTAATTTTTCCTACAGGCAGTGACAAGATTTAAGCGCAAATTTACAGAATGTTATACATGCAGTTAACGGCAATCATACTTTGTTACCACAACTGTAAAAACGACATTTTATCGCGTATCTAATATACAGGAGCTTCATCATAACACGCTCCATGATTACACGAATTCTGGTTAACTTGACCTAAGAGATGGATTCCACGATATCCATATCTAGAAAAGTTGCATTTGAAAGACATTCAAATTCGGGGTTAGTTGCAGTGTAATGACGTTGTCATAACAACGAGGATTAGCGTCGCATTCCTCCTTTATCCTGGCTTGGGACTGACATACCAGAGTTCGGGCAGAGGTAGAGTTTAAACAGGTGGTCAATATCCTGCGGTCGGGACATTTAAACTTTTTCAAAAATTAATGCTAAAACCAGAGACTGTTACGATGAAAATTATGACTGTTGTTATGGTAACAGATAGTTATGGCGACCATGAATACTAGCTACTTGTTGTCATGGTAACAGATAGTTAGGGTGACCATGAATACTAGCTACCTGTTGTCATGGTTAAAGAAAGTTATGGAGACCATGAATACTAGCTACTTGTTGTCATGGTAACAGATAGTCATGGCTACCATGAATACTAGCTACCTGTTGTCATGGTTAAATAGTTATGGTCAACATGATGACTTGGTTTGTCATGGTTGCTGAAGTTCGAACTAATAAATTTATTTCTTGGCGATGTCCGCAATTGTAGAAATTCTGCACTTACCTGAGGATGTGGATGTTACCGCCGGAAGTGGCGGAAGCGTTACATGAGGAGCTGCGGGTTGCTTTCCTGAAATGGATCGTTAAAGGCGCTAAAGCAATGAAGATATGCGTAGTAAAAATCTACTAGCATATGCGAAGGGACGTCTGACTACTTGCAAAAGGTCAACGTTATTAAACTGTATTCAAAAAGGTGTAATATGTAACATTACATATGTTACGGTCTGGCACGGTGGCCGAGTGGTTAGAGAACTCGGCCTTAACGTGAGGAGTACCGATTCGAACCTCACCCGAGGCAGTTACTGTGTAGGAACCTTGAGCAAGTCCTTCACTTACAATTACTCTACGCCATCGATGTTCTGTCGTATGGTTGTGTACTTTGGAAGGGCAATATCACATACAGTTGTATTACATACACGAAACCATTTGTTGATTCGGTTATTCATTAGTATGCACCTTATACGTGCATGTATATACTTATGTATGTATGTATGAATGTATGTCTGTGTATATATGTATTAAGACAATATCACTTCCTTTTACCAAGGCACAAAACCGCTGCAGGCATCACTATGTAACTGATTTTAACACTGCAAGTATAGGGTATCATGTATTTATGTTCGTATGTGTGCCCGTGTGTATCTATGTATCTACGTATGTATGTACGTATGTGTGTATGTGTGTGTGTATGTGTGTATGTGTGTATGTGTGTATGTATGTATGTATGTATGTATGTAGGTATGTATGTACGTTTGTATGTATGTATGTATGTACGTATGTATGTGTGTATGTATGTATGTATGTATGTATGTATGTATGTATGTATGTATGTATGTATGTATGTATGTATGTATGTATGTATGTATGTATGTGTGTATGTATGTCTGTATGTATGTATGTGTATGTATGTGTATGTGTGTATATATGTGTAGGTTTATATGTGTATATGTGTGTATTCAGTCCGCTGTGTTCCATCGCTTATGTGATACAATTATATCGATTCTGACCAATACATACTTGGTTGCATTTCTTCTATCGGGTCAGGAATGTAATCGTAATCTTCTTTATTAAAACAAAAGAAAAAATTTGATTTTATTAATAGAGCTTACAACTTCCGATGATTGGTTTATTGGTTGATTGAGCGACCGACTGGCTGACTGATTGATTGTCTGACTGACTGATTTAGTGACTGACTGACTGACTGATTTAGTGACTGACTGACTGACTGACTGACTGACTGACTGACTGACTGACTGACTGACTGACTGACTGACTGACTGACTGACTGACTGACTGACTGACTGACTGACTGACTGACTGACTGACTGACTGACTGACTGACTAAGAAACTGACTAACTGATTTAGTGACTGGCTCACTGATTGACTGACTGGATGACTGACTGATTGATTGATTCATTGATTGGATTGATTGGATTGAGTGACTGGTTGACTGAGTGGCTGACTGACTGAATGATTGATTGATTGATTTGTTGGTTGATTGATTGATCATCATCATCATTAGCCGCATCGCCTATATTATCAGATTTCAACTTCTTTGTCGTCATCATTGTCTTGGTTAAAGTAGGAGCCATTATTTATTATACCCTGTATCTGCACATACCAATTTATTATACTCTGTATCTGCACATACCGTCTTGGAGATCATCGTCCTCATTGTCGTCACCGGCGACGGGAGGGATAGAGGGCGGTCTCGGTAGCGGCTTCTCCTTCTTCGGTTTTGGGAAAGTGTCTTTCTTTTCGTAGATAACCGGCGTTCGACCAGATTGCTTGGCATCATCGATGCCCTTCGTCACGGCTTCAATCCATTTCTAAATGACATCATCATCATCACCATACCTGTATCATAACCTCCATCATCATCTTCATCATCATCGTCATTTGTTTCCAACCCTGACTTTTGAAAAAGAAAGAAACAGGACGGAACAAGAAAAGGAGGAAGAAGAAAGGGGTAAAAAAAGAAAAAAATTGTACCCAAATTCAGGGCATTAATGTATAATATTGACACAAAAGTAGAGTTTGCATAGCTTTTTTCAAATTTGTTGCAACCATAAATAAATTAATCAAAGCCTAATTATATTAATTGACAGTTGAAGAAACACCAAAAAGATCAACAAATTTTTCGCCTCTTTTTTCAGAAAAGGTCCCTTGTCCGTCAGTGATATTTTACTTCTAAAAATAATTCCTAATTCAGTTCTAATTCAGTTCTGAGCTCTTGAATTTTACTTCTAATTCTAATTTTACTTCACAAATAATTTTACTTCTAATTCCTATTTTAGTTCTCAAATAATTTTACTTCTTATTTTAGTTTTCCAGATAATTATTAATTTCCGTGCTGTAAAAGTACATAATTTATGCAACGCTTGCAGAGAGAAGCACACCAAACCTGTCTCGAGAAAGAAAAAAAACTGTTTGAAGTGAAACAAGGGGTGAAGCGTTAGTCTAACAATGCTGGTAATTTGAATTTTGAGTCGAGTGGTTATCATTAATACGAAACGAACAATTATCTAGTATCAGCGAAGCCGGGTAGGCCCTACTGTGTGAACAACCATATCCAAAACACTGCGCAGTCGCTGATGGAATTCATTCGAGTTAGTCGGCAAGATCTAATGCTCTTAGGCTATGCCAGCCTGTAACCATTCATCTATCTATCCCCCTTCCAAGACTTAAGCTTATATTGCTTGTATTTCTCCAGCTAGTGCTGTTCCACAAATTCCATAATTTTCCCCGTTTAGTACTTGACATGTAGATCTGCCTGCACATGTAGTTTCGTCGAAATGATAAACCCAAAATCGGGCTATCTCGCTTCCTTCCGGTCAACATTCTCGATAAACTCGTAATTTTACAATTTAACGATCAAACCCGAAATAAAATGGTGTATGAAACTGAGGTCGCTGGTACGCAATTAAGTGGGGACAATTATTAGACAACGAAGACCAAAGATAATAGAAATGGTAGGCCGATGCGCAGCGTCTTCATCTCAACCGAAGTTTTCCAATGGATTTTGTTTGGAGCGCGTGCAATTTTACCGGTACTCGCCTTCGTCTCAACTTAAGCGCCACAAGAAGTAAAATGATTTTACTTCTGAAAATAATTCCTAATTTCGTTCATAATTTTAGTTCGGCAAATAATTCCTAATTCAATTCCTAATTTCGTTCTTTCTGCTGAAATAATTCCTACTTTTACTTCTAGTTTTCGTTAACGAAATCATTTATTTTTACTTCTAATTTTAGTTTTCGTTAACGAAAATATCACTGTTGTCCGTCCCACTTGTCAAACAAGATCGCCGCCAGTGCCAAGTGCCCCGGAAAAATACTTAAATGACGTCCCTGAAAAATGATGAAATGACGTCCCTGTGTAAGCCTAGGCCTAACATATCTTACAATTAATCATTATATCATACAATTACAATTTAATCTATTTTATATAATATAACCATTTATGCCCATTCCTTAATCTTTATATTGATGTCTTAATCAATTTTATAATCTTTATATTCACACCTTACTTGTACTGTGCTCTCCCAATAATATTCATACGTTACCATTTCTATTAAGATCTTACTATTTATATTCGCGCATTACCATCTACATCTTCATACCTTTAGATCGGGTTCGGACATTGCGCCGTAATACATGACTTTGTTGTTAATTTCGCTGCTGACTTTGAACGGCCATGGAACATCCTTGATCTTGAGATTTTCTTCCCTCTCAACCCTGCAGAAAATCTCTCTATTGTTAATGCAGCACGAAACGATATGTTACGATAACATAAAATAATAATAATATATATTCGTGTTTATTGACAAGCTTACTGTCAAACCGCAGGAAAGTAACATTGAAACATATGACGGTACAATTATCAGGATCGTATACAACACACGTCTTGGCAGCCTGTTAGGCGCCCGCGCATTTTAGAGCTGTCCATAGGGGTGGAAGGCTGAGTCGGCCTATTGGGAGCTTACGGGTATCGAACCGCGTCTTTCAAGATCTTATGTTCTTCGAGGAAGAGTGTTACCATTCATCTATCCCCCTCCCCAAAGATTACAAAGCTAAGAAGGAGTCGTAATCGTAATAGTAAACTCCAACTCCCATTGCGCCACTCTTCTGCTAAACGCAGAGCACCTGCTTAGTCACGGGTGCTGCGTCGTGTCAGAGGGGTTGGCTTAGTTGTCGGGGGCTCGAGGTTTCTGCCCCCTAGCGCTTCTTCTAACTCCCTCAGCTGCATCTCTCAAGCAACTTGAGAGATGTCAAGGGTTCTCGGTCGTTTCGCGTGCAACATTATTAACACCATTAAAGTTCTACCTGCGTTCGTGTACACGGTGTACTTTGGTGATGTTGAAAAATGTTCGACCACCAGCTTTTACAACTAAAACAGTGGTATTGGTCAGAAGGGTTGTCCAGATTTAGGGCCTACTAAGCGCAGGTCCGACTTCGGTTGCCAGGGAGACCAGGGAGAGGAGGAAGAGGAGTTACTAAAGCGGTTTTAGTTGAGGACTCGAAAGCTTCGAAGGTGGAGGATAACATGGATTAGGGAAGGAATTCTTCAAGGGAATTATTAGCATTGAAAAATTCATCGAAATATATATATATATATATATATATATATAATTACAACATTTGCTTCATTCATTTTAATCAAGTTTATCGTCTAAAATAAGAAACGAGGCCCTAGAATGAATCGAGCAAGAATTAGACTGTAGCTTTAATATTAATTTACTGGGGTCTCATTACCGTGTGCGATATAAGCTGGTCGCATGAGGTTTAAGTGTAGGGAAATTAGTTAATACGCTGTCAGCGAGATAATTTAGTGAACACACTGAGAGAGATTCGAGCAGATTTCCTGCACCTGCAGTCTTGATCTTTACTCCGAGTTCGGATGAGTCTTCTGGTCAATGAATTAATTAAAGGTTACGCAGTTGGAAGAATAATAATGACTATGTGTACTCATATAGCCTACAGTATGCATATATGCATCATCATCATCATCATCGTCAACAACATCATCATCATCATCATCATCATCATCATTTTAGGCCTACGTATACATATTACGCTAATTACAATTTTATGCTTCGACTCTGACGACTCTGTTTAGCAATATAGCCTACGTTTCGCTCTTTTTGATTTAAACCTTTGACATCTATTGATGTGAGTCCGACTGCATATTTTTCTAACTGTTAGCGTTCAATAAAGTACTTTTCTAACTGTTAGCGTTCAATAAAGTACTTTTCTAACTGTTAGCGTTCATAAAAGTATTTTTCTAACTGTTAGCGTTCAATACAGCATTTCTCTTGCTGCGAGGGCTCAATAGACCTAAGTACTTTTCTAACTGTTAACGTTCGATAAAGTATTTTTCTGTTAGCATTCAATAAAGTATTTTTCTGTTAGCGTTCAGTAAAGCATTTCTCTAACTGCTAGGGTTCAATGAAGTATTTTTCTAACTGTTAGCGTTCAATAAAGTATTTTTCTAACTGTTAGAGTTCAATAAAATATTTCTCTATTAGCGTTCAATAAAGTATTTTTCTAACTGTTGGCATTCAATGAAGCGACTGCAAACATTCACAGAAACATAAAATGTAAATAACCTTTGAAACCCGCAAAGGTCGATGACTGTGGCTGGTTTTTTCGATGTTTCGCCTTTGTAGATGAGGAAGTAACCGTCGTTTATGACAACGTAAAACCTATTCCCTGAACAGCATTACACGAAATTGTATTAGAGACAATTTGTATAGCACCTGATCATATGGACTATAATTATCCATACTAGATATCTGACCTGATTACGGCCTGGAATTGGTACTTCATCGGCTGATGCCTTGTGCGTTATGATTCAGCGCTATAGAAATGTTAGACTGACAATTATGGGAGGGAGATAGATGAATGGTAACACTCTTGCTCGAAGAACATAAGCTCGTGGGGGAGCTGTAAAATGAGCGGACAACTTGTATCGCGGCTCCTCTTTCTCCATTGAGGATGAACTCAAATAGACCTTTGCAGTGTGGGAATTGTAGAAAAGACTTGCGAGGTTGAACATTTAAACCGCATTTTACATACTGATGTCAACGATATTTGAAAGCAGCTGATTTCAACGCTAGCACTTTTGCAATTCATACTCGAATCAAATCAATTCCTTTGCTGAGAAAATTCAAAACTTCATACATGATGCACCATGGAAATGTCTTCTTTGTCAGAGACTCATAGTCAAATAGGCCCTAGTGATAAATCACACTAGCACAACTGAGGGGGTTCGAAACGACCCCCCTGGGGGTGTGCAATGAAGACTTAACTGGGAGTCCTAAGAAAGACTAGGTGGTTGAACCGCCCAACTTCCCGACACTTCCCACCCTGGATCTGGGAGTCCTAAGAAAGACTGGGTGGTTGAACCGCCCAACTTCCCGACAATTCCCACCCTGGATCTGGGAGTCCTAAGCAAGACTAGGTGGTTGAACCGCCCAACTTCCCGACACTTCCCACCCTGGATCTGGGAGTCCTAAGAAAGACTGGGTGGTTGAACCGCCCAACTTCCCGACAATTCCCACCCTGGATCTGGGAGTCCTAAGAAAGACTAGGTGGTTGAACCGCCCAACTTCCCGACAATTCCCACCCTGGATCTAGGACCATTAGGCCTACATCGCAGGACTTGCTGGTAACTAAATAAATTCGAAAGTCTCGTAAAGGAAATATTCAACGGGCTTTTCTAATTCATAAGATGGTGTATTGGCATAAATAGGCAGCGTAAGAAATCGTCTGAAAACATGGAGGTTTTACTGTAGGAGAAAAACAATAGTTGAAAAACAGATAAAAAAAAAGTATTTCTGCATCCATCTTTTCTCACATCCAAGAACGCGATTCCCTTTAACTGAGAAATACCCTCGAGTAGCTGAATAGATTTCAATGAGATATTCATATGTATCTTAACACTTAATACGGTGCCTTTCTAGTACCTCACACGAGCTGCTCACGCTATCCTACATGGTGTTAAGTTCATTGACAAAAACACCTTGAATTCAAACAATGCTCAGATAACTGAAAAATCCCCCACCAGCGGTCCCTCGCACACGTGTGGAACCCAACCAACGAAATCCCATCCAGAGTTCACAGTTGGAACTATTGCTCCGAGTTCCCGAACGTTGTATCAACTTCATTTTCTTCGCCTCAGCATATCAGGGCTGGTGGCCAGTCTTCTACCTCGCCCTCTCATCTTCCTACCGACAGTAGGGCATAGCAAGAAATATGTTTTGGTTTAAAATGAACTTTGGCACAACCAGAAAGGTTGCTCCAGTCCTAAAACATAAGTGTGGAAGAAAGATTGCATCAAATTTATTGCATCTAACTTTGCCGCCGAGCAATTGAAGTTTCCTCTACTTTCGCAGGTGAAAACCATGGCAAATACCTTATTGAAAAAGGCGTTAAAATAGTGCCTCCTTTATTGGGTTGTTTCTAGTGTGCACGAAAGTCAACAATGTTGAGTTTGGTTGATGGATTTGGTGAATTTGGTTGGTGAGTTTGGTGAGTTTGATGAGTTTGGTTGGTGAGTTTGCCCATGTCTAACTGCAAATTATTGGTAGACCCCTCTTATTGTTGGTATTTCTTATAAAACTCCAATCCGCCATTTTGAAATTCATTTTTGGGGGTGTTTCCGTGGTCCGATTTTGTTCAATTTTGGATATGTCATTCAGCAATGGTCTTTGAGCAGAAAACCGTTTAAAAAGCTTCTGAAGCACTTTTGCATAATTATGTCCAACTGCAAATTATTGGTAGGCCCCTATTATAACTGGTATTTCTAAGGAAACCTCAAATCCACCATTTTAAAACTAATTTTGGGGGGTGTTCCCGTGGTCCGATTTTGTCCGATTTTGGATATGTCCTTCAGCAATGGTCTCTGAGCAGGAAACCGTTTAAAAAGCTTCCGAAGTACTTTCGCCCTGGTCTAACTTCATATTATTGGTATTATTATTGGTATTTCTTAGAAAACCGCCAATCCGCCATTTTGAAATTCATTTTTGGGAGTGTTCCCGTGGTCCGATTTTGTCCGATTTTGGATATGTCATTCAACAATGGTCTCTGACCGTTTAAAAAGCTTCCGAAGTACTTTCGCCCAGGTGTAACTGCATATTATTGGTATTATTATTGGCAGTTCTTAGAAAACCGCCAATCCGCCATTTTGAAATTCATTTTTGGGAGTGTTCCCGTAGTCCGATTTTGTCCGATTTTGGATATGTCATTCAACAATAGTCTCTGAGCAGGAAATCGTTTAAAAATCTTCCGAAGTACTTTCGCCCAGGTCTAACTGCATATTATTGGTATTATTATTGGTATTTCTTAGAAAACCGCCAATCCGCCATTTTGAAATTTTTTATTTTTGGGAGTGTTCCCGTGGTCCGATTTTGTCCGATATTAGATATGTCATTCAGCCATTGTCTCTGAGCAGGAAACCGTTTAAAAAGCTTCTTAGGCACTTTCACATATGTCTAACTGCAAATTATTGTTAGGCCCCTATTATTACTGGTATTTCTGAGGAAACCCCAAATCCACCATATCTAAACTAATTTTTGGGGGCGTTCCCCTGGACTGATTTTGTCCGATTTTGGATATGTTATTGAGCAATGGTTTCTGAGCAGGAAACCGTTTAAAAAGCTTCTGAAGCAATCTTGCCCATGTCTCAATGCAAATCCGTTTTTATTCGTTTTTATCCGTTGCGGTATTATCATTGTTATTTCTTAGGAAACCCCAATCCGCCATTTTGAAATTCATTTTTGGGGGTGTTCCCCTTGACCGATTTTGTCCGATTTTGGATATGTTATTCAGCAACAGTTTCTGAGCAGAAAAACGTTTTAAAAGCTTCTGAAGCAATTTTTCCCAGGTCCATCTGTAAATTGCCTGGACTATAGCTCAATAGTCGCATAATGTGGTATATTGGAATTACTTCAGAGCCATGGCGGCAAAGTTAAGCAGCACACCAGAAACATAATTTCTATACCAGACACTATCCTATGCACAGGAGCAACAAATTAAGATATGCCAAACATAATCCTTTCTGGTCACTATGCCCTAACCGACAGTGTACGGTCAGTGTATTCATTTTATAACAGAGTTCGCTAGGAGATGCAATACGAACCGAAATCTCGACACAAATTTCTGCCCTGGCGGGGATCTTAACCCCCGACCTTACGACCGACAGTCCAGTACGCTAACCACCATACTATCGCGCACTTAGAAATAAGGACTCTGACGAGTCTGTCTTGAAGTGGCGCTATATAAATTTGCAATTCACAATTACAATTACAACGGACGAGCTGCTTTGAGACTCACATGAGATCAAGGAAGTAATTTGCTTCGCGAATCCTGGTCGGTTTATCTTCTGATCGACGGCTTCTCCCCACTTGTGCAGGACAGTCTTCCCTCTCAACCAACCATAAAACACGTCGTCTTTCTTCTGCAGTTCTTGACAGGCTGTGCGATAACACGCAATGTAAAAACAACATGGAAATGTTATGCATTGTGTTGCAATGTAATTTATTAAACTTTCTGTACTGTTACTGATGTGATGTGATGCGACGTAATGCCGTTTTATGTATTGCAATTTATGCACTGCACTGTGACTTAATGTGATGTATTGTGAGGCGATGTCATGTTAAGCTATCTCATGTCACGTTATGTTAGGTTATCTTACGCTCTGTCATGTGACGTTATGCTACGCCATGTTATGTCATGTTATGTGAAGTGATGTCACGTTACGTTAAGTTATCTTACGCTTTGTCGTCAAAATTCAAAAAATTTAAATTCAAAATTCATTTATTCGGCAGCCAAGTTGATCAGATTGAACAAATCGAACAATTCAAACAATAGTTACACAATGTAGGCCTACATTACAACTTGGCTGCTCAGGAGGCCCAAAAGGGGTGGTTGACCCCGCTTCTAGGGCCACCTGGGCAGTACTATGAAAAGTTTAACTAATCTAGAAAGGTAATCAAACAATCTTAACTAATATCGCTTATACAACAAGTGAAAGAAAAAGATAAATGATTAACTAACGACTCGACGTAGCCTCAATAATCAGCTGAATTATCGGTCCCCTCGAGCACATTAAGACGTAGCTCACTCTTGAATGTCCAGAGATCAGATATTTGTCGGATGGATAGGGAAATCGTATTCCAAATTTGAGCCCCAGCGCATTTTATGGAGAACAAACGGATGTTTGTGTGCGAGTTAGGTTGGCGATAGGAGTTACTACTTCTTGTCTGGTATGAGTGGAGACCCACATTGCTGCTAAAAAAGTATTTATATACTGGGGTTGTAGTCCATGATCATATCTGTACATAAATTCTCCTACTTGCATATACATTATCTGCTCGATTTTTAATAGTTTTAGTTCTACAAATATCTGCATCCTGTGGGATACATAAGGAGTTTGAGCTACACCGAGCTGCTCGCTTTTGAAGTATTACTAATCTTTTCAAACTGGTTTTATAAGTAGAAGCCCAGATTATGTTGCAATAGGTTAAGTAGGGGTAAATAATAGTATAGCATAGTACGAATATGGAGTGGTATTAAATGCGAGGCTCGGGATAGTATTCCAATATCTTCACTATTTTGCTAGATATTTGTTTTATGTGTTCTTTCCAAGTTAAGTGCTGGTCTACATGGATTCCCAGAAATTTGGTTGAGACTAATTGTGTAATATCTACGCTCTGTATATTGAGTTTTTTCTGTGTGATTTTCAGTAAGCAGCGTGTCGATTTCGTTAGAAAATTAGTCAAGATTTTGTCAAGGGGGTCTGTAGATAACCCAGTTAATGTAGCACACAACGCATGCGACACACGCTGAAATAGTTCCTCAGATGAGAGGAAGGGGGCGGGGCAGATCGAATACTATGCAGCACTTGATAGGAAATTCCTTCCTTTATCAGGAAGCTCACACCGCCCCCTTGAGATTCCTCTTGATCTATGGATAAATTGATAACCACGTATCAGGATTATCCTCTAACCAGGTTTCGGTTAGCGCTAGTATAGATACAGGCAATATAGGTCTAGTAGGTTCTTAATTTCATTTAGTTTGGGTAGGAAGCTTCTGCAGTTAAGTGTGACCTTATGCTACGTCATGTAATGTCATGCTATGTTATGTCATGTTATATTAAGTTATCTTACGTCATGTCATGTTACGCTATGCTACGTCATGTAATGTCATGTTCTGTTATGTAAATCACCGTCATCTCTCGGCGCAAAACACGAAGATTCAGGGACCTGCTTATTGCAAGACACGGAATGAAGTTATTGTAAAATGGAGAAAGAATGCTGCTCCTGGCAAGCGAGCCGACGATCCGAAAGAACCTGAATAGGCCTACTATTTTAGTCTCAGTTATTGGCAAGCAAGTATGTAAGCCTACATATTTGGATCTCTGCATAACATCTTCTATAGTACGAACATCTCGATGGATAAATTTTGATATCTCTGTCGTGAATGCAAGACAACGGAGCACAAAAATAATAGATACCGATAATATCCAAACACATTAACCATAATTCCAAAATTTGTAGCACCACTTCAAGAGAATCTCATTGGAGGAGCTCCTGATCTAAGAAAAAGTCACGATCAAAACAGAATAGTCTTTAATCTAAATCAAGTTCACAACAGACTGAGCTTAGCTTCTATGCTTAGGCCTATTCAAAAGCCAAACGCCAACAACCTGCGACATGAGCTTCTCAGCCTCTCTTTGCCTTTTTTCTGCAAACGGTTCAAGACCATTTCGTTCAATCGTGGTTTCATTTGTGTTAGATCGGGGCGCCTCCAACGAGACTCTCTTGAAATAGCGTTATATATATTTGCAATTACCATTACCGTCACCTAGAGAGATAGTGGCGATGCTATTAAGGAAAGTTTCATGGCGTCATAGATATTGACAGAACTGTGAGAGAAATAATCAGGTTAAGCAAGAGTCTTCGTGTGTTAAGCACGCGTATGTCTAGGTATACACAATTTGAATTCTCGATCACACATCGCAACCAGACAGTGCATACTCATTCCTGATATATGCAAGAGCTTACTAAGCAGACAACTGTTTTTAGCCTACGGCCTACATATAAAGGCCTGTGTCGACCAAATTAGGCCTTCCTACATGATCAAACAGAAGCGATTCAAGACATTCTGATTTAGAATTAGTTTCCACTTCCTTTTCAACAGGTGTGATCTAAATGCAATGTCGTATATAAAGTTTACCACGTTGAGGGATACTCAAAAGCAGTTCAATAGATATTCAGACATACAAACAGACATACACGATTGTAAGTGCACAATTATATAGCGCCACGTCGACAGAAAACTAATCAGAGGCTCTGTCTACGCTAGCCTATATGATGTTAAATACATTACATTTACGCAAAAACACATACATACATACATTTATGCATACATACAATACATCTATGGATACACACCTACATACATACATACATGTATACATACATTCATCTATGCATGCATACCTACTTATTTGCATGCCTGCATACACACATAAGTTCATCCATGCATACATACATACATACATACATACATACATGCATACATACATACATGCATACATACATACACACACATACATACATATATATATATACATTCATGCATACATACCTACATACATACATTCATCTATGCATACATACCTACATACATACATACATTCATCTATGCATACATACATACATTTATGCATACATATATACATACACACATACATACATACATACACACAAACATACATACGTTTAGGCGTACATACCTACATCCCTGCATACATATATATATACATTCATGCATACATTCATTTATTCATAGATACATGTTAGTCTAATTAAATACATATGCAAAAACAGACAAGTAAGCTTATTTGTTTTGACGTGTAGGCCACATTAATTGTAGGAGTTTACATAACTAATAGCACATTAGTCTGGTGGGTAACATGCTGGAATGTCAACACAGAGGTCGTAGTTTCAAATCCCTGCCAGCATAGAAAGGCAATTCAAGCATTCTGTTCATAGCGAAGTGAGCTACCAAATGAGAACATCGACTGTACACTGTCGTTGGAAAGATAATACGGTGAGAAACAGAACTGGCCACTCTTCCTCATATACCGAAGCAAAGAAAATGAAGTCGCTGACACGTCATACTCATGACCGCCTCTCGTGTAATCCTCTTCTTACGTAAGTTTATACACGAATTCGCTCTGACGAATGTTTCGATTTCATCAGCAGGAATTTCAGGAAAGCAAGTCTCGATTTCATTCAACGGCGTTCTACGCTTCTCTGTCGGGGAAAATTTCATGAACTTTTGGAATCATTGACGACTTTTCTGAGGGCTGTAAATAGTCTTTGATTATAAGGATCCGAAGATGATAAAAACCTAATATTTACTTTAGCAAACCTATCGTCAATAAATCAGTATCTCATCTGCCTATATTATGTACTGTAACCAGTGCTTTTTTCTAGAAAAAAAGGGTTCCGGAACTGAACAATAGGTTCCGGCCCGAACTGAACAGTTACGGAAGGACTAAAATCCCGAGAAAAACGGGATTTTGGGTTGGGAGGGGTCTTAATAAACACTGAAAACCGTTCACAACACTGAAATTGAATTAAAATAACTAAATTATTGTTTTTATTATTAAAATAAATAAATAATTTTGTAGTAGCTGAAAAAAGGTGCCGGAACGCCGTTCCGGCGAGTTCCGGCTGGAAAAAGCACTAACTGTAACACACACAAACACATACCAACAAACATACAAACACACATACATACACGTACACACATACACACACCCATATATATATATATATATATATATATATATATATATATATATATATATATATATATATATATATATATATATATATATATATATATATATATGCAAATGACGTTTAATATAGAACACGTACCGATCTGTTGCATCTGCAGATCTGACCCCGATCCCATGATTTAATTTCCTACAGGTAAACAGACATCTCATCTTCAGTTACATGCAACTAATTAATATACATTCATTAATTATGTTAAATCTTAGAATCTAAACTTAAATCCTTTCAAGGTAAGTTAATAGTAGACAAAAGTACGGTACGGTATGAAAGGGTAGGGAGAGTAGTGCAGGGAAAGGTAGGGAAGAGGAGTATATGGTAGAGTAGGGTTAGGTTTGGTACGGCAGTAGAGTAGGGTAGAGTAGGGTTAGGCAGAGTATGATATGATAGGGAAGAGTAGGGCAGGGTAGGATAAGGTATGGTAGGACGTAGTAGGGTATGGTAGGGCGCAATATGGTAAAGTAGGGTGTAGCAGAGTAAGTTAGAGTAGGGAAGGGCAGAATAGGGAAGACTAAGGTAAAGTAGGATAGAGAAGGAAAGGGCAGAGTAGGGTAGGGTAGAGTATGTCAGAGTAGGATAAAGTAGATTGAAAAGAGGTTGGGTAGGGTAGACTAGAGTATCATAGGGTAGGGTAACGTAGGATAGAGTAGGATAGGCTTAGGTTGTGTAGCGAAGGGGGTAAGGTGGGTCTATGGTAGGGGTTTTATGGTAGGGTAGAATACGGTACGGTACGTTGAGATATAGAAGGACAAGATTTGGTAATGGAACCTGAGATATGTTAAAGGGACGAGAACACAATGAGATCAGAGGTAAGTAAGGTTAGCTAAACTCAAGGCACAATGGTGGTGGTGGTGGTGGTCATGATTTCTCTGCCCGAAGGCAGGGCTATTGGCTTTATCCCACCCGGGGATGAGATGAGTGAGGTGGTTTCCCGTTGCCTTCCTCGAAACTTGTCCAGGTATACTGGCTTGAGGTAGATTCGAACCTGCGACCCTCCGGTTACAAGGCACAGAACATACATCCCACATGCATCGAGTATGGCAAGATAAGGTATTTTCAAGTTAGCGTTATAGTTTCCGTATGTACCATCCAGGTACACAGAGAGACTGACAGAGAATGAAAGGCAGAGATATGCGAGGACGAGCAGAAGGCGACACAGAGAGATACATAGACAGGCAGGCAGACAGACACAGGCAGGCAGACAGACAGAATGATGCTGAAGTTTTCAGAGGTATTTTCAACTGACTCGAAAACACAACAAAGGCAATCCAGAAACACAGAAACTCTTCCTTGTAGATTACACGAATCACACACAATCTATCTGGAATCGAACCTCAGCGAAAACACTATAATGTATAATCATCAGTCACTACACCAGTAAGCAAAGACCGACAACACTAGCTTCCTCGACGCTTATTCGTGTAGGCAACGAAGTCTATGAAGGGGTAGTCACCTGCGTAGGTTATAATTCCCGTTGTTCCATACAATAACCTACCTGTTAGACTGCGCTAGAAACGATTAGGCCTACTGGTTGTATAGAGCTGTGGCTTAAAGGCAAACAAGCCAGTTCGAAATTCGACGTACCTTAGACGCATGCAATTAGTCCAATTAGCATTTTATTTACATCCGAATCACTTACCTGTGACAAAACGTATCGTTAAGATCCCAAAATGAAAACCAAGTAGGCAATCGCAGTTTCAAAATGTCGTCGGAAGTGACTGTCGCTCGAGCCTCAGCGGCCCATTGGCGTTTTGGGGGCTGTAGGTTCTCGCGTGTGAGACTAGTGAAATACAGGTTGAGCTGTATCTACTGTTAGCTCAGCTCGGCCCTACGTGCACGATGATCACAGTTAGCGTTTTCTTCACGGTTCACGGCCCTTGGCTTACGTATCAAGTGTATTTACGTTTTGTCCGTCTGCCTATTTGTCTGTCTGTCTATTTATCTCTCTGTCTGTATGTCTAGCGTTCTATCTTTCTGTCTGTCTATGCCTGCCTGTTTTTCTGTCTATCTGTCCGTCGGTCTATCTGTCTGTCTGTCTCTCAGTCCGCCTCTTTGTCTGTCTATCTGTCTGTCTGTTTGTCTTTCGAACTGTCTGTCTGTCTGTATGTCTATCTGTCTGTCTATATGTGTCTGTCTGTTTGTCTATCTGTGTGTCTGTCTGTCTGTCTGTCTGTCTGTCTGTCTGTCTGTCTGTCTGTCTGTCTGTCTGTCTGTCTGTCTGTCTGTCTCTGTTGCTTTTAGTTCGTCCTGGCATGTCTCTGTTTCTCTGTCATTCCTTAGAGCATGTATAAAAATCGTTGGCCGAGACAGTCGTCATGCCCTGAGGTGGGTCCGTGTACATTTCGGAAATTCTCACTCAACATACACGTCAGCATTCAGTAGACAAGCTAACACATAGATTGTTATACAGGCAGCCAATATTTTACACTAAAAGTGGCAGGCAGGCAGGCAGGCAGGCAGGCAGGCAGGCAGGCAGGCAGGCAGGCAGGCAGGCAGGCAGGCAGGCAGGCAGGCAGGCAGGCAGGCAGGCAGGCAGATAAGCAACTAGGAGAACTTGCATGCAGACAAACACGCATATACACACATACATCTTCTCACTAGAGGAAGTCAATCAGTGTGGACAGATGTCTATTGCTTAATTAAGACTCGTGTCAACATAATAAAAGATCGCTTAATTGCTTAAACGACTGTGTTTCTTTACGTTCATTGGTCTCGTAGTCCAACTCTATTTAACACTTAAGTTTTCAAATTGCTTATCGCCTCTCTGTCTTAGCGAACGGACCTTTTGAAGATTTATCTGGTGACACACAGTTGCCTTTGTCACATCGATATATTTCGTATCGGCGACAACTGAGAAGTATGCGGCAAATGCCGAGTTCTGTCCCAGTTCTCACGTCATGTATTATTTATTATCGATATTATAAATTGTAAGTATAAGTATATATGTATGTATGTATGTATGTGTGCATGTATGTATGTATGTGCGTATGTGTGTGTATGACATGTGTATGTATGTACGTATATATGTGTGTACGTATGTATGTATGTGTCTATGTATATATATATATATGTATTACTGTGTGTATGTATGTGTGTATGTATGTATGTATGTACGTTTGCATGTATGTGTGTATGCATGTGCCCTACTCTGTCCTACCCTACCCTAAGACTGTATTTTGGATTAATTGAATTATCATGGGCTGAAGAGAAAGATGTGAGCGCTCCCTATGTTCCACTGTAGGACTTGGGTGCTTTACTCAATTGCGGAAAGTTACACGGACTCGCTGTAGGTATAACCTCGTTCGCAATGGGTTTATACGCGATGGGCGGACTTTTGCTCTCAACAGTATGTACTCAGCCAACAATTTCTATTGAGATAGCATACGGCAGCACATTTCATAACGGTTATCCTGACTTTACTTCCTTATTCAGTTTCAAGATGTCGTTCATGTATTATAAATGTGTATTTCAGTACACATTTATAATGTGTACTGCTGTTCATGTATTATAAATGTGTACTGAAATACTATATATATATATATATATATATATATATATACATATATATATATATATATATATATATATAACCTAAATAGTTCTGAACATAGATGTATGTGACTATAATTTGTAGTATATTAAAACAGTTGAAGCCTTCATTCGAAAAACCACTAGTCTATTTTTGACAGTATTGAGTTATATTTGTCCTGTTATACTTAATGCTATGGAGTATACTGTATATTGCTACGTGTATTTTTCCGAAAACCCAGGGGCCACTTCTGGTGGGCTAGGTATGCTATTCCACAGCAACAGGTCGTGGCGTCTTTCAGTACCGTGCAAACGTTTCTTACGATTAAAAATAAAGGTTAATATTACATGTTTAATGTTTCTTTAAAATAATCATAGAACTATAAATGTTAGATTTCGTTCTGTGTGATTAGCAGGTGTGTTGTGTAGTTTATTGTTCTTCGAAGCAAAAGCATCTGCCCGGATCCGGCAGTAGGCTACTACAATATTTAGGCTTAACAATATTGCCTTAGGGCCTACCACGCAGGCTTTCTATGGAAGCCCCTATTTGCAATGTATTTGCTTATTGTGTGTAACTGTTCATCTCGTTATTCCTGCTGTTACTAATATTGTCATTTTTGTTATTATCAGGTTTAAAAAACACATAACACATAAATGAGAACACGGAACACATAAATAAGAACACGGAACACGTAAATATAAATGTATACCTATTTATATAGCAACCATATAGCCACGACCTTGCTCATTTTTCAATAAATTGATCGGGCGAGGTCCTGCACCACGACTGTCCGTTTGAGTGGGTGCAACGCCATGTATAAGGTCCCCGTGTACGGACCGTGCTAGCCCGAGATTTAAATCCCTGACATAACCCAGTATCGGGAGGCGAACCGCGATCCGCATGCTCTCTAACACAGACAAGCATAAAACACAGCCTATGCTCTGACCAATTAGAAATTCCGGCACAGTATCAAATGCTGTAGTCGGGAGCGCCTCTGAGTAGTAGTAGTAGACTTCGAGAGGCGCTATAGAAATATCCGGAATAAATAAATAAATAAAAAATAAATGAGAACACGAACACATAAATATTCCTTGTAGAATAAAATGTATCTGAAAATGGCAAGAACTTAAATTGTATCGCATAATCTCTGAGATGAAATATACATCCAGTATGCATAATGTAACCAACGTCGATCCAACTATGAATCAATAAACAGACATATATATAAACATAAAGTTTCGGTCTGCGTTAAGTTTCTCAGTTGACCGACAACGACGTTAGCGTTAGTATCTGCTTTAGATTCTGCTGTAAGGCTTCGTGAGTTTCGTTGAGTGGTTGGGAATGCTATTGTTCTGGTAGAAAGTCAACAACTCGGCGATGCTGTCGAAAGCGTTGCCACCTGCCATCCGAAATTTCGTCCCCTGAAAACATTTGTTCAGATTCTTTTATAGCCTGCCGTCCTATGCGATGTAGGCCTGTGGACTTTTGTAAGTATGCACGTATGTATGTATGTGTATGTATGTGTGTATGTGCATATGTAAGCATGTGTGCATGTATGTATGTATGTATGCATGTATGTATGTATGTATGCATGTATGTATGTATGCATGTATGTATGTATGCATTGTCAGTTGCATAATCGTCAGTTTGTATTTAAATGAGCTATAGAAGCATTTCAAACTAAATAGGTACATTGGGCATAATATAGGCCTAGACCAATGCAAAATTCGGACAGACTAACTGATAGAGATATACTCGGTCCAGTTCCAAGACGAGAGAAGACGATGACCGAATAACCCAGAGCTCGGATGTATAAACTCAGAGGATCCAGAGATTGGATGATCCACAGTCGGAAAGTAGACCACAGACGAGCAAACAAGGATGGAGGCAGACAAGAACGCGTAGAGTCAAACTAACAGAGGACCTTAAGAACACGGGCGTGCACAGCACAACTTTAGGTTAATGACATGGAAATTTATATCGATAAATGGGAATGGCTGCTCGGAGAATGATGTATCCAGAGGCTAACTAGCCAAGTAGATTGCAAACTCAGTATCCCTACAGGATAGGGTAGAAACACCGAGGTATTAGGAGGAAGAGAATGGATGGTAGCCCGCGGACGACTGTTGGATGATAGTGGAGCTGGGAGGAACCTCGATGAAGGGAGTACTCCATAGCCTGGGCGGAAACACCAGGAAGCCAGGAGAACGAAGGATATAATTAAAAGAGTCCAGTGGAATGGGTTAGTTGAGGAAAAGGCATCGTAAGAAGAACAGCGGAGGAAGACGATGACCTGAGTTTGGAGAGATGGGTTAGACACCGGACAAGAAGTAACGAAGGAACTGCATGACTGACATCCTTGAATTAAATCATCTATCTATTATTATTTTGTTACTAATTTTATCGCCATCATCCTCAACCTTATAATTCTCTAACGTCATTATACTGTTCCGTGTAATAAATAATATTTGTAATAAAACTGGCCAAAGGGTAGTTGAGCTATTGGCATATCAAGGAATATACTTACTTACATACTTACTTACTTACTTACTTGCAAAGTACTAATTATAACTTTGTGTTATATCGAGGCCCTATCTATGTGTGTATCATGTATGTATGTATGTACCATGTACATAGGCGTAGACTCTGGGGGCACGTGCCCCCCAATAATTGAGATGGACTGTACAGTGTACACCCAATGCAACAAGTGTTGAATGAATAACCAAATCCCCCACCCCACTATTTGGGACAAGTTTACGCCAATGACTATGTATGTATGCTTGTATGTATGTAAGTATTTATGTATGTATGTGGGTATATATAATTGTATGTAGGCATGCATGTAAGAATAACACAATTCCTACCTCTGTTAAAGCTGTTACTTACCTCTTTCGTTATTCTGTATTTTCTCACAGCATCGTCGCTGATTATTTGAAGGGTTAGCTAAACAAAACAAGAAACTAAGTCAGTGAGTATTTACTATCGGCCTGTCATAAACGTCTTGAAAGTCTATTCTTTTCACTCGAGAAACGTAATGGTATTAATCCGTCAGGTTTTCAAACTTTGTAAAATAGAACTTTCTTGAAAGATGGTGTGATGGTCATAGCGGTTGCACTGAGGTGGCTGCGATAATGGTAGCATTGAACCTGCATGATATCTGTTAGGAGATTATGAGTATTATCTAGAATGGCTTAGCCTCGCTCTCTCCCCTCTTTCTGTCTGTCTCTGTCTCTCTGTCTGTCTCTCTTCTTTCTGTCTTTCTTTCTCTATTTGTTTATGTATTTATGTGTTTACGTCTCCTTTTCCTGTCGTAGACTCGCGTAGCATGAAGACACCCTCCTCGTCGATCGACTTCATTTTCCTGAAAACATTTAAATTTTATTAATGAAATGCAAATAAACGATAAATCAATACAGCTATATATATGTGTGTGTGTATATATATATGCGCCACATTATTATAATTTTATGTAATATTATATTAGGGCCTGTAATATATATTTATATATATGTATAATTGTATATGTATATGTATATGTATATATACATACATAAAATTTCATGATGCATTTTGTGGCTTGGAGCAGTAGGTTGTGGAAAGACGGAAACACTAAGAGCGAACTGCATGTAAGAAGAAAATAAAGAGAGAGCGCAAGATATTTGTGGCATTTATAAAGCGCCACTGTATAAAAATAACTCATCAGTGGCGGTTCCGAACAAAACCACTCAAATTACTGTCGAAGGTAAAGTGTGGGAAGATAAGATAAGGTAAGGTAAGGTGAGGTAAGGCAAGGTTATTGTTCATTATTAGGCCTACAGTCCTTCATAAATAGTAGGCCTTAGAGTCTCTGCATGCCTCTCTGTTCGTCGTCCACCTGTCCTATACCTGATGCTGTTGCGCTTGCCAATTTTCGTGAGATTGCTTGGTGACAGTGACAGTCGTGCGTGAAAGAACTTTCCCAGTGTTGTTGCGCAGAGTAACCTCAGCAGGTTCGAACTCAAAATTGGTAGATCAGGAAACGAATGAGTTACTGATCGTAACGAGTTAGTGATGGTTTTGAGAGATGCTAAATCAGTACCTTCTATTGTACTGTTACTATTGTACCATTACTATTATATTGTTACTAGCGTACTATTAGGTTACTAGTGTACTATAACTGTTGTACTGTTATTTTTTGTACTGTTACTATGGTATTGTTACTATTATACTATTACTGTTATACTGTTACTCTTCACTCATAGTACAAGATATTGAACGTAGTAGTTACTCAATGCCTGCTTCCGATGTTCCCATCCAAGTCGCTTCACTGACGATGTCATCTGCTTCCTATAGAGAATTTAGAAACATCATGCAGTGTTATTTATAGCACCGACGCTAGAATTCAGTACACAGAACATCTGCGCTCTAGTTCGGCAAGTGTCCCATCTGATGTGGCATCGCCTGTTGATCCCCTTTTCCTCTCCCTCCCCATCCTCTATCTCTCCCTTGCGTCCCTTTCTCTTCTCTCCCATTAACATTCCTACTCAAGTTTCTCTTTCTTTGCCAAGACGGCGCCACATACTGTGTCTGTCCGTTATACTCTGTCGGTACGTCGCACATTACATCTTACCTTAACAACAACCCTCCCCTTAACGAAACTTAAATTAGCCTAACTACACTTAAATATTATAGTAGTTCAACTAAACTTACATTGGCTTAACTAAAGTTACATTAGCTTAACTAAACTTGCCATATCTTACGTAGACCTTACTGAGTTTAGGACTATGGCGATGCTAAGACGAAGATATTACTTTGATGATGATCTTACTATGTTCAAGCTTGAAACATGTGAAATGTTTAATGGTCGTACCGGTTCTTTTGGAAGCGGCTTGTTGCTCACGTTAGCTACAATTAATCCAGATTCGATTAGTATTTACACGTTAGACAACATTCAGAAGTTTAGTTAACATTATTACTCGTATTATGGCTTGCGTTCTATATTTTCAGATGTAAAGTTGTTAACGTTTCTACTGAAATCGTTACGAAATGTTATGTGATATCCTGGACATTGGGAAGGGGATATCTGCCTCCTGGATTTTGAGCACATTTAAAAATATTAAATTTTTTGATTATCATGATTATTACAACAGTCCCGACACGATTTTCAGTGCGAAAAACACTTAATTATTTAGGTAAAGTCCTTGACCATTATTTATTTTTAAAGTTGTCACGTGTTTTGTGTTCGTGTATGCTATTCTATGCAAAACGTCATTTTGTCCACCACCCTCCCCCTACAAAAATTCCTGCGGATGCCCATGATCCTGTATAATTCAGATGGAGTCTTTTGTCTTGTTAGAAGTACATCCGATCCAGGATTACAATACAATGACTTCTGTGTCGCCTTTATCACGAGGCAGAATTAAGGCATCAATCGATGGCTTTTCAATGAAACCGTGTACATCCAAAAATCCGAATCGGTTGGACAATCCCAGGCGTAAACGTGATGGGTCCGGAAGACCAGAAAGCAGGCTGCGGTAGGTTAGCAATATGAGGAAGAGAACAATTGTCAAAGGCAGATGCATCACTAGATGCATGTATCCGCCTATTTCATCATCCGAAACGTTTGTGATCCAAGGATAAACAACGGCCCACACCATGAAAAATTGAGTAGCAGGAAGGACACAAGGACCACACCTATACTACATATCAGAAGAAATCAACTCGTGCGTGTGCAGCGTCTTAGCAATAGCAGTATGAAACCATTTGTTAGCGCCTCAGCTGAGCTGGTCAAAGGCGCTTTTCACGTGACTTCCGGTGCGATGGAAAAGGAGTGTCTTAATGTGTGATAATCTAAGCTGAAGACCGTATCATATTATATTCATCAAGACACATCAGTCATCCGAACCTTTGACTCAAGTTAGAAATCTATCGCGTTTAGCTACTACTGGCACTATTATTATTATTATTATTATTATTATTATTATTATTATTATTATTTTTTATTTTTTTTTATTTTTTTTTATTTTAAGTCCGGAATGGCCCTATTCTTATTATTATTATTATTATTATTATTATTATTATTATTATTATTATTATTATTATTATTATTATTATTATTTGTGGCGAAAAAGTGTGTATATAGGCCTATGTGTGTTTGTGTGTAGTGTACACGTATCTGTGTATTTGCAACTTTTTCTATTGCGAAATAACGGCCTACTTACAATCTGGTTTCTTCGGCGAAATAGGAGGTTTTCGAGCGGCTGAAAAGACATAAATGAAACCGTTAACAGTGGATATGCATATTATGTACATAAGCAAAGCACGCGAAAACACACCCACACACACACACATACACATCAGCTTAATCACCAGCGCTGTGTCATGTCAGTTGGGTTGTCTAGAGAGTTCAAGGATGTGAACATGTATAAGAATAGAGTTGATTACTGATGAAGGTGGCTGTTTAACTCACGATTGCGTTTAGCTGGATCGTGATCCCTGTCGGGTAGTTGAGGCAGCTCCCATTGTTTTCCAGAATTCGTAGAAGTTGGGATTTCAGCTGCAGGAGAAAAACCATACATTTTAACATTACTGTATGAGACATCTAATGTAATTCAGTGCAATTCAATGTAAACTTGGCTTACTTGTAATGTAATGTAAACTAGGCCTAAATCTAAGAAATTTCTCAACGCCACACAATAACCACCAGCTTTTACGCAAAGGCTGTAACAAACCATCAGTGATGGGCACTAAACTATTTTTTTTTAGTTAAACTAAAACTATTTTCCAACTAAAAAAAATAGTTTAACTAAAGTTGGCAACTGATTTTGAAAATTAGTTAACTAAACTAAAAAAAAGTAGTTAAACTTTTTCCAACTTTTTTCCAACTTTTTACAACAAACATTTTCACAATAAAAGATGTTAAATGAACTGTAATAATGCAAAGCGTCAATGACAATTTCACCTTCAAACTATGCAATGTGTACTGTTCTGGCATACAGTTACATGTGCACTGTAAGTAGTGTATGAATTTGAAAACACAGGCTATTAATGCTAAAACCATGCAGTGTTAAAATGTTTTTTTGCTGACAGTGTTCAATGTTCACTGTGGAAAAATAGTTGCATATTGCTGATTTTTTTAGTTAAACTTTTTAGTTAGCAACTAAAATTTTTCAGTTAAACTATGGTTTTAACTAAACTATTTTTTTTAGTTAAACTTCTTCCTTAACTAAAAAATTTTAGTTAAACTAAAAGTTAGCAACTTTTTAGTTAACTATTGCCCATCACTGCAAACCATGCAGGTCCGCAAGGGCCAGGTTGCTGGATCAGTGTCAGTACCAGCACAAAATACGTCTACGTGGGTGAGACCGGGGGTATATAGCGTGATGCTAAGATGGAGAGCGATTATGATGGCAGTAGTGATCATAGGATGATCCAGGCTTCGGTGTACAATAGGAAAGTTTGTCGTTAAAATATTCGGGAGAGAGATTAAGAAGAGCAGAGAGCTTGAAACACTATATTAAATGAGAAGTTACTAACCTTAACAACACATTTCTGTGTATGTATGAGTGTTGATATGCATGCATATGTATGTAAGAATGTACGTATATATTTATGTAAGTATGTGCCGATATGTATGCATGCATGTATGACATGTATATGTACATATATGTATCATAATAGACATACATGCATGCATACATACCTATTATGTGTGTATGTATGCATGCATGTATATTTACGATGTAGATATGAATGAATATATGTATGAATGTGCAATTGTACATATATATATATATATATATATATATATATATATATATATATATATATATATATATATATATATAATAGTCCCAATGACAGCTGCTTACGCTGTTCGTAGTCTTCCTTTGGTTCATTAACGGGTTCATCATCTGTTGAAGAATATCAGAAGACAACCAGTTTACGACTTGGAATAGTTAGTTATTCAGACGGTTACTCCAACTGGAGACGTAAGCGTTATAAAAACGTTGTGATGTGTTACCGGTATCCTTTACTGGGAAACGAAGTCTCTTAACTAGTGAATTTTAATCTCGTGTTCATAACTGTATTTCAACGACAGACTTTTGTAAGTGTATTATTACCAGCGGTTATCGTGACTTAAAGAAATTTTAACGTGGCAACAACTCATATAGATACGAAGTCCAAATTGCATAAGCCTACTATGAATACACTTACTGATTCCCATGGGTGAATTCCAAGCACTTTCCGATAGACTGTTTCAGCAAGCGTTTAGTTTGCTCAACCAAGACTCAACCTACGCGTTTCACCTGCTCGGCCCTCATGACATTTTGTGACATAGATATATATTAGGCAGCAAGACATTGCCTCATGGACCCAACGTTAGACACCAGGATTGAGCACAATTAAACGTTAGGGGTGAACTGATGGAGTGAATTGCTGTTGATTTACCATTTCCGGCGGTTGCTTCTTTACCATCGATCGATGAATAATCGGATCCTCCTAATAAAGACAAAACACGAGACTGTCGGAATTTAAAAGGGTGTTTGTATTCATGTATACAGTGCCGTAGTGAGGGGTGTTCCAACGGTGCCTTGGAACAGAGGATTTACTATCATAAGGGCGACTTCGAAAGGGCGCCCATCAAAAGGGCGCGTTCAACAAGGCGCCGCTCATAAAGGCGCGTGTTTAAAAGGGCGCCGATCAAAAGAGCGCGCTGTTAAAAGGGCGACAATCGAAAAGGCGAACATAAAATTTGGAACCAACTAAAAGTTCAAAGGGAAAGAACAAGTCGCACGTACGAAATGTCGTATTACACTTTGATGACAATTGATCTTTTCATGTTCAGAAACAATCCTCTCATACTGACAGACAGTATTTTAATCTCGGCTATGGTAGCCTATATATTTACTCTCAGTCGGACGATTTATAAATGAAGGCTTTAAATGAAAAACTTACAGTGTTGTTTTATGATTCGCACAAGTTAGGTTCTCATATAACGTTTTACAGTAGATTATATAAATTGTATAAACAAACAGATTTTGGTTGAAGTTCATAAAAAATAAGTTGCTGAAGAAGTTTGAGAATGCAACTAGAATTTGTAAAGAGCAACAAAGGTCGACATATGTTACTTGTTTCTGATTGTACATTCAGACTTGAAAAAACATTGAACGAAAAGAAAATTTGGAAGTGCACCGAATGTCGTACAGCTAAGTGTAAGTCCCGCTGTCATACAAAAGATGATATTATGACAACATTTGAAAAACAGATGTTGTTATTGTTATCATCTCTAAATACATTAGTAATAACTGGAAATATCAATGAAATTACGTAGGACTAACATTTTGAAGTACAGAACTTAAACTCATTGTTCGCCTTTTCGATTGTCGCCCTTTTAACAGCGCGCTCTTTTGATCGGCGCCCTTTTAAACATGCGCCTTTATGAGCGGCGCCTTTTTGAACGCGCCCTTTTGATGTTCGCCCTTTCGAAGTCGCCCTTATGATAGGATACCGGAACAGGGCGCAACTCAATAGGGTGTCGCAAATTTTGAGACGGCATGATTTAATTATTAAACTAATTACTTTATCTTGAAATATAATATCCATTTAAAATAAAATAAATGTAATAAAATTAAGTAGCAACAAATGTAAGTGCTCTTCACACCAGTATCAAGCTGCGTTTGGCTTCCGATGACCAGGTCATGATCCCGCGCTTTCGCACGTCGGTGCGATCTGGGAGCGCTTGCCCTCTTTCTGGAACAGTCTGCCACCGGACACACGATCATTAGCATCTTTAACAATTCAGGAAACGTTTTCTGCTCGTCTTAAAACAAATTTGTTCGGTGATTCCTAGATAGCCGTACTGAAGCGCCCTTATGAGTAACTCAGTGGGCGCTGTACAAATTCTTATAACCATAATTGTTTTGTTTATACCGCTGTACAGTGCATTAATCGGTTACTTACAAACAGTAGGCATCTCACAGCACAAGCAAAATGCGAACCCAAAAGGGACAAATGTCCTCTACTTAGGGCCCCTGTGCATCATCATGTATTATATTTTACGCGATTTGTTGTTAGTCGATGAACCAAATTTCAAGACAAATTATTAGATACAGCATTTGTGTGACCAGTGCTTATATACCTGACTGGTAATCGTCATCTTCACCTGGTTCAGCGATCGATGTGTAAAGATCTATTCATGGAAGAAAACAGAAAATCCATTACCATGAATGAGATCGTCTCTGTTACTCTTCGCATGACTGTTGTTGACAGAGGCGAATAATGAACCTCCGAGTACCTTACCTTACCTTACATTATGTCACTCCGCCTCTCCTTATGCAATCGTTATGGGCATAACAAATCATCATCAAGCCATTTTAAGAACCTTACACAGGGGAGGAGGGCGTGACTTGTACAACAGAACATCATCAGCATATTGGTGAGCCCGTGCTCCGAGATCCATGATGATCTTGGTGAGGTCGACTGTATACAGGATGTACAGAAGCGGGCCAACAACGGAACCCTGTGGAACTCAGAATGGAACTAGAGCTCATACCGATGTGTCTGAACCAGTTACCACCATCATGGTCCGTCCATCCAGGAACGAACGGAATCATTCCAGAGAATGACCAACGATCCCAAAGGAGGTTCTCGGTCTGGTCAGCAAGACAGTGGTAATTTTATGGTCCACCCTGTCGAACGCTGTGCTTATGAAAAATGAAGAGTGTCGATAACGATTACAGCTAATATCGTCATCCTCATCACTGTTATCGTTATCGTCATTCTTCATTTCGTCACATAAATGTACTTACCGTCGTCGTTTCCGTCATCTCCTTCAGAACTGTGTGGTTTCTTTTGTTTCTTCGGCATCTTCTTCTTTATCGGCTGCAGACGCTTCTTCTTCTCGACTGTAACCGGATGTCGACCAGAATCCTTCGCTTCATCGATTCCCTTCTTCACGGCCTCAATCCATTTCTATAGCGCCAAAACACGACTTGCTTGGTACTGTCTGCAGGTGTCTCCCTGACGTTGATCCTACCAGAATTCTGACCAGGCACTGAGATGGTATGTATGTATGTATGTATATATGTATGTATGTATGTATGTATGTATGTATGTATGTATGTATGTATGTATGTATGTATGTATGTATGTGTGTGTACCTATGTGTTTATGTATGCATGTGTGTACCCATGTGTGTATGTATGTATGTATGTATGTATGTATGTATGTATGTATGTACATGTATGTATGCTTGTGTGTATGTATGTATGTATATGTATATGCATGTATGTGTGTATGTATGTGTGTATGTATTTGTGTATGTGTATATGTATGTATGTATGTATGTATGTATGTATGTATGTATGTATGTATGTATGTATGTATGTATGTATGTATGTATGTATGTATGTATGTATGTTAGGGTGCATCACAAATGCATTGCAAAAATTAGAAGTGTATATATAGAGCTGTCTGTATTTGCATTGTGTTCCACTATGACCACCATTAAATTGGGCAAAAGATTTTTAAAATCTACGTTCATTTAGAGGTCCCTCCAGGAGCAAACACATACCCGAGTAACCCGACTAAGCAACTTCTAGTAAACCATATAATCATATATATTAAATCACACATACTCGCTGAATTTTAGTGATACAATGTTAAATATCAAATTCCATGTTGTTCCGATGTTTCTTATTAATTGCTTAAAACAATAAAATTGATAAAAACTTAATTTTTCATGCAACATATGCAATGTCGAATTGCAAACTTGTTACATTTTTATGTGAAATATACCAAAAACAGAATTGCTGATTGCGAAATAACATTGTCAACAGCTTGATACTCTAGTAACCACTTGGACAGCTGTAGATCATTCCAGGGTCCGTCAACGGTTTCGTACATGTATGTGAGCCACCATGCGGCATATACATGAGTAACGAAAGTTGTAAATGCACGTATTTTGGGCCTTTGATAACTATTGGTTATAGTGCCTGGCAGCAGCTCTGCGAATTGTGACACAAAGAGCAATTTTAAGGCTATAGATCAACGTAGCCATCCACGTTGCCTTGTGTAGAGCACCAGGTCTTCTAAAGGTCACTTCACCTTTAGAAGGAGATAGGTAAACAAGTGATGGCTCATCAACTCGCGATAATGGTCAAGTAGAAACTCAACCTGTTCATTGGCTAAGGCGATCACATCAGCCTTCATCATCGCCAGGAGCTCTTGGGCCTGCATGTCATGATAAGCTGGACAAATGGAAGAACCTGAGAGAAACTGTGTGGTATCAAATCCCAGTTTCTTCGAAGACTAGTGAACAATGTGACATCTGGTGACTTTGATGCTTCGATCTTCAGATATGTGAACACATGAGATAGAAGAACTTCACCAATATGATGGCAACAGCCTGACCAGAGGACAGCACTCTGCAGCTTATCTTGTATTAAAATAAAAGCTGCAGTTAGGTGGCCAGTATTTGAACTTCTTGTGTCAAATATCATGTTTACAATGCTGTCGTTACTATTTCATTTTGTCACGAGCTTCAGTGTTATCATTCTGCAATGATTTATCCGCATGAGTGTTTTGTAGCCTCAAGTTACTTGGCACTCCCAGCAACTTTAACTGTATTGCATCACACACAATTACAGTCAAACGTTGTTCAGTAACACGGTGATTTGTTAGAGTGTATGTCATCTTTCCAACCCAATGTAGTGTACAGAGTTTTGGTGGTACCCAGTCGTCTTGAATCTTTGATGCTCTTTCACCTACTACCTTGCGTTGAGCACGATCTGCAGTCACATATGAAGTAACAACCAGAGAGATACATCACCTCCAGACTCGGTTATTTCAATCCTTGCGTGAACGCCGCTTGCTGTGTTGGCGTCATCTTCAGTCGATCTGCAAGTGACACGAGGTTTGGTTGGCTTAACTCATTTGGCTGTATGAATGCCATTGTTCCTGTTTGTTGTTTTAGCTGCGTTGGAAATTGGAATCTTCTTTTTGATGCAGCTTCAAATTCCCTATCATCTTCTGAAGCAGATTCCTCTGCTTCTCTGTCGTCAGTTATTACTTCAGACAACACCGTTACAGTTGATGCTTCGATCTTGTGACGTGCCCACTTAAGACGCTGTGATTTCGAGCCATCTCGACAATTACGGCTAGAAAATTTCTTGGCTAATGTCTTGTCAAATGCACCAAAGCTGGCAGCTCTGTCACCTTTCGTCGACTCGAGGAATGGCCATTGTGAATCTTGACGTCGCCCCAAGAGATGCTTGTCTCTCAGTTTCGTCTGCTAGATTGCAGTGGTACATCATGAATTTCAAAACCTGCTTGCAGGTGGGCAACCGATTACCACAGATTTCTGAACCCAATCCAAATAGCTCGGTACTAAGACGAGTCTGTGGTTTCTTTTCTGACCCAGACCCCGATACTGAGTCAGAGATTTTTTAAGACAAGGCCGCGAGACTGGTGACAACAGTACTGAACCATGTTTCTTGTTCTGATTGTCGTCTAATTTATCCATTTTCATGCTTTGCAAATCGGGAAAAAAGCAAAAATACTTTTCTAATGATTTATAATCTATTTGAATGCTCCAAAATATCAGGGTATAACATTGCTAAACATGTCTGCCAAAATATAAACAATAGAAACCTAACACTACAAATAATTACCATTTTTAAAGCCTAATTTATTAACTAAGATTCAATCAAACTTCTTAGGGTCGGAGGGACCTCTAAATATTTTTCAATTAAATTTTCTTTCTTACCACAATACTTCCCTATACTAATGTAACACAATGAAATAACAGACAACTTAAATTTTAGAAAAATATTTTTTTGATGCACCCTAATGTATGTATGTATGCATGTATGCATGTATGTATGTATGTATGTATGTATGTATGTGTGTATGTATGTATGTATGTATGTATGTATGTGTGTATGTATGTATGTATGTGTGTGTGTACCTATGTGTTTATGTATGCATGTGTGTACCCATGTGTGTATGTATGTATGTATGTATGTATGTATGTATGCATGTATGTATGTATGTATGTATGTATGTATGTATGTATGTATG
Organism: Allolobophora icterica; assembly: GCA_963556255.1. Lineage (NCBI taxonomy): Eukaryota > Metazoa > Annelida > Clitellata > Crassiclitellata > Lumbricidae > Allolobophora > Allolobophora icterica. The sequence continues at coordinate 76,183,457 of OY744605.1, read as the reverse complement.
TATGTATGTATGTATGTATGTATGTATGTATGTATGTATGTATGTGTGTATGTATGTATGTATGTATGTATGTGTGTGTGTATGTATGTGTGTATCTATGTGTGTGTATGTATGTATGTATGTGTGTATGTGTGTATCAAGAAACTTAATACAGCGCCTTTAAAGCAACAAGTTAATAGAAAATTATTAAGTCAATTAATTAGCACAATCTTAATATCAGCTTATTCGTGTTCTTACCTCCAGTTCCGGTTCAGAGATCGCACCGAAGTACAAGACCTTGACATTGGGAATGTCACTGCTGATCTTGAGCGGCCAGGGTACGCCCTTGACCTTGAGATTCTCTTCCCTCTCCACCCTGTAGGAAATCTTTCCAGTATGTCATATTCAAACAGAGAAACTCTCTGCATCGAATGAAATAGAATGGTAAAATTTATATAGCTCAAGTATAGAAAGTAGGCTAATTACTTGCATGGAAAAAAAATCAATTTTTAGGTAATGGACAGCATGGTTGGCCTTTGACTAAAAATCTTTGGATAAAAAGTCATGGCTCATAACAGAGTTATTCGTTTCTACATGGCATACTTGCGTTGTAGAACTACTCTACTAACCACATCGATCAGAATACGTAGGCAAATGCTCTGTTGCCATTCAAACTTATTTTGTTATTTAGTTAGTTATTCATTTTGTCATTCATTCTTTTGTTCGTTCATTTGTATTTTTTTTGTTCGTTCTTTTGTTTACCAATAAGTTCAGGGCATACTTGAGTCATGTGGGGCATTGTGGGTAAACGGTTACCGATTGGTTAGGGCGCTCCTCCTGTGCAGAGGACAGTATGGGTTGGAGCCTGTCGCGATCGAAGGTCGCCTTGTCGTGTGTTTGCCGTGTGTTGATGTCGACCCTCGACTGCTTGTTCTTTTACTTGCACTTTTATTTAACGTGCCTAACTTTTCTATAGAAGATTCACGACGAACTTTGTTTAATTAATAAATGAATTTAATTAAAGAAACAAATATATACACTAACTCTACGGGAACTTCCACGTAGTATTAAAGCGTTTAGATATTAAATCGGACTATCTCAAATGTTGCTTCGTACAGCCTAACTCCAGATCGTTCTTTCGCGTCAGTCTCTGAATCTGACGGACTATACTCTGCCGCCTGGCGCTGGTCGTCCTCTCGATGTTGATCGCTCGACCGATGTTCACGCGTCGCCCGCGTCAGTAGTACAAGTCCCGTATTCTCCTTTTCCTTCCGTTAAGTAGGAACTTCAGCGTGCATCGGTCAGCCCCCTCCCCACGTCAAGCTATCGTCAATTAGTGTCAGATTGCTCCTCGAGACGCGGATCGTCGCTCGCCTGCAGCGCGGGCGGTGTCTGGTTACACCATAGCCGCGAGGTGTCCTATTACACCTGGGCTGTGTGGTGTCCGATTACACCTCGGCCTCGCTGCCTTCATTGTTGCCCAAGTGGAGACTGGCTTTCGTCCGTCATCATCCTATCTCGACCGTCAACGACGACTCCATCGTGATGATGATGACATCTCGTCGTTGTCGTCGACCTCCTCACGCGACACCTCCCTTCCCGGGGGAGGACAAAGCCAGTCATTGGTTCGCCTCCCGGCCGAGAATGATGTCGTTCCCTCCATCGATTTCCTCCAGACCATGTCCTCGTCGTTCCCATAAAAATACAAAATATCAGCACAGTTAGAAATTATATTTACATTTGTCGCGGTGCCTTACATGATAGTCCGCCTTCTCCTCAATCATAGTCTGGACAAAAGATCAGCGGGAATATTTAGCGACCCAGGTCGATATTCAAAAGAAATATCGAAGTCCTGGAGGGCCCGAGCCCCTCTCGCAAGTTTAACACTTGTGGGCGTAGAAGCAGTTAGGAACGTCAAGGGGTTGTGGTTAGAATAGAGGGTGGTCCTTGACATAAAAATCCAATTCCTAAACTTCTTCAACGCAAAAACCACAGCATACGCTTCGCGCTCCACAGTGGACCAACGCGCTTGCGTAGCATCTAATTTAGAACTGGCGAAATATATTGGCCGTTCTGTTCCATCGTCTTGAATTTGGAATGAGCAGCAACCGACTGCTTTGTCTGAAGCGTCAGTCGATAGACCAAACTCTCTGCCGTAGTCAATTGTCTGCAAACATACAGCGTTATTCAAATCGTGCATGAATTTATCTAGCGCCTTTTGATGTTCAGCTCGCCAGGGTATCATAGCAGGCACCGATTTCTGGGTCCAGTCAATGAGAATTCTGGCTGTCACTGTTCTGGCATGATTATCTAGACAGGTCAAGAGTATTCTGCTGCGAAGGTCGTCCGGGACAGCGCAAGAGTCGAATACCCTTTCACAATACATAAAGAAACCAGGGATTTGCGCATGGTCGCTTGGGGATCTCGGTAAGAGTCCTTGCAAGCTTTCACTATACGTTATCATTCGTCCTACGACCGAATGCCTTAAGTTATAGTCCCTTTCGTCTCTGAGTCTCCTCTCTGCGTCCCTTTCCTCTCGGACTTCCTTCTCTCTCTTCTCTGCCTCTTCCTTTTCTTCTCTCCTCCGCCTCTCCTCCTGAAGCCTTAATTTCTCTGCTTCCTCTTTCTCTTCTCTCCTCAATCTTTCCGCTTCCTCTTTCTCTCTCCTCCGTTTCTCCTCCTGAAGCCTGAGCTTCTCAGCCTGCTTTTCCTCTAGCATTCTGAGTCTCTCTGTTTCCTCCTTTTCTTCTCTCCTCCGTTTCTCCTCCTGAAGCCTTAATTTCTCTGCTTCTTCTTTCTCTTCTCTCCTCCGTCTCTCCTCCTGAAGCCTTAATTTCTCTGCTTCCTCTTTCTCTTCTCTCCTCCGTTTCTCCTCCTGAAGCCTTAATTTCTCTGCTTCCTCTTTCTCTTCTCTCCTCTGCTTCTCCTCAAGCAGCCTGAGCTTCTCAGCCTGTTCCTCCTCATCTTCTCTCCTCCACTTCTCCTCAAGCACTCTGAGTCTTTCTTCTCTGCTTCGTCTCTCCTCCTGAAGCCTTATTTTCTCTGCTTCCTCTTTCTCTTCTCTCCTCCGTTTCTCCTCCTGAAGCCTTAATTTTTCAGCCTTCTCTTTCTCTTCTCTCCTCTGCTTCTCTTCAAGCAGCCTGAGCTTCTCAGCCTGCTTCTCCTCATCTTCTCTCCTCCACTTCTCCTCAAGCATTCTGAGTCTTTCTTCTCTTCTCTTTTTCTCTTCCTCTCTTCTCTCCCTTCTCTCCGCTTCCTCTCTCGCTTCTTTTCTCAGCCTTTCTTCTCTCCTTTCTAGTAGCCTCTTTCTCTCTTCTTCGATCCGCCTGCGTTCCTTTTCACTGCTTCTCCTCACTCTTCTCTCCGCTTCCTCTCTCTGGTATGTTGTTAGTTCTAACATGACCCGCCGCATTTGCCTTGCTTACTGCTTACTTTCTCACTTACTTCTGGCACTAGCCTCTTGGAGCTGGTCCATCCTCATGGAACCCAATTCCTCCTCTCCTAGTCCCATCTTTATCAGATATGCGACTAGTCTGTGACGGGGCATGTTCAGCACCCTCACTCTTTTCCCTATCGACAACTTATCCATCTTCCAACAGTCCGCTCACTAATAGAAAAAGATAAGTAAGTTAGAGGAGAGTCACCGTTGGTCAGAAATCAAAGAAAACAACGTCGTAAAATTCTACCACAAATACAACAAGAACAGAACTGAGCAAAAGGAGCTACGCAAAAGCCTCGGCTATTCGCACACCAATCCTCATCCAGACCTCAACCGCAACCTCACAGATTTACCACGACTACCAGTAAGGACTTACCCTCTGAATACGTCGAGCGAGTTCCGTCTTTTGGTATCTTGGCTGATCCGCTGTCCTCCGTTGCCACTCCCGTCCGTCGTTGCTAGCGATGGTCGGTCGTCCGTTGGCGCTCTTGTTCCTCGTCCTTGCCTGTTGCTGTCGGTTCCTTCGAGTCCTTCGTCTTCGGAGTCCGGCACTCGATTTCTCCAGTTGCGAAGGGTTGTATTCGCCGCTGGTCCCGATCTGTTGAGATTCCTCTTTTCCGTTTCCGGTTCCGCTTTTCGTCGTGACGTCTTCAGTTGAAAACCCTGTCGACTGCGCCAATGTCGCAATCGAAGGTTTCCAGTCGATTGTTTGCCGTGTGTTGATGTCGACCCTCGACTGCTTGTTCTTTTACTTGCACTTTTATTTAACGTGCCTAACTTTTCTATAGAAGATTCACGACGAACTTTGTTTAATTAATAAATGAATTTAATTAAAGAAACAAATATATACACTAACTCTACGGGAACTTCCACGTAGTATTAAAGCGTTTAGATATTAAATCGGACTATCTCAAATGTTGCTTCGTACAGCCTAACTCCAGATCGTTCTTTCGCGTCAGTCTCTGAATCTGACGGACTATACTCTGCCGCCTGGCGCTGGTCGTCCTCTCGATGTTGATCGCTCGACCGATGTTCACGCGTCGCCCGCGTCAGTAGTACAAGTCCCGTATTCTCCTTTTCCTTCCGTTAAGTAGGAACTTCAGCGTGCATCGGTCAGCCCCCTCCCCACGTCAAGCTATCGTCAATTAGTGTCAGATTGCTCCTCGAGACGCGGATCGTCGCTCGCCTGCAGCGCGGGCGGTGTCTGGTTACACCATAGCCGCGAGGTGTCCTATTACACCTGGGCTGTGTGGTGTCCGATTACACCTCGGCCTCGCTGCCTTCATTGTTGCCCAAGTGGAGACTGGCTTTCGTCCGTCATCATCCTATCTCGACCGTCAACGACGACTCCATCGTGATGATGATGACATCTCGTCGTTGTCGTCGATCTCCTCACGCGACAGAGCCTCCTCTGAGATGCGTACTGCATAGGGACCTTTGAGAAAGTCCTTCACTCACAATTGCTCAGCGCCATCGATAGATGCTTGATCGTTAGATAGTGGCACTTAATCAAAGCAGTAGTGATAATAATCATGTAGGCTATTGCTCACCGTTGAAATGCGCAGAGATCGATGACTTTGGCTGGCTTGTTGTCTGTTTCGTTTTTGTAGTTATACAAGAAACCGTCATAAACGACGATATAGCGCCTCTGCCCTGAACAGAATCACACGACACTCCAAATTAGATATGCTGTGCAGAGGCGTAACTTTTGGTATAAAAAGTGCGGGGTACCAATTTCTTACATACACGAAGCAAGGGTGAGACCGCGATCTCTGGGAAGGCACAATAACAAAATATTGATTGGCATTGTTCAAAAAGTGGGGGTACTGTACCCCAGTCCAAAAAGTGGGGGTACGGGTACCCCTCGTGCCCTCCACAAATTACGCCTATGATGCTGTGTACGACTGGAACAGCCGTTAAAGGTAAGGTATAAGCAAGGTAAAGGTAAGAAACTGTTAAGACATTTCAGTATAAGGTAAGATAAAGTTAAGGAAACAAACATGTTGATATACCTAATCGTTTTAACAAAACCAAGGGGCCAACCGATATTCGCTGTGTAAATTCCGGTTACATTCAATTTCTTCAAGAACCCCCGAACACATTATTTGATTGGTTAGAAAGCTGAGGAAAACTCACAAGAGATCCTAAATTGCTCTGCGAATCCTTCGCATAACTCATGCAAGATTGTCTTCCGTCGGAGGCAACCGAAAAAAGCGCCCTCCTTCTTCAACAGTTCCTGGCATGCTGTGCCAAAATAAACACATTTTATGGCCCATTCAATACGCAATTGATGTCCCAATTTGGGTAGTGTATAGTCTGCTGGGCGTATTTAACTCCTGTTTTATGCATTTCGCTCCGAAACATTGTGTGGTATCATGCATTGTACGTACGTACAATATAATACAATATAGTACAGTACAGCATACTTATGTTTGTGTGGGTTCATGTTTGCCTGCTTTAATGTATTCTGGAGACTTCATGTCATGTGCAATCCTTCCACATGCGTATAATTTATTCACTCATTTACAGCACTTTCATATGTATGTATGTACGTATATATGTATGTATGTATATATGTATGTATGTATGTATGTATGTATGTATGTATGTATGTATGTATGTATGTATGTATGTATGTATGTATGTATGTATGTATGTATGTATGTATGTATGTATGTATGTATAGATGGGTGGATTTATGTATGTAGGTAGGTAGGTCGGCCTATGTAGGAGAGTTGGTGGGTGGCCGTCAATGTACCATAGGCGCAAGCATTTTTTTGTTGCATTATAATGTATTGTACTGTATGGCATTGTATTATATTGTACAGCGATATTCAGTAGGCATAAACAATTAAATACACTAACTTTTAGGCTATAGACATGCGATCATATCGAAGGGCTAAAGAAGTGGAGACAATAGTCTACTTCATAAAACTATACCAGTTTGTTGCCTTTGTGGGTCGGATTGTGATTCCATCTGTAGACTGCAAGTACCTGACAGTATAATCATACATAACAGATATTTGTGCATTAATTCATTCATTAATTCATTCATTCGTTTAGCCAATCACTCTTTTCTTAATTAATTAATTATTTTTTTCATTTAGATTTGTGTCCCAAAAATGAAAATGAAAGGCATGCATGCATACCTACATACAGATATACATACATAGGCCTACATACATACATGAATGCATACCTACATACAGATATACATACATAGGCCTACATACATACATGAATGCATACCTACATACAGATATACATACATAGGCCTACATACATACATGAATGCATACCTACATACAGATATACATACATAGGCCTACATACATACATGAATGCATGCCTACATACAGATATACATACATAGGCCTACATACATACATGAATGCATACCTACATACAGATATACATACATAGGCCTACATACATACATGAATGCATACCTACATACAGATATACATACATAGGCCTACATACATACATGAATGCATACCTACATACAGATATACATACATAGGCCTACATACTTACATGAATGCATACCTACATACAGATATACATACATAGGCCTACATACATACATACATGAATACATACCTACATACAGATATACATACATAGGCCTACATACATACATGAATGCATACCTACATACAGATATACATACCTAGGCCTACATACATACATGAATGCATACCTACATACAGATATACATACATAGGCCTACATACATACATGAATGCATACCTACATACAGATATACATACATAGGCCTACATACATACATGAATGCATACCTACATACAGATATACCTGCATAGGCCTACATACATACATGAATGCATACCTACATACAGATATACATACATAGGCCTACATACATACATGAATGCATACCTACATACAGATATACATACATAGGCTTACATACATACATACATACATGAATGCATACCTACATACAGATATACGTACATAGGCCTACATACATACATGAATGCATACCTACATACAGATATACATACGTACTTGCATACATGCATGCATATACATATACACATACATCACCTATTTAATGTATAGGCCTGCCTACGGTTCCATGCCTTCAGCTAAATCATCTTTCAGGACTAATGAGTGAGTACAAATCATTTTGCATCATTTATTAGCGCTTTAGTCTAGCGAATAAATGCAGCTCAGAATGTTTTTTAATATACTGGACTTCTTATTAATACAAATCAAATAGCATAGGCTCCTATAATACAGCAGCAGTTGTAGTGTATTAAGGACAACCCAGTACGGTTTCCAAGACCGTTAACGTCAACATTACCTTACGCATGAAAGACTATTGAAAACTCTTTGTTTCTGGATCTAGAGAATAGGTAGGTAGTTTCACAGTTTAACGACGCTGTGTCATACCGAAGATTATTAACGTCGCCCTCCTCTTTATCCAGGCATCGGACTGGCATTACCCGAATAGATAGGATAGATGGATAGATAGATGGATAGATAGATAGATAGATAGATAGATAGATAGATAGATAGATGGATGGATGGATGGATGGATGGATGGATGGATGGATGGATGGATGGATGGATGGATGGATGGATGGATGGATGGATGGATGGATGGATGGATGGATGGATGGATGGATGGATGGATGGATGGATGGATGGATGGATGGATGGATGGATGGATGGATGGATGGATCGATGGATGGATGGATGGATGGATGGATGGATGGATGGATGGATGGATGGATGGATGGATGGATGGATGGATGGATGGATGGATGGATGGATGGATGGATGGATGGATAGATAGATAGATAGATAGATAGATAGATAGATAGATAGATAGATAGATAGATAGATAGATAGATAGATAGATAGATAGAGGAAAGTGGCAGAGTGAGGAAATATAACAGATATTCATTAATTCATTCATTCGTTCGTTCATTCATTCATTCAGTCTTTCGTTCCTTAGTCCAATCCTTCAGTTGAGAAATAAATAGCGTTGTTTGAAAGCGTTGTAAGCATAATACTGCTTTGTGGAGAGTGCAGAGAGTTATCTATACCTTAGCGACATCTTGCGACTGCCCAGGTCATTGACGTTACTGTATGCTCATAACGCAGTGTTTACATCATAATTGCTTACCTGTAATTGTAAAGGCAATTAAAATCCAAGGATAAAAGTAAAATAGACAATGAAGTTTCGAAAGTACGTCACTGAGTCCCTTTGCGGCAAGGTAGCTGCAGGTGACTCATGTCACGAGGATTTCTTTAGTCAGCCCGCCTGTCTAAGGTATACGGTTATGTACCGCTAGAAGATTGATACTAGGCCTACCTGTGTTCATGGTTCACAGCCCAGGCACAGCCCAGCCCGACTCAATGATGTGTTGAAAGATAAAACCTGTCGTACAAAAACTACGCTCATTTCTCGTGTCATACTGATTCTCACTCTGTGTACTTCCCTTTCTTCCTCCATTTCTGTCTGTGTGTCTCTCTCCTTCTCTGTGTATCTCTCTACCTCACCTTCCATACCTCTCTTGCTCTGTTTCTGTCTGTCTGTCTCTCTATCTATATCTCGCTGTCTGATCACTAACCACTTTTTTCTCTGTCTCTGCCTCTACCTCTCTGTCTCTGTATCTGTCTCTCGCAGTGTCTCTCTGTGCCTGTCTCTGTCTTTGTATCTGCTGTCTGTCTGTCTGTGTCTGTATGTCTGTCTCCCTGTTTCTGTCTCTTTCTGTTTCTCTCTGTCTCTCATTATTTCACCGTATCCGTGTCTGTATGCTCCAATTTCAATACGATTTCTCTGGTATAGGCCTACTCTATATATCTACCAGTTTTACTTACAATCGCTCTCTTCCCCGCCTCTCTTTCTCTATGTCCCTGTCTATCTATCTATCTATCTATCTATCTATCTATCTATCTATCTATCTATCTATCTATCTATCTATCTATCTATCTATCTATCTATCTATCTATCTATCTATCTATCTATCTATCTATCTATCTATCTATCTATCTATCTATCTATCTATCTATCTATCTATCTATCTATCTATCTATCTATCTATCTATCTATCTATCTATCTATCTATCTATTCATCTATCTATCTCTATCTGTCCATCTATATCTCGTTTCCTCGTTTCGATTCTATTAGTCAATGCCTGTTTCTCCGTCCCTTCCTCTTTGCGTCTATCTGTCTATGTGTCTCATGCATTATCTGTGGTTTGTATCGGGAGCCCTTGATTGGCAAGTGCGACATGCCCGGAGACCGGAACCGAAATTTCTCGCTGCTAATTGAGACCACTCCCTTAAATGCTGACAATTCGTAATGCTCAGTCATGATTGGAAGTGACTGTCTGCCGCGGTTACGCCTATAGATAGGTCCGTACATAACTATGTAGCAATTATTATGACTCAGGTAAAGGAGACAGCTTAATACTTTAATAGCACCAACTTCCTTATAATTAGTATGATCCTAATATTAAATGCATTTGTGGCATGGTGGGCTTTTCGGTAGAGCGCTGGATCTATATTCCAACGATCGCAGTTTCGAGCCTACTGAGCGAAGTCCGTAGTCCGTGTAGCGACCTATGACAAATTGTTTCCTCAAACATCTCTAGCGCCTTACAGACCTCAAATGTGACGCCTGCTCGCCTGCTCACTAATTGGTTCGTTCACTCAATCTCACTCAATCACTCACAGACAGTAACTTTACTCTGCCAGCATGGCAACATGGAGCCCATATAGGACCCATATTCCCTCATGAGACCCGTAGAGAGCAAACATGGTTTCCATCTAATGTCCATGGAGGTCTTCGACGCCCACACTGTATAAACAGAAAAGTATACAAAACATTTTAAAGTGAAAGCAGGATGAGAGGAGCTCTTTTGCAGATGAGCCAGGGTTGTCGCAGTTGCCCCTGAGCATCCACAGACCATGCCAGGATGTTTGCGGGCCTTAGATGGCACCCAAGTGCGGTCTATAGGGTCGCATATGGAAATGTGCACGTTCTATATGGACTCCGTGTGTGCTTGCTGATACGCCTCTGTGCCTACGGAAAATTAATGGATTTGATTGAATATGCAGACTTGACTGACGTAGGTTTGCAGTGCTTCCCAATTCTCCATGAGGATATAATTTTATGTTTAGTGTCTTCGCTGATGTTTATACCTCGGTTTCGCCATTGCACAACTTCCTTCTCTGAGGAGGGATGATATGGGATGTCACGGGTTCAGTACGTATTATTATTAAGAAAATTGGCCTAATAATAGACCTTAGTAAAGGTCACAAAATGCTGTGTGCAGAGTTGTGTACTTGGTCAGCAATGTTGTCTATAAGGATCGAAGGATGGACTGGCGTGAATTGCGAACAAGCACTCGGCTGACTTAATATGGATAGGCTACATGGGGTTCGGTGACTTTAGATGACTGTGATGGAGAAGAGAGGCCGTGAAATGGAGAAAGTTGGAGAAGTCGATAGGGGAAGGGCTTCGAATATGGACCCCCTTAGAGAAAATACATTTTCTCAGACTTCCTAGGCCTAGGTTAAAAAAATTATTTCCCAGTTATTATGAGTTATATAGATTTCGTTTAAGAATTACTCTGACATGGTGAAAGATGTCTTGGTTGCTTTGCTAATTTGTAGGAAATTTTTTTAAATAAAAAATGGTCCATATTACACATAATAGTTGTGTAAAACGGACTGCTATAGGCTATTCTGGATTTTAAAAAATACCGTGAGAAACTACTAAGTGTTTGTTTCAACATGTCATTTACAAATCTCACATGTATAATCACTATAGCATCATTATCATCCAATCCAGCACATCGATTGTGTGCCCACTTTAAACATTTGATGCACATTAACCTACAAATTTATGTGTAATATGGACTAGGTCCATATTACATTATGCACATTAACCTACAAATGTGCAATAGCCTAGGCCCTATGTCCCAGGTCCGTATTACACACTCATAAAGTAGTAGGGGTCTACGCATTAGGCCTACACATGGCATGGTTGTTTGGCCAAAATACTTATTATCGACAGACTGCGTGCTATTGAGCGACAGGGTTTTTAAAAATAAAAACATGCACTAAATCTAATACTTAAAAACACTTAACATGCTACGTCGACGCCCTAGGGGTATTCCTTGGGACATTAAAAAAATACGCTTCTTATATCAACATTTGTACAAAACTGTAGCCTAGATCAGTGGTTCCCAAGCTCTTTTGATGGAGGGCAAAGTCTTACTTTTAAAATATCATGGCGGGCCACAGAGATCCTGAGGAGCCGTCCTCAGTTGCTTTCATTGTGGACGAATGCGTGCGCTGGAGCGCCAGCAAATAGTGGTCTCTGGGGAAGCGTCGTAAGTTTCCCCATGCGCAGCATTTGGTAACATCTGACATCGAATGGAACATGTCTTTGGCATATTGTCAGTGCCAATTTACAACAATGCAAGATAAAACACACGAAAATCAAGAAAACAAGGTAATTTAATTTTTTTTCAAAATTTGTGAGTGACTGTCGCGGGCCACATTCAAAGGATTGGCGGGCCACTTTTGGCCCGCGGGCCACGGTTTGGGAACCACTGGCCTAGATAATACTTTACACGTTGTTGCGTCCCGGACGATTGCAGAAAACGGAAAAGAACTTGAACAAGATTAGGTCTATCTTATAAACACATAGCTGAATGGTGCAAATAATGCCAAGAGTCTATACCCTTCATGGTCCGTATTACACAGGGTTCGTTTTAAAAGCCCTTCTCTATGTAATGTAAATCTCCGAAATTGCTCAGCGCCCCACAAAAGCCACGTCAAGGGATCAGCTTATCCACCGGCGCTAAAGGAGCTTAATTGCCCTGGTAGGCCTATTCGCTTTCCAGAAGGTGGAGAGGCCGAGGCTGTGAAATGGAGGAAGTTGGAAAAGCCGAGATGAGCTTAGGCCTAACTTCCCTATCTCCGTTTTCGCCCTTGAATTGTAGATGAACCAGAATCGCACGCGCGTAAGTGTTTCAGTGTGTTGAACAGAGAATGATATTATCCTGAGCTTTACAAAAGGCAAGCAATGAAGTAAGTTGGCCAACGCAACCGATGCATCATTTTTACATGAACACTGAACACCGTTTTAGATTAAAACAGGTTTGGTCTATTATAAGCCTACCACACGCATGCAGCTGATGATGCAGCTCTGTACTAGAATCATAATCGTAAACTCCGAATTTCTAAAGCACTACTCTAGAGCTAAGCGTAGGGCACCAGCTTATTCTGATAGGCCTACGTCGTATCAGAGATCCATAAAATAGTTTAATTATCTTCTTCTAAGTGAAAAACGAACCACTATCAGCAAATATAGGCTTTCAAGTTTCAAGTAATTTTGACACGTCATATTATAAATATCCCTATACAAAATTTGAATGACATGTGACGTGCTAATTATAGCCAGATGGCGTAGCAGACGTCCTTTTTGGATGGTGCGAGCCAAGAATTGGATTAAATATGGAATACGCACTATGGCCAGTTACTACTAGAAGAACGCCCCTGGTGTTTGCTTGGATAATATGAAAGTTGCAGATTGCTACTACCAAGATCACTACATTTTCACCTTTCAACCGATGTATTTGATATTATACTTTACATCTATAGAATTGAATAAAGTTTCTTCTTTGTAATAGATTATTTTGCAAATTTTTGTATTCAACCAAGAACAGCGCTAAACAGTAGAATTTTCCAGAGTAGTAGCGCGCATTTGATCGGCAGCTATACATAGTCTGTGTTTTTAATTGAGTGCGGGATGAAAAAGAAAATAAAGATGGCGATTGCAATGTTTTTCATGAGCATATGTTAATTATTTGGTGTTGTCATTGATAATGCGTGATATATTTATTTTAGCAACTGTTTTGTTGTAGTGCGAAAGTTTTTGTATGATTTTCCGTATGATGTTAGGTTATAGAAGGAAACTGAAGTCCTTTGTGTGGCGACGCAAAAACCCAACGAAGGGCACGAAGGAGGAGCTTGTGAGTCGTTGGCGGTTGCCTTGCTGATGTTGTTTTAACTTCTGGAGCGTCATTACAGTAATGTTTCTACCCATCGGCGTTTGCGTATGACAGCAGACGTAACCATCTGTAGTGTACAGATTACTTGTTTCACCTACTTTGACGCGTTGCCTTTTCTGCATAATTCCTCGAGTCGTTTGAAGTAGAGTTTACGTGATTAATTACTGTTTTTAATGCAACTTCGCAGATTTACCATATGTTTTATGCCATGCTTCTGTGCAGTTCGCTTATTGTTCGCAGATCGTTACACTGGCTGCCCGTAGAAAGTCGACTAACTTTAAAGACTAGGCCAATTGTGTACCCCACTCAACATTTCAGTCAACCTTATCGTGTTGAGCCTCTACTGACTTCTCTCTGTCAGGCCAACTGGTACTTCTGTCTCATTCTGACTATTCCATGGACAAGGACATCTCTTAGCAGGTGCATTTTCTGTTACTGGCGCTAGACTGAAATTCTTCTTTCTCCTCTTTTGCTGTGCATAGCCTGTTCTGGCCTTCAGGTCTCGATTAAACTCAAGATTCTTTTCCTGGATTCTTTTCGTCCCTAGGTGTTCTATGTTTTCTTGTGATTCCCCTTCTTAGCTTCCAACTGGACTCTCTCTAGAATTTGGCTTGCATGGTAGTGACCATTGACTGATGCCTTGCGCAAGGCTCTACAGAAGTGCTGAGTTTAGATAGCCAGCATAGTGTTCTAAGAAAGTAATAACCCTAATTACTTTGGCCTGAAACTGTGGTAAGCTGTGTCAAACTTAATGCATTTGTTGTAAGTTCTTTTTCTATGGAACTCACAACCTAGTTAAGACAATGGCAATTGGTTACTTTTATTTAATGTGTTCAAGTGTGTGCTTGAAATTGATGAACTGAATTCTTATTTATTCCATCCATAGATTGCTATTTAAATGGTGACTTGAGCATAGTATGCTTTCTTGTCCTTTGGATTATCGTCTTGGAACAATTGTCCACATGAAATCTAAACTTTTCCACCTAATGAATAAGAAATATTTTGACCAAATTTAGGTTTCACCATGTGAGATACAGCCATGTTCCTGCACCTGTGACAAGTTCTCAAGAAGGCATTGCATAAATAGTCATGTGCTTTATCGTAATCATAATCTCAAAATTTCTGCAACACCCAGGCTTCTCTAGCTTTACCTGACACCTTCTGATCTTAAAATTTTACTAAAGTGTAATACTTAATTTTTTTGTTTTAAAAATCAGTAATATTGCGATGCTGATTTGAATTTCTATTTTGCAGAAGTCTGATCTCTTTCAGCCGAGCGTTTATCATGCGCTTGTTGTGATATTTCTGGAGTTCTTCAGCTGGGGTTTGCTCATGTCACCAGTCATAACGGTAAGTCAGGTTTCTTTTCGTAATTTATTTTATATTTATTTTATTGTTGCAATGCATTATGTGTTAATTTCTGCTGTCAGCGTTAAACTTGTAAATTGCAGTGCAACAAATTATTTCGCAAGTTTGTCTTTGTTCATTCGTTCAGAGCACTCCCATAACGCCTCCTCATGCGCTCTACTCAACTCCCAGCTAAGCTCTTGTGAAAGACCTGGCTATGACTCAACTTGTGTGTGATCCCTTTATAAAGATTCGTCTGTTATTTACGTGTTCAGAATGGTTCTAAGCTGAACCAGTCTAAAGTAAAGTAATCTTGGAACTTTCATAGTGCCATTGTAATAGCCATCAGATGATGCCAGCCAACAACTGGTTCACATTCAAGTGACTTCTGAGAGTCTGCCCAACAAGAAAGAAAAAGAGTCAAAGAAGAAAGGCAGCTCTGTGGCTGTGACTTAACTGTATGCTTACTTTGTGTAATTCTTGAGCTCTAGCAGAGTTTCGATCAAAATGATATTAATCAGCACCATTGAGAAGTGCCTAAAATGTACAGTAGAAACGTACCAGGTTCATTCATTCATTTTTCATTCCTGTTATGAAGGTGCAGCACTGTGGTCTATTGGTAATGTGTTTGGTCAGTGATCATGCGGTAGCAGGTTTGATTCCGTGCACTCACCTCCCGGGCAAGTTGTTTGTGCATAGCATGCCTTTGTAACCAAGCAGTAAAAGGGAGCATTGCAAAGGAGATTTTGTTCAGATGAATAACAGTCTGGATCACAGCTTTACTGTAGTTCATCCATTGCTGTGAAATGGGTTGCCTAGCAAAATTTGCCCTTTTTTTATTCATTCATTCATTCATCCGTTCATTCATTAAGAGCATTTTGTACTGCCTATTCAAGATTTTTACTAGGAGATTGATTCCCAGACCAGCTCCAGGAAAGAGAACAATTTCAACTGCTGATGAAAGTCTATGTAGCATTCCTTGCAAACAGGGCATGCCAGTCTAGAGGGATGCAATTCCAGTTAGGTGGCCCAACCACTGAAAAGGCACAATATTGCATTGTCAAATTGTCTACAGAAGGAACAACCTCAGGTCGTTAGTCATTGTTTTCTATGGCTTGCCAAACCTGAAACAGAGCAGAGAAACTGCCACAGGTAGACAAGGGTATATACCCCAACTGGTGTTGCTACTAGCTAGGTAAACGTATTCTTCATATTCACACTTCAGCCAAGAGATCCTCTGAATGTAGGAAGAGTTTCTGTGGGGTGCGTTACCTTTAGTAACTTCAGATAAGTTGTAGCTTATCCGTGTTTTCACTCCATCTTGCGTGGGTGCTGAGTGATGTTCAGTCCTGAGTGCTGCTGAAGGTTTTCCTTGAAACGAAACTGTTGAAATGGAATTATGTCTTCAATTGCATTACATCACATTCTTGCATTTATAGCTGAGTATTCATTCATTTTTGCGAACACCTTTGTCTTTGTATATGTATCTGAAAATTTTTTAGTATGAATGTTAATTGGTATATATGCATCTTGCCATCGTCGTAATGCTTGGACTGAGCAATGCCTTGAAGTGGTGCTATAATAAATAGTATCCGATTACATTTTCTTGCATTAAATGCGTGCACAGCCTATCATGCTTACTTGCATGCATGTACACTAATACATGCAGAGTATAATATGATGTTATAATATATATATATATATATATATATATATATATATATATATATATATATATTACCACATCTTTACAGTGCTGAGCCATATGTTACGCCTTTTATTGTTTGATTTTTTCTTGATGACAGATGGTTTTCTTAGCTTGCATGTTTTGAATGAATAAATCTCTATGCGAGCATGTGACATGCCTCTACTAAATCGAGTATTTCTGAAGAACATTGATTTTTGCACCAAAGTGGGCTAAAGACGAATTTCCATCATTTTCGACAAATTCGGTTTTTGTTAATGGAGAATTATCAACATTAGCTCAACACAGAACTAAAATCATATAATTTAAGGATTGTAGGCTTTTTCTTATTTTCCAGAATCGGGTAGAGCTCTTGCAGGTAGCCAGTATTGAATTGAACAGAATCAATAAGACTTTTTGCTTAGGCTGATGTCTTAAGCTGTACAGCAAATGTGTGATTCATGACTGTCTGTCATGCATTACATCATTTGGAAGGCCATGAACTGCTCTGCAACAAATGTGCACAAACACCCAAGTGGCGAAATATTAGTTAGCATGAAATTCTTACATGTCACATAATGCTGTGACATTTTACGTTGAATTTTTATATTTGCATGAAATTATTTACATTTAAAAATGTATTTACATCATTTTGCATTTGTAATGCAAACAACGAAAACAGAAATGCCAACTGTTTTAAGAAACTTAATTTATATTTTGAATAAAATTTGTACATTTCACATAGAATTGTTACATTTTATATTAAATTGTTAAAATGTTAGGATAGTGTTTTAAAGTAACATATGAGTTTAGAAGTTTTTATTTAGTTAATAAAGTCGTTATACAATCAAAGAAGAGAAGCCGTGAAATGAAGAAAGTTGGCTTCGAATATGGACTCCCTAACAGAAAATACAACAAAACAATAATAGCAGTGGTCGTAGCGGTCCTGTATTTCCTGTAAAGTCCTGTATTTTTTTGCTTGTCCTGTAAAATCCTGTATTTTTGCAAAAGTGTCCTGTATTTCCTGTATTTTTTAAAAAGTCAGATTTCACGCACTTTTTTGATCGCGAATACATGATAGTTATAATTTGTTATTTTTTTATTATATTTTGAGCTTTTAACTTACAATACAGTGCCATTGTTTAAAAAGGGAATTAGAAGTGAACTAGGGAACTACAGACTAGGCAGTTTAACCAGTGTGGTGTGCAAGGTCATGGAGATTATTATTAAGGATAATACAGTGGAACATTTGAATGGGCATAATATTATAAATGGCAGTCAACATGGATTTACCAAAGGCTGTTCATGTTTGACAAATCTGCTGGAGTTCTTTCAGGAGGTCTATGAGAGGATTGACAAGGGAAAACCAGCAGATATCATTTACCTAGATTTTGCCAAGGCATTTGACAAAGTACCTCATGTAAGGCTGGCCAAAAAGTTGCAAGCAAGTGGGATTAGAGGGCTAGTACTAACATATATTCTAAGCTGGCTATAAGGTAGAAGACAAAACGTGGGCATAGGAGATAAACACTCTAGCTGGATGACAGTGCTAAGTGGAGTGCCACATGGATCAGAGTGCTTGTGGGTACTGCTTTTCGTGCTTTTTATTAATAACTTAGACGATGGGATTTTATCAAAAATTTCTAAGTTTGCAGGTTGTACAAAACTATGTAGAGCAGTGGATGATGAAGAAGCGGAGATACTGCGGGATGATCTAAGAAGAATGTTCAGTTGGTCACATGGCTGGCAAATGCTCTTTAATTTGGAAAAGTCCTCAGTGGTGCATATGGGGAAAAGAAACAATGAGTTTTCATATGAAATGGGGGTTAGGTATTGAAAGTGAGTGAAGAAGAAAGAGACTTGGGAGTGATTATGCACAAGAGTACAAAACCTTCAAGACAATGTGCTGAAGCTGCAGCATCGAAAAATGTTAACTCAACTTTAGGTATGATAAGAAGGACAGAGACAAGGATACAATACTGAGGTTGTACAAATTGCTGGTTAGGCCACAATTGGAATACTGCATCCAGGTATGGAATCCATACCTGAAACAGGGCATGGAAAACTGGAGACAGTGCAAAGAAGAGCTACTAAAATGATTTGGGGCTACAAGGATTTGGGTTATGAAGAAAGGTTGAAGAGGTGTGGACTAACAACATTGGAGAGAAGGAGGAGCAGAGAAGATCTAATCGAAGCTTATAAGATCATCACTGGACAACTTGGGGACACAGGTTTAGATTATTTAAGAAGCCAAAAGGAACATTGGGCAGAAATTCTTCAATGTAAGAGTTGTAGACCTGTGGAATGGTTTGGAAGATAGTTAATCTCAGTGGACAATATCACAACTTTTAAGAAGAAGCTAGGAAAATTGGACTCTTAAGCATTCCAGGTTAATTTGCAGTGGCTCTAACACAGACTTCACGTCTTCTGAACCACTTAAAACCCTTGTTATGTATGTTATGTTAAATGTTTCTGAATGTCGCTATGAAGACTGCAGAGTAATAATTAATTTAGTGCATAATCTCATTAAATGCACAGAAAATTTGTCTGCTAATTTTGTTTGTTACCAATTCATCCCTGTTGTCATAACTCAAGGAAAAAATAGTTGACAAAGTAGAATTAAATTATGGGAGTATGATGATGATGATGATGAAATGCTGTTGACTTACTGACACTATACAGTAGAAGCAAAAATAAATTTGTACTGGGTATTTTTTTATTATAAATGTCCTGTAAAATGTCCTGTAATTTTATTTTTTGTGTCCTGTAAAATGTCCTGTATTTTTATGACAGCCTGCTACGACCACTGTAATAGTTAACATAAATTTAACCTTGAACTTCAAATTGTGTTCTTTTATTTGCATGTACCAAGTGAAGTTGCTTGAAAGATTTAAAATTGTTTTTACAGTTGTAAAAATCATTATTCGAGCACCATTGGAAAAGGTTGAACAGCTGCATCTGGCATTTTAAAACACATTAAAATATGCCATATATGTTACCCTGCTGGGTTATGGACAACTTCCAGTGAACACACATACATGCACACACGCATGCAAGTGCACAGACAAATGCATGCACAAATGCAGTCAGGCTGTAGGCATATGGGTGTATACAAATTATGGATGTACACTTTTTAAACTCGTTGTAGAACACTGTCCTTGGGAGCCATTTTGACAAATGTCTTATAGCTAATTTATGTTAAGATGTTAAAGGTCAGTTGCCAAATTAAGCTGAGCTATTTTAACTTGGCCTGCTGTGCTTTAGGATCCTGAAATATCACTAGGGAGTCTCACAGGATGTTGAAGAGTCATTTGTTTATATGTCACCTTATTACCGGACCTGCTTAAGCAGATTTGCTTTATACCTTTACAATTAGGTCAGCTCCTGCAATCTCATCCTTGCAGCAATAACTTAAAACTTTCTATTTTATGAATCCGTCATACACTTAGCCAAACCTTGGTTGTCCATCTCCATCCACTTAACAACTGATTGTGCCTCTGATTCAAGTGGTGATGTCTGTCATGTTAATCTCATTCATTCATTCACAAGGTGAATTCAGTTAACTCAATCATGTGCTTTACAAATCAACTTCTAATGTACAAATACCGACAAGCTGCGTGAATTTTGGTACCAATGTTCTCACCCATTTTATATCAGATTTGGTAAATTATAAACATGTATGTAGCTTATTAGTTGACTTCACATAGACAGTGCTGGCCTTAAGGGCGTGCGAACCGTGCGGTCGCGTGGGCCCCACAACTTAGAGGGGCCCGAAAATGTCACAGAAAATTAACATGAATCAGACACCCTAATAATAATATTATGGTTTCGATTAAATCTTCTCTTTTGTCAATAAAATTAGTCACCTTCCTCTATATCCGAGAATTCTCGTGTATAGTTAAATATGACTTGTACTTGATAACAACCTACTAAATAAAATGATTAGTAATGAAAAACAATTTGACTTGTGTCATGGGAGGCCCGTACACTGATGTGCAGTAATAGATAGATCAGCTTGAAAAAGATGATGGTGGATTAGCAATGGGGGATGGATAGAGAAACTGAGAATTTGCTGAAATACTGGAGGAAGTGCACATTAACTTTGCTGCTTGTCATGTGTTTATTGTGAATTATTATATTTACATTTAATTATAATGTGTGTAATGATAGTGTTACTGTTTATGTATTGATGAACGTAACTAGTTGAAATTCCTTCTTTATTTGGTGCTTGGCTTTTTAAAGTCTATAACATATGTTTGTCTAACTTAGCCAAATCATTTTCTCCCCCATATGCAGAAGCTAGAAAATCGAATTCACTAATTGCATCATGCTGATTCTGACAGTGTTGTTCTTTGGACCCATGCGGGACAAAATAGCTGGCCAATGATGGGAAAACACGGGCCATCTGTGGGCCCAAAAGGCTTGGATGTCGGGATATGGCTCCCCTTTAGATTGATCATCTTCTTTTTATGTTATATTAACAGCAAGTAAAATTTTTTAATTCCAGGTTCTCAACGACACATTTGGCAGCAATGCTTTCCTGATGAATGGCCTCATACAAGGCATTAAGGTCAGTGCTTCCCCCACTCTGATCTAGAGGAAAACCATATCATCATCTGTGTTGTATTCTGAGACATCCTTAGAGCAGCGGTTTTCAAACTTTATTTTTATTGTACCACCAGCAACAGCAAAAGTCAGATCAAAAACAACAAGCAAGTGCAAAGTCCCCTTAACGTAGGACCATAGGTAGACAATTTAAGAACTAATATATAACTTTAAGAATGTAATGTTTTTGAATTTTTGTCGTGTACCATGTACCTGGCATACCACTAGTGGTACACGTACCACCGTTTGAAAACTGCTGCCTTAGAGTACACCAAAGCATCTTTATGACTTATAACATACTTCTGATCCACACCCATTAAATGGAACTTACTTAATGTAAATTTTATTCAAAAGGTGTAAATTTAAGCTCAGATTTAAGAACTTTTTGTTTAGTGTGTATCAGTGTGCACATACGTAATAACCTGGTGTGAATGCCTCCTCCCTGCTTTAGCCTCGTAATTGTCTACATGTTGACCACTTATTATTATTATGCAATCCTCCACTGTATAATCTGTACTATCAACCAATGTTTCACTTTAAATTACTTTATTTCAAAATAAAAAACCTCATGTATTAACTTTGTAAATGAGCCAGCCTAGTCCTTATCAGTGTATATGACCCTTGGTGGCTGACTCATTGACCTGCATCAGTGTTGTGTTTAAGTTACAGTTAGATTGTATCTGTTTTATTTAGTTTATTCTGTTTATATGTTGGTACTGGCATGATAAAATTGTGCATGTGTCAATAAATGAATCAATCAGGAGGAAGAGCAGACATTCTTATGAATGGCTAACCCAGATGTGTGTCTATAATGTTATCGACTTAAAGTTTGCATCCTTCACTTAATCAGCACGTGGCCAGTTCTGTCCCGTGCCACCTGATCTTCCAACTGACTGTACATTCATTGTCCTCATGTTATAGCTTGCAGAGCAGTTGTGGAACAAAAATTTTGAAACATCTTTCTGCACTGGCAGGGATTTGAAATGCAAACGTTGGATTTTATAGTCCAGCACTCAACCACTAGACTATTGTGCACTGTATGAAGTTAATATAGATTCTCTTACACAAATGGAAGCATTCATTCATACATAAACACATACTTAATACATATATGTGTATTGTGTAACTGTATGATTGGAATGGACAGTAGAACAGATTTTTCTTTTGTTTAGGGAATACTTTCCTTCCTCGCTGCACCTTTAATCGGTGGACTGTCTGACGTTTGGGGACGGAAGCCCTTCCTACTACTGACCGTCACCTTTACCTGCACTCCGATTCCACTTATGAAGTTTAGTCCTATGTAAGTCCTAACTCATTTCATTAGGATTCTGGTCATCAGTTAAGTTGTTTATTCATTATGCTCTTTGTTTGTCTGCGAAAATATCAGACTGGTCAGCAGAGGTGTAAAATTTTGTAAAACACGACCTGGGTACCCGAGTCCATTATGAGTGGGTACCCGACTACCCATCAGTGTGTCATTGGATGGATGATAAATAACAATGTGAATTTGGCCTAAGTGTATATAAATACTCACCTGTTGCAGGTGAGTATTTATATACACTTAGGCCAAATTCAAAGTTAATTTTGGCAGTTATCGTACCAACAAGCAAGACTACAATCTTTCAGTCCACTACTACAGCAGTGCATAATTTCTATGGAATCAGACTACAGATTGTTTTTGCTTTAGGCTCATGCTTTGATAAGCTTTACTAAGTAAGGTAAGACACCACCCTTCACGTGGGTGCCCACTGCCCGGCCTACCCTTCAAGAGGGTACCCGGCCTACCTTTCAAGTGGGTGCCCAACCTACCCTTCAAGGGCTGCCCGGGTCTCCATGTCCACTGCCTGTTGTTGGTGATTCAGAAAACAACAGCTCAGTCTTATCTACCTATTTTGTTTATATCTACCCACTAATATGATATCTAATGTTCAGAAGTGTAGCTACGCGGGCCAACACAGTCCGCAGCTGAGAGGACTGGGCCAAGCCAGAAAAAGAGGGGACCAACTCAGATTCTAGTGAAGTGCGAACAGGCCATGGAAAGCCCATTTGGTGATATATGAAGGGACGCATGATTTGAATTTAAACCACTGGGCATCTTGTTGATATCAGGTTTTTGTTATCTTAATTGACTTTTCTGTGATGTCCTGCCATACTTTTAAACCTTTTATTACTTTAAAATTACTGTTTGCCAATGTTTTGCTTGTCAATTGGGTGGTGACAACAAATCTAACATTAAAGCTTCTACAGTTCTGATGTAATAATATACTTAGCCTCAGGTGATGTCACTTCAAAACAGATCAGTAATCCAGTCAATTCCAAGGGTCAATCCGATGAGTCAGAAGGTAGCCCTAAGTAGGGTAACCACCCTGAAACCAAAACATCTTTGAGTCGAAAAAACAGATAGAAAACAAGGACTTGGCTGTGTGAACAAAGTGTGGATGTGTATTCGAAAGTAAGAACTACCCAGTGATTGTTCTGCTCTTGGCTTGTAGGTGGTATTTCACCATTCTCTCACTGTCTGGTGTTTTCTCAGTAACATTCAGCATCATATTTGCTTACGTTGCTGACATTACAACACGAGAGGAAAGAAGCGCAGCATACGGCCTTGTGAGTAGCAGCTGTGCCTATTGTTGACACTGACATTTATTTCTTGTGTGTGTGGGTGTGTGTGCGTGTATGTGTGTGTGTGTGTGTGTGTGTGTGTGTGTGCGTGCGTGCGTGCGTGCGTGCGTGCGTGTGTGACAAAAAGGAGCATTACATATGACAAGCTTGAGTTTTTAAGACTTGTTGCTTAGTGCAGTTAGTGGCAGTGTGGTGTCATTGATCTTATCTATTGTACGACGATGTTGCACATTGATTAGAGTATTGGAGATGTCTCACAAGTTATTAGGAAACGTTGTCAAGATGTGAACGTTATCAAGATGTGAATGTTATCACCTGTGCGTTATTGTTGGCCAGATGGGTTTTCCCATTCGTTGATTTCCTTCCTGTGTATGACTGTCTGTATGTCTGTTTGTCTTTCTGTCTGCTGTTGTTTGCCTGGCTATCTTTGTATTGTTTAACTGCCAATTGCTTCATTCTGTTATCTTTCTTTTCTGTATTGCTGTCCCTGCTGTTTTATTTGTTTTATGTGCCTGTTTCGTTAGTTTGCACGTCTTTTGTTATCTATTTTGTCCTGGTGTCACTCTTGGTATGTCTATCTGACAACCTGTATGCCTATCTTTCTGTGTCTCTGCAAGAGTGGGGATAGATGAATGGTAACACTCATGGCCAGGAGAGCATTAGGTCGCGGTTCGACACCCGTAACCCCTCCCCCAGGGCGGCGCCTTGCATGGCTGCCAAACTGTGTGTAATTAAGATCTTGATTGTACTGTCATGTTTCAATGTAATCTTACTGCGTACTTGTCAGTTTGATTTAATAAAGAAGAATATTATTATTATTTGAAATGATCCTCTCGTTCAACTAACAGGTGTCGGCAACATTTGCTGCCAGTCTCGTCACGAGTCCAGCCGTCGGCGCCTACCTTGGCGCCATGTACGGCGACAGTCTGGTCATTGCGCTGGCGTCTGCGATTGCTCTGCTTGACGTCTTCTTCATCATGGTTGCGGTTCCAGAGTCGCTTCCTGAGACTCGGCACGCAGACGTGCACCACGTCTCCAAGCTGTCCTGGGAAAAAGCAGATCCATTTGGGGTGAGCTTTCAAACTTGTGCCATGCCAAACAAACGGAAATGTAGTACAGTGAGAGGTGCATATAGCTCTACTTTAATTGAACTTCTTGGAACATTTTCTGGTAATTAATTCTGCAGTGTACTCCAACATTCGAGGGTTTGAGCTTACTGAGTAGACTCTGTGTAATAGCCATGGGCTAGTTGTTTGCACAGTGCATACACATGCCTCTGTCACTGACTGCTCTGTTGAAATTGGTACCGGCAAGAAGAAGAAGGGCAGTCCCGTAAGCTAGCCATCAGTATGAAGTGTTATTGACTTCATTTTCTTAGCCTCTGAAATATGAGGGCGGCTGGCCAGTCCTCTCCCTTGCCACCTCATCTTCCCACTGACAGTGTATGGTCAGTGTAAATTCAAGAGGAGGCAACTCCGAGAGACATCTGGTGTGGTAGGAATGCTGAGGTATAACCCACGGAAATTTTTTATGTCTAAAAAAGCAAGAGGAGGCAACTGCCTCTCTTACCTCATTGTGGCTATGCCTATGTCCAAACTTATCATTATTCAGCGAGGTGCTATGGAAATCGTTAGCTTAAAGTAGCTGTCCCAGTTTTAACTTGCTTTAAACAGGACCACTTAGTGAGACAGCCCTATAATAATGCAACACTCCACATGGATCCCAAAGTCAACCTTTATAAATGAGGTTCTGCCGTACCTCTAAGAGATGCTTCAGAAATTATCTCGGCATTGTAAGGAGGATCCACGTTATCTTGAAGAGGTGTTTATAAATTATGTCAGCCTTGTAAGGAAGTACTACTGTATCCTGAAAGAGCAATTCACAAATTATCTTGAAGCAGTACTTCATAAATTATGTCAGCCATGTTGATTAGCAGTATATCACCTGATAATCTGATCTATGTTTTGGTGTTTAGTCACTGAAGAAGATCGGCAAAGATGAACTGATTCTCATGCTCTGTGTCATGGTGTTTTTGTCGTACCTACCGGAGGCTGGCGAATACTCCTGCTTCTTTGTTTACCTTCGCCTGGTACGAATCGACATTCCTTTTGTTGTTACTGCTCTTCTTCTTGTTTCTGCTCTTCTTGTTGCTGTTGCTGCTCTTCTTGTTGTTCCTGCTGTTGTTGCTGTTCCTGCTGTTGTTGCTGTTCCTGCTCTTGTTGTTGTTCCTGCTCTTGTTGCTATTGTTGTTGTTCCTGCTCTTGTTGTTGTTTTTGTTCCTGCTCTTGTTCTTGTTGTTCCTGCTCCTGATGTGTTGAATAAAGTGACTGCTAGCTGTTGTTCCTACTCATGCTGTTATTGCTACTGTTACTCAGGAAGGTACCACCCTGTTTAGTGTATGATTGATAGCGGCCTAGATTGATAGTGACCTATTATTATATTAATATGTCTAATCAAAACTACTGTTGGTATTGTTTTTCCTATTCTTCCTACATGCATTGCTGTTATTGATCAGTAGGATGCCATCCTACTTTTCTGTGTGATATGCCAACTTTTTACCCCATGTCCTGCGAAATTGGCAATTCATTTCAGACTGGCTTAAGACGTGCAGATAAGTTGATAACAGTTGATAGCATTTGAGAACTTGTGTTTTAAATGGGGTGAACTGGAGGCTTCGGGAATTGGTGCCACATGAGTTTCTTTTGTGCTAAGTCACAGTCATGTTGTCTTATGACTTGTGTCTCTGTTCTGTGTTGTTGTTGTTGTGCTCGACATGTTTCACTGAATGGTCTTCATGTCACCAGGTTTTAGACTTCAGTCCAGAGAAGGTGGCTGCATTCGTTGCTATGATTGGAGTCATGTCTGTAGTTGCACAGGTATTGGACAGTAATCTAACCATTGCTCATGTTTATGCAAATTAAATTAATATTACTGAAGCTTATGTTTATGCAAATTTAATTAATCTAACTGATGCTTGTGTTTATGCAAATTTAATTAATCTAACTGATGCTTATGTTTATGTCAATTAAAATAATCTAACTGATGCTTATGTTTATGCAATTTAAATTAATCTTACCGATGCTTATGTTTATGCAAGTGAAATTAATATGACTGAATTAAACTTATGCTTAAGTTATGTTTATGCAAGTTAAACTAATATAACTGATGTTCATGTTTATGCAAATTAAATTAATTGCTGATTATTTCTGCTTATGTTTATGCAAATTTCCTTTCATTATATTAATCACCTTTCATTATATTGATCACCTTGTCCTCTTTTCTCTGTTTACGTTTATACAAAATAATCTACTACCTGCATGTGTTTATTTAAAGTGCTGTAATCTTGTCTTCCTCTCTATTTGTAACTTTGTAGTGTAATCCAGTGTAAAGTAATTTAAATGTAATTTAAATGTAAAGTAATTTAAAATGTAAAATAATTTAAAATGTAAAGTAATTGTCTTGCTTGAGCACTGATGCATTCTGTGGACTGTTTGAAGACGGCCCTGATGGCGATTCTCATGCGACAGTTGGGCATCAAGCAGACGATCATCGTTGGTCTTGTCTTTGAAATGCTTCAGCTCTTCATGATTGGCTTCTTTGCCCAGCACTGGTGAGCTTTCGCGATACATATTGTTTGGACATTATGTGTCCAAAGGTAACGATGTAATCATGTAACACCTTTGTGGGTTTCCTTAAAGGCTCCATATAAATAACAACATACTGGTATATACTTATATTTAAGTACATGCATACATACTTGCTAAAATAAACGAAGGGGTACTACAAAAGGTGAGAGAGGAGAGATCTCTGATGGCAGCAACAAGAGGGAGACAGAGGATGTGAATTGGCCGCATACTGAGAGGAGACTCAGTCCACAGAACTGTCATGGAGGGAAGAATGGAGCGCGGAGAACGAGAGGAAGACCTTGACGGATGCTGCTGGACTGGTTGATGGCAGAAGTATATTCTTATTTACTTAAGAATATACTTACTTACCTACTTATTTGCTTTGTATGAGTAACTGATGTTTAGTCGTCGGATAGCTGTGTCATGTACATACCAGTGTACATGACAATACATGTAAATCGGTTGCATTTGTTTGTCTTCTGACAGGATTGTCTGGATATCTGGTGCCGTGGCTGCCATCTGCAGTATCACGTATCCTTCCATCAGCGTCTTTGTCTCAGCACATGCCGCTCCTGATCAGCAGGGTATGATCCGGTCTCTAATCAAACACAAAGTCTGTTGTGTAGGAGTTATCTAGTTAATTGTCCGAACCCCTGAGCATTTCGTATAGAGCAGTGGTTCTCAAAGTGTTTCTCCTTGGGGAACCATTTTACTGCACTCTTGCTTATGGCCTGAATACCTACGTCGTATAGCGCATTGATTTCTATTGCAAATGAGAAAATATGACTATCATGGTAAAAATGTTTTGCTATCCTTGAGCAGTGACATCGCAAAAACCACAGTATAGTTTACGGCACTGCAGCAACACAGCTTCATTTGGTTTAACGGGAAGGATGTTGGGTAATTTATTTACCTTACCTTACTTCTCTGGACCATCTGGCTCACGCTTATAGACCTCATGTGGTCTGCAGACCACACTTTGAGAACCACTGGTATAGAGCTGCATTATGAATTCCAACTTTTCTTAAGTTGCACCTTTTAAAATTTGTCAAGTAACCCCCTTGTAGCATCTGTGAGAGGTTGAAAGGAGCTGTTTGTGCAAACGCAAGTTCTTTTAAACGTCAGTCTCCCATTGCAAAACTTCTTATAAACGCAATCAGTTTTTTATGGTGTACATGTTTTTCTTTATCAGGAGTGGCCCAGGGCGTTGTGACTGGTATCCGTGGTCTGTGCAACGGTCTTGGTCCGGCGCTGTACGGCTTCATCTTCTACCTGTTCAAGGTGGATCTGAATGAGCCGGATCATGGTCTGATGCCAGACCATCCTGCCGTCGCCCTACCCACGAGACCCACCCTCCCAGTCAATGGCAGTGCCATCATCTCCAACACCGACATTAAAATACTCCAGATACAAAAGGTTTCCGTTATTTTCATTTTCATCAGCTCTTTTATTGATCGCAAATGCAAAATGTCACATTTACAAATGGTGTAGAATTAACCAAGAAAGAAAAAACAGCCCCAGAAGGGATTAGAGTCCTGCTAGATTAGAGTTGCCTGTTATCACAAATTAAAGTTAAATGACGGTCAAAGTAGAAAATGTAGCACTGTTCTATGCATAGTGAGAACTCGGACCAACTGATGTACTGGTAAGCTCTATCCGTCATTCACTGCCTCTGTCATAGTGGACAGGTCTTCTGGATATTGACCTGATTACAGTCTGGTTTTGTGCACCATCGGTTGATGCCTTTTCATTAGAAACCAGCGCAACGCAACAGAAGTTGCTATAATTATGATAATAATTAATAATCATAAAACTTTTTAGTTAGTTGGACTTGTATATAGTTGTTTCCTTTTTACTGACTGTACGTAAAAGGATTTCCTATACCTAAGCAAAACAGAATGTTTGTTTCAGTCAGTTTGATAATAATGATGATGATGATATGTGATAAGTATAAATTACTCTTTCAGTACAGGTATTGTCACTAGGTATTGTCATTTAACCCCTATGCTCCACATTTCACATCAGTTTGCCAATTTATTTCCTAGACTATATTAAAGACAGATGGTAGAGGTTATTATTATTATTATTATTATTATTATTATTATTATTATTATTATTATTGTTATTATCTACCTGACTTCGAATAGGAAGCAATGGAGAATGTTTATCATGACGATCGCTAGAGCTCCAGGAGTTGACAGCACAAGGTGACAAGGTGTGGTAGAGGTTAAAATCAGTGATTTGTGTATGATGCTGAATTAGAAAATTCCAAATGATTAATTATTTATTATTATTATTATTACTTGGGCGTTTTGAGGGCTGGTAATCACAGCTTTCTGCCTATATGATACTGGTGTTACATAAATACCACAATTAACTGTCTGTAGCGATAGTAATGATTCAAGTTGAAAAACTGGTGATATAAAAATGCCAAAATTTATTGTCTGTAGCGATAGTAATGATTGAAATACAGATACAGGTATTGTAATGTATGGTGTGGTGATAGTTGTGTTGATGTGTGGTGTTTGTTGGTGTTAGTTGATCGTACCGGGTCCTCCTTTCGTCTTTGGAGGCATTCTGGTCATCGTTGCTCTTCTTGTGGCATCGTTTATGCCGTCAAGTCCGAACAGTGGTTCATCTCTTCTGTCAGCTGATGACCTAAGTCAGCCGATATCTTCAGAGGCTCTTGGTACGTGTGGCGCCATCGGGTGATTGTTTGGTTGGGTCCGGTATGGTGGGTTGCGGTTGGGGTTGGGTGGAATAACATATGAATGGATGGATAGATGGATGGATGGATGGATGGAAATGTGGATGACAGGAAATGTGGATGGAGGGACAGACAGGTGAATGCATGGAGGCGTGGTGGCTCAGTGGTAAGTTCGGCGCCTTGAGACCGGAGAGTTGCAGGTTCGAATCCCACTCTAGCCGCTGCGTACGGACCTTGGGCAAGTCCTGCACTCGCGATTGCTCGTGGCGCTTCGGCGTGAAAACTCCGACACAGTGTCAAATGCTGTAGTCGGGAGCGCCTCTGAGTAGTAGTTGACTTCGAGAGGTGCTATAGAAATATCCGGAATAAATAAATAAATAAAAAATCGATGAGTCATCTGGTGGTATCACCAAGAGAAATCTGCATAAACTTCAAATAACCCAGAACTCTTTTGCCTCAGCCATAGTAAAGACCTCTGATAATCAATATGATTTTTTTATTACACTGGCAATATTGCATTTATTGCACTAGCTGTCCATTGAGCAAAGAATCGATTTCAAAATCTGCCTTACAGTTCAAAGAGCACTTACCTTTTAACCAAACGACCTATCTCGGCTCCGTGCTCACGCTTACAAATAGATATTGCACTTGATCAAATGACTCTGACTCGGTCTTATTCTGAGAGGTGTATTGATTACTGATGACCCTGATTGGTCTAGTTTTAGTAGCAAGTATTTGTTTGTAATGTGCCCTCGTCTTCAGATTTCGCTTTACAGCAGCTTGTATGTTTGCTGAATAAGAGTAATAAAATGAAAATAAATGGGAAAATACAGCAACGATCTTAGCCCTGAACATGTATAGAAGTCACAGAACTTTCTTTGTGCTACAGTTTTTTAAATAAAAATAATAATATGAACTTCTGTATTTCAACTGATTCTTCTAAACACTTTAATTTTAGACATCACACTTGCCTTTGTAATTTCTTTCCTTCCAGGTACAAGAATGCGGGACAAGAACTTCGTTGAGAAGCAGGCATTGCTTGTGTCTGGTGATCAGGACTGCCTATAGACTGAACACGGGCAGCCCATCTCCTCTCCACCAAAAACAAGAAAACGGCGTTCAGGATACTATTTCGCGTTTGGGTTATCTATGACTCGTCACGGTTATGTCTCGTTATCATTCCGGAAGCCTTTGTGGACTCGATTGTTGGAGACGTGTCTATCTTTGGACGTCTTTGACATTCTGTTTCGTCGTGACAGTTCTGTCATTGAATGTGTTCTCGTCGGTTTCCGATTGACGACGAGGTCACAATTGAGAAAAAATCTCATCCTTATTTGATGGAAGGTGCTGGAAGTGCATCTTTATCAAATCTTAAATCATTTGATCAAAACGATTAGATTAAGTCCTTTGATCCAAATGATCAGAGTAAGTTACTTGATCCAAATGATTAAGTCGTTTGATACAAATGATCATAGTAAGTCGTTTGAATCAAATGAATAAGTCATTTGATCCAAATGATCAGATTAAGTCGTTTGGTCAAAATGATCATAGTAAATCGTTTGATTCAAATGATTTTAAGTTATTTGATCCAAATCATCAGATTAAGTCATTTGATTCAAATGATCAGAGTAAGTCGTTTGATCAAACTGAATCAATTTTTCTCTTTCATTCAGACTGTGGTTGGATCGAATATTTTTCGGTCGAATATGTCACGGATTGTTGCTGTTGAGAAAAAAGGAGCAGTCGACCTGTATTCCTTGAGTCCAAGATCCATGAGTCAAAAAGAGCGACGAGGGAGGGATTTCCCGGGAATAAGGATTAGTTTGAAAGTTAATGAATCCAATTTCTCTGTGATCACACTCAATCCAACAGGTTTCAGCATTTAGTCATTATCCCGCATAACCTGTAAAGGGCAAGTCGAGGTCTTGTTAACACTGCTATCATTCTGTTTTTTCCTGTAAGCTTGTGCTCACAGTTAGCTAGCTTTGCAAATACATGTTACTGGTGACTGCTAGTCGTAATGAGGCAGAGATGCCAATCACCAATTTCTTTTGTGTTCAAGGGGTCAGGGGGTCTCTTGAAAGCCTAGACGTGTGTGTGGGCTAAGGTAGAAAGAAGCCTGTGCATGCAAAATTAAGCGCATAACAGTCGGACATGTCCTTACAAAACGTGAAAGTTGCAGTTGTACGCCATCGAATGTGTGGTGTACGCACTTCTGAAGGATTATTAACCACAGCTGCATATTCATGAATGTGAACTGCATTTGCATATTCATGATGTGAACTGCATTTGCATATTCATGATGTGAACTGCATTTGCTTATTCATGAATGCGAACCTTACCTGTGTATTGCTGAAAATATGGCAACACATGCATAGTCAGAAATGTGAATTTTGTGGACAGATTCATGATTGCGATGTTTCCTCTCTTTGCCCCAGTTTCATGCTTGTCAAAATCAGCATCATGACGGTAATTGCAAACTGGTGAATTTGCTTACTATCTGATTATTCATAATTGATTTTTTTATGGATAAGGGTGCTTTTCATATGGTTATCAGTGGCGTATTCATGAACGTGATATGAATTTTCTGCTAAATTGATTTGCATAAAGTTCCTTCTGTTTATGAATGTGTTTTGAGACGGACTTCTGTCTTTTTGCAACTGATCTTTAAACCATTCTGAAAATGAAATGACCACATTTGACCAGTCAATTACGGAACATGCACACGTCTAGGTTTTTTGTTGACCAGTTGTTTGCTTTAGTAAGTTATTCATTATTTTCATTCAGTTGAGGTCAGGCCATGAGGTATGTTCTTTGGTTTGGTTACCACACCTTCTTTGCCCCACAGTTGACCTTACTATATCCGTTTAACCTGTCTACCCACATTTGACCTTATTGTTCCAGTTTAACCCCTCTGCACAAAACTTGACCGTAGTCTACCCTTTTAACTCCTCTACTCTACGTTGTCCTTAATGTACCCATTAAATCCCTGTGCTTCTCATTTGACCTTAGTGTACCATTTAATTCCTCTACCTCACATTTCACCTTAATGTACCCATTTAATCCCTCTACCTCACATTTGATTTGGCCTTTCTGTATCCATTCTATGTAGACTTTTCAGTGTGTACATGGTGGACGTATGGTTTATTAACAGCTTTAAGTGGCAGGTGTTTAGCCTGAGAAGAACATGGATTTCTAATGATTGTGGCTCGACGTTATTGACGTCCCTTTATTCTGTTTCTGCCTTACAGGTGTTTATTTGCAGGTGACCCAGTTTTTCTCTGTATCTCATGGATGATCCCTATGCTTATCTGTAATTTGTAGATGACCCTGTGCATCTGTGTCTTACAGATGGTCCCTGGTCATCTGTATTTCACAGATGCATCTGTATTTTTTTTTCAGATGTATGCTGTCCGTCTGTATTTTATGGATGGTTCCTGTTGTTCTTCAGTGTTTAATGCATGCCGCACTTCTCTGTTTCTAGGACTGTAGTTCTGTTTTAGTGTGCATAAATGAATGAATGAATGCTCAAGTGGCAAAGATGCAAGGTGGTCAGTCAGTGGAGATACTGCATCTACGAACGACCAGATATGTGCATGCTGCTCCCAAGTCAGAGTCGATTTCAAATGAAAGAAAGCCTTTTACTGTAACCCCACTGGAATGAGGTTCGCGTGGGTTGGGTGAATTTTGAGTAAACTGTTACGCAGGTTAAGGGTAGAAGTGATGCTATTCGTATTATGGGGATGAAGTGACAGGTGACAAGGGCAGAATCGGTGGTGACCTATGCCCTGTTTTAAACCCAGTACCGTAGTAAGGAAACAGTGGCCATGAGATTGGAACCCTACCTAGTCTGATGTCACCAAAAGAGTGCAGGTAAGGAGGCATTTGCTGTCCTTAGGTTTTTCCTGGAATCAATAGATGTTTGAATACCCCAAAAGCCAAATGCTGTGCATACGAGATGTGTAATTTTGTGACTTTTACGTGTAACAATGTGAAATTACTTGATGCACGTGATGTGTCGATGTTACATGATGTAAACGATGTAGTATTTGTGTCCAGTAAATTAGCCATTTGCCGTTTGGAGAAACGTTTGGGGTTGAAAACCTGATTGATTGGCAACCCGTGTAACAATATAAGGCTGGACAATACATTGTACAGACATTTTGGCTGTTTGTTTATTTTATTGTCATTGATTGTTACAAGAGAAATTTTTGTCTGTGTTGCCAGCATTGATAGCTGTTCGAAGAAACTATTGGCAACACATGCTGTAACTAATATTCATTTTAGAACCATTTTAAATTTTTAAATTATAACTTTTGCTAAAGTTGCTTGATCTGGGTGGTGCGTGCCAAATAGCTGTTAAATATTCACAGATTGGGAAATAATTTAGATGGATTTTTGATGCAAAGACAACAAGTTATTCTTATTCTGCTGCTCATTGGACACTGTGCTATCTAAATTCTCTGCACTTCTGTTACAGTACACAATACAATGCAATGCAATTGTTTTTAATACAATGCAGCTGCATTTGATATTGCCCTCGTAAAGAACATCGATGGCACTGATCAGCTGTGCAGGAAGGACACACAGTGACCACCTCAGTGGAGGCTTGAACCCATAGTCTGCATTATATTGACCTAGTTGTCCAACCAATCAGCTACCATGGCCTGGTTACATAATTAAATAGTTGCACTCTTATCCACCGTGAGAATGCCAGCTTTTAAAAAGCTATGGGAGCACAAGTGGGTGTGCTTCCAATAGACTGGGTGTGCTTTCAACAGGTTGGGTGTTCTTTCAAAGAGGAAGTGCTTTTTGCAGTCATTTCATTGTTGGCAACTTAATTATGTATAATTTCAAACGATTTCTCCAGCTCAGCAAGGTTGGTAGTGTTGCTGAAATCAAGAGTTTGAACTCTGACATGGCTTGAATGTGTTTGTTTAACCGTGGACTTCGTCAAACTCGACACAATTCTTTGTAATGTGGCTTGCAAAGTCCTGTTGTGTTGTACATCATAGTCTTATTGTTAGTTCTTGCATTTCTGATTTGCACCTGAAGACGCCTGATGGATGAGGAATTCAGATGGTGGGCAGCCTGGTTGATCTCAAGAATTGAACGTTCTTTGAATTTGAAAATACACTGAAACTTCTGTATAAAGTCTATCACTATAATGTGAATTCTGACATACTGCATGTATCCCAAAATTAATTGAAACTTTAGAATAGGAGCTTGTCGTGTTAAAACTGTTTTCATTCAGAACCCGATGTAGCTCCAACAGAGAAGGTTCCAGTGATAAACTTGAAAACTGTGGTTTTTGTTGCCGTGATTTCTTGTACAAGTTCTGCTGACATATTTGTATTGTGATGCCCAGTTTCTGGGTTTGCTATAGAAAAGGATTAAGTTGCGATGTAACTGATGTTTTCTGCTTTTTAGGGTTACTTAGACGACACATTCAGAAATATGACGTTTAATTTTGGGACGTGTGAATTCACGTGAAGTGTGAAGTCGATGATTGTATCACTTTGTGCTTATTAAACTATTGTGTTTATCGGTCAAGTCTTTGTCGTTTAGAATTCGGAAATCTATTTCTGCTGGGACCTGTGATACTGTGGAAGTAACGATGAGTTGTATCAAGGACTTCATTTTAACAGGTCAACTTTACTGTAGCCATGGAAGTATACAACGCTTTTGCAAGATGTCTGCAGGACAGTATATTAAGTCGTGAAACACATACATTCTCTGTTTCACAAGAATGCATTGCTGTATCTTGCGAGATAATATTGGTGGAAAATTGAATCGAATGGGGAGGAGTACACAAGCCAAATCAAATTCTTTCAAAACGATATGCATTTTTCAGGGGTCTACTGTACTTGAACAGTTTGTAGCTGGAATTACTTACTGGGTTGCAGTGTTACCGTGTCTACTCTTGCCCTAGTCCTTCATTTGAGTAATGTACATACATAGGTGAGTGTGCTAAGTCGACGAAGATGCTTAGCATAAGAATACTACATGTATATGTGCCGCTTTTAGAGTATAGCATTTTGCCGTGTATCAACCGTCAGACCTTGCTCGCTAGTATTGACGTGGTACCGGCGACCAATGTATGCATAGTTCAGTACTGTAATAGCGTTATAGATGTTCATTCATCCGTTTTGGTTGTTGGCTGTCTTTTCTACTCGCGAGCATTTTGTACGGCTTTTTGGTTTTAGTCTGAATTGTTTCAATCTGATCGTTTGATTTTGACCGTTTCTTGCTGTTTTCGCTGTTAGGACATATGTATAAGTGCTGCTTTACGGCTATTTAATAATGATGTGTGACTATGTTATTATTGTTTTCTTGTTGTTATTATTATTCTGTGTTTTATTATTTAATAGTGTTTTTATGTTATTATGTACTAAAGGTAGACCTACATTTGATGCCTATGACATGTAGGCTACTATTATTTTACTATGGGGCATATTATTACTATTCCTATATTATTATTATTATTTATTATTATTATTACTATTAGTATTATTATTATTATTATTACTATTAGTATTATTTCAAACCTTGTTATTATTTTTATTTCCAACCTTAATAATAATAATATATCTCCTGAGGTACATATGATCCCCAGGACATTAAAGTATGTGCCAGAGAACTTGATATGTCTGAATAAAACTAAATTCGGTCAGCTTGTTATTGTTTTTTAATGCCCAAGGTACATGTGATCGCTCAGTACTTGACACAAGAGGAATTAAATGGCTGGGTTAACTAAATCTCGCCAATTTCTGCACTGGAAAATGTGCTCCGCAAGGCAGCAGCATTAAACTGGATCGCAACTGATAGGCACTGTAACAACTTTAGATTTCTTGTGTTGCCATCTACATGCGTTAGAAACTGGGCATGCTTTGGGATAAAAACAAGCACTGTGTTATTAATAGAGCCAACAGTTTCAAAGGCCAGAATATACTGACCCAGAAGGGATTGTATTTGGATATTTTCCTAGGTGACACCAATTTCTGTGCCCATAGTGACATCTCAGTTGAAACTTCGCCCATTGCACTATGGAATTAGCATAAGCCCTTTTGTCACCAGTTCGCAATAGGCAAGTTGTTTCTTTGACTATAGAGGAACAAACAGGCTTGGGCAGATTGGGTCATTTCAGACGCCATGAGGGGCTAAATGACCATGGGCCAAGCCACAAGGAACATTCTCTGCCACTAGTGATCTGCAAGGGCTATACATGTAACATTGTCATTATTATTATCTTTATTATTGTGTATTTCCTTCATAAAACCAACAAACTCAACAACAGATTAATTAAATTGTCTGTTTGCACTTATCTTGACCTAGAAACCATCATTTAGTTTTGGGCAGCCATTATTATTATTATTATTATTATTATTATTATTATTATTATTATTACAATTGTCATTAGTCATCACTGATTTACATAGTTGTTTAATGATTATTGTGATCTTTGTCAATGACAATAAGAACATTTCATTGTCTTGCATCTAATCGATAGGCTTAGTTAGCGTCGTATTTATTTTCGCATCACTGGTGGCATTGATGTTACTTTCGCTTTTTCTGATCATCCTCATCGGCCGCAGTGACAGCATTGTCAACACGAACTGTTTTATCATCATCATAATCATCATAACTGCAACTGAAATTCGTAATGTTCTCTTCCGTTTCTGGTACTGTTGCTGCTTTTATTTTGTCTTGATATAATAAATTTCTGCGAACGTATTAATATTGATTTGATTTTCAGTTCTTTTATTTTATAGGTACACTATGCTATACGAATGATTGGTTTGAGCGCTCACCTTGTAGTGTGGTGTGCACATTTCGGGCCTCTTCTGAGATGGTCACTGTGTAGGGGTCTTAAATAGGTTCTTCACTGAAAACTTCTCTTTGAAATATATTATCCACCATAGGGTGCCTCAGTCTTATGGGCTGATGTCCTTGATTTTGACCTCATTAGAGCTTGGTTTTGGTGTGCGATCGGTTGGTGCCTTGTGCATTAGACATCGGCGCAGTAGAAGTTACTAATTACAATTACAAAATGCTCAGCACATCAGTAGTAGTGGTGGTCAATAAATGCATAATAATAATATATGTTTCAAGCCACTTAAGTCCTTCACTCGCAATTGCTCGTGGCGCTTCGGCGTGAAAATTCCGGCACAGTATCAATGCTGTAGTCGGGAGCGCCTCTGAGTAGTAGTAGACTTCGAGAGGCGCTATAGAAATATCCGGAATAATAATAATAATATAGCACATTTTTGTACCTCATAAGGGTATTGCTGCGTGACCAGCAAGCTGTCAAACTGATCTAGACAAATGCGTTCTAAAATAGTTTTAAATTATCAAAGTCGAAACTCCCCAAGTCTTTTTATATAATTCTCACACAGCTATGGTGGATAATGTTCTTGTGCAATAGACTAGTTAGTGGTTAATTGTAATTGTATATCACAAATTTATACATCTGTCAACCGGACTTGGATCCCCCATTTGATATGTCTGGACAACCTCTCTAACTAGACGCAGCGCTCGTGAATAAGCCGGTTCTCTGCGCTTAGCGTTCAGTTGACGCTATAGAAATTCATAGTTTAAGATTATGATTCTTATGCTGTCGCGGCCGTTCGTAAAATTGTAAACTTCCAAAATATCTGAAGCGCCATGCACTCAAAAACTAAGCGAATGGCACCAGATTATTCAGCCGTTAACGTCAACTGCCTTACTCTGACTTACCTGTAGATTTTTGTCTTGACTGAGAGCATGTGAATATGTTGTTCCAGCCATGGGCGGCGATCTAGGGTTGGTCAAGGGGGACATGACCCCCACCTTTAAGAGTGGGGGACACGCAGGGCTGTAGTGGAGCGTATACGCGGGTATACAGCGTATACTTACCTCTAGAGAAATTTGAGAGCGTATACTCACGAGGGTATACGCGGGTATACAGCGTATACTTACCTCTGGGAACGAAAATTTTTCAAAAATGAGAGGTTTTAGAGGTTTTTAGGGCGAATGACTAAAAAAAAAAAAAAAAAAAAAAAAGGTCATCAACTTTTTCAGAGACAAAATCGTAAAAAGTCTGAAAATTTTCTGAGAATTGGTGAAAAGTGAGAAATTTTTCCTAAAAAAAGTCTTCACATTTTTGTTTACGCCGCTGGTCACCGCTAGCGTATACTCACCTCAAATTTTACCACTACAGCCCTGGGGACACGCCATACATTTGTCCCCCCCCCCCAATTTGAAGAAACACCAAAAAAGGGCAAGAAATGTAATTGCGCGTGGGGGTTTTCACTGCCTTTTTGACCAGACGAGGTAAAAACTAAATTTTTTAGGAGAAGTGTCCCCCGAAAATTCTGTTAAAGAAGATATTTGTCATGAAATTTATTTTAGGGGGATGAATCTCCAAAAAGGTAAGTAATTTATTTTTGAGACGAATAATTGAAAAGTAAGTGGTAAAAAGGTCAATGACTAAAAAAGGTCATCAACATTTTTGGGAGATGAATTCGTAGAAAAGTTTAGGGTTTTTGTGGATGAATTCTTGAAAAGTAAAAAAATTTGTGTGGATGAATTCCTAAAAAAAGGTCTTCGACCAGACCATTGCCGACTTTGTCCCCCCCCACCTCTCAGACAAGATCGCCGCCACTGATTCCAGCGACTAAACTACTTTTGGGTCCAGTTTTAGGATTACGAATTTACGATTGCAACAATGAGAGAAACAATATTAGGCCTAATGATGGTCGCTGCTCTGCACATCAACGTGCTTGTGAATTTCCAGGGTCGAAAGCCAGAAGAGAAACCCAAGAGAGTAGGAGTGCATTTTGAAGATGAAAATAGGCCGAACCGAAGGGATTTGTGCTGTTAACAGAACCCGTATTTATGAAACAATTAATTTTTTACCTTGTGGTGGAAATCTTTTCATTCGCTAGAAGAAGCAAGGCACATTTGTCAATCAGTCACCAGATGGCGCGCTAACACCAGAAACCGGAAATTTCATCATTGGAAATGTAGTCTTGGAGCAGTTTCCGCAGACGCCGGGTGTAGTGGTTGTAAGCTTATTAGGCTGACTTCAAAAATTCTGTTTTAG
The DNA here is from genome assembly GCA_963556255.1 of Allolobophora icterica. Lineage (NCBI taxonomy): Eukaryota > Metazoa > Annelida > Clitellata > Crassiclitellata > Lumbricidae > Allolobophora > Allolobophora icterica. Next base: position 76,143,296 of record OY744605.1, on the reverse strand, counting down.
CTTCGAATCAACTTTTCGACATTAGAAGTCAGTAAAACTACGCGAATATGCGATCATCGGTATTATGTAGTCACTTATGTGGTTGATGGAAAACTTTAAAGGACTTTTTGAGTTATAGATGACATTTAAGGTGGTCGGTTAGTAAACGCAGAGTGACTGTCTTGGAATTTTATTTAAGTAACCTAACGCTTGAAGCTGAAGAATTCGCGTCGACTTCGATTAAAGAGAGTTTACAGTTGACATTCTAGTTTGTAAACGAACGAAACTCAGGGAGGTTATTTTGTTTCGAAATATGAGTAACAATCCGCGCAAACCAGACGCCTGTGACATGTTGGCAGAGGCCTTGAAACAGATGGACAATCTGCTGTCTGGTAAGTTTAACACCGTAGAGAGGAAATAGGCACAGATTAAATGGGGTGCGGGTTTACAGAAACGGGGTTCGGGTAAATGGCATGGGGAGAAAAGGTAGAAAAACGGCCTGGTTTAAACGCCGTAATATCCACAGACGTAGACTTCTATCGGGTAATATGCCAATGCCAGTAACCGAATAAGGAATTTGAAGGCCCTAGTTCAATTGCATACCCTTCCCACCAATATCTCTATGGGGTCTGTTAAGCTCTATTTGTTTATCCAGTGTTTAACCACATGGTGTCTGCCGTGGCTGTTAAAGTCGACACCATACTTTCCTTACAGTGGATTAAATGTAAATATAAATCTCTCAGTTCTACACACGGGTCAAGCAAGCAAGCTTATTTACCAGCACATCAAATCGAGCCTGAAAGAGTCGGGTTGTGGGGTTTGAAGGGGGTCATACTGTGGGTCATAACTTCTCTGTTATTTCGATCCAGTTTGAAATCTGTTTAATGATTGTAAAAGAAATAATTTTCTGGAAATGTATGTGGCCCAACCGGCTGGGATCTCATTCAAACCTAATTTAATTGGTTGAACAGTCTATTGTTTAGGTTGGCTATGTGGAAAGTTCCTAGTTGGTGAAATTGTAGGTCAGGCAAACAGTCTTTGAGTACTACTGATGAGTTTCTCATAAAGTGTCGAAGGTGCCACTATATATATTCATGATTAAACTTGCCACTAATAAATATACAGTTGTATTCATTTTATTCTGTTATTTGTTTTCTTTGTTCTTTGTGATATTCTTTGATTTCCAAACTTATCACCTGCGTCCAAGTTGTAAACCTAAGATAATTAATTATTTATTGATCCATTTCCTTTTCAAGGGTTTTGAACTTTGACCCTGTCTGATATCCTTCTGGCTTGGAGCAAAATTTTATGGGGCAGATATACTATCCTTTCCCAAAGAGTTCTCATGGCTTCTTATAATGACATATCAAGAAGTGGCAGTTACCCTGTCATGAACTTTAGGTCACAACATGGTTAAGTTTGCCTAGAAGTTACTAGGTAGATAAGATAAGAATTTCAGATGGCTGTATTGCTAAATGTCGCATAAATTTCTGAAAGTGAATGGTGGAAATCTCTCCATTGATATGATACATGTATGTTTATGTAGTTGTGTATCTATATATGTTTGTGTGTATGTATGTATGTATGTATGTACATATCTGGGCATGTAACAGCACCTTTTTAAAATCCCTCCAAAGCTCTCCAGACTAAGCTAATGGCTAAGAAAATGATTAATCCCATATGGCTGTAATCAAGAACTGACTGTGTTGATGGTTATGAACTGGAAAGATTGTACTATTGTCTAGCAATTGACTATTTGCTTTTTGAAGTTGATTTGGTCAGTGTCAGCTGTTTTCAGACATTGCTGCTAAGACGGTTTAATGAAATGTGTCTTGGTGTTTTGCCTCTCCAGTATTCCCATTGACTTGTGCTGTGTGTTGGATCCATATGGGAATGTGGGTCCCGTATGGGCTCCATGTGGGCATGCTGGCTGGAGAAGCACTTGTCACAGTCCTAGTTCCAGTCTATGGTCCAGTGACTAAGCCATTGATTGTCCTCAAAAGCTCTTATCCTCTCAATCTCAACTTTATTGCTGATAAAACTTGGTTGGGGTAGAGAGGGTTGGAATGAATCAACCAGTGGTTATTCTCAGCATCTAAGCACCGGAACACATCTTAATTGCTCCCTGGATGCAGCAGCTGCTGACACTAGCTGCTGCTGCTGAGTGGCCTTATCTGCTTACTAAACTCATAGTCATTCTGGCCTTCATTTGACCCAGTCGCAAAAGAACAGAAGAACCCATATATGTGTTGTTAGTGAGAGCAGGACTTGTTCATGCCTTAATCAAACAGAATCCATTCCTATTTTGTTCATGAGAGGAGGAACTGATGATGTGTCAATAAGGCAGAACAGACTAATAGGTGTAAGTAAGTAAGCAAAGAGCCTTCCGTTACAGCTAGTGTAAGTAAGTAATCAACTGCCTATTGTTACAGCTACTTAGTGCCGTATGGTATGCCGTACACCAGATATTTCTTACACTGAAGTGTTACGTTGTTGTGTAGCCAGCCATTTCTACCCAATTCCTGGGCCACCAGCACTTAAGTATTTTCTTTGATGGCTGTTGTGACCCATTCTCATGGGCTTGAATTGCGTTGGCTGTGGAATTTTGAGGCTGAATCGGATAGAGAAAGAGGCAACTTGGTCCAAGGTAGGTTCTGTTTTGGGTGCTATTTGTCACAGTTCCACGTCTCTCATCAGAGGCAATGCGAGTCCTCAGGGGCAATGCCAGTCAGCAAATATCTGCGATAACCCCGGGTTAGATCTGTTGACCTACCCTTGCAAGAACTGCCTTGGTATTTGGGCGCCTTTGCATCTTGTTCCTTCTCGGTTTCCTTCCCAAAGTAAGAAATCTAGCACTTTGCCCTACGGGGGAGATGGGGTGCCCAAAGACTGCGGTCGTTGGGGTCATGGGTTGCTGAGTCATTTGCCCTAGGCAGAGCTGGATGGGTGAGGGATACGGTGGCTTTTGAGTGCCTTAGCCAGCCTTCTAAGACTTAGGTTAAAAGCCCTGAATTGGAAGGCGACTATCGCATCTGTTGGAGTAATGGTTTTCGATGGGTTTAGAGTTTGAGGCTAAGAAAATGAAGTCGTTGGCTTTTCGCTCAGGGGTTACCACAAGTGACTGCTCGTCTTATTCTTTAGCATTGTGTGATATGGTCTAGTAGTTAGCTGCCATGGTCTAACAGTTGGCCTGCAAGACTTAACCCAGGAGTTGAGGGTTCAAATCTCTTGTCAGTAGAAAAAGATATTTACAAAGAATTTAGTTAAACTTGGGCTGCTAGCAGACTTAACTGTACAGTGAGAATGCTGACCCTCTCTCAGTGTTTATGGTAAGATGAAACGAGGAAGTAGAGGATCGGCACTTGCCCTAACATGCCGAGGCTAAGAATACCTGGGGGTTATAAGCTTAATGCACAAAACATTGACCGATAATGCATCAGCGCTTATCAACAATAGGCAAACTACAATATTGCATTTCTAGTGCACCACTTAACATCTGTAGTGACCAGCGGTGCAGAATCCAGTCCGTTCCAGGTCAGAATTGATCCCTGGATGTTGACCTTGCACTGAAACTTACCAACAACATGGCTCTTGTTGACTTGATTTGATATAGTGCTGGTATTTAAGCTGGTCTCTCGGATGCAGCTTTTATGCAGGGCTGGGAAATTTTGGAGAGCAACATTTACATTTAGATTTGCAAACTAATCAAAATACAGAGGCATTCTGAGGATGGATTTGAATACCTGATGTAAAAACGAAGTCGCCTTTATGTTATATAATTAAATCATTAGCGCATTTCATGATATCTGGGGCCGTTGATCGCCCGCAACGAGGGCTAGGAAAAGGTACCCGAAGTGCCTGCAGTAGGGCGCCCAATACCGCATTATCAATCAGCTGACAAGCGCGCAAGTGGGGTAGTTTTCAGAATTCTTCTATTGAACTTTTTGAGTACAGCAGGAACTAGCTACACGAAAACTTCCTTTAACTCATAATTAATTTTAAAGTGAACTCTGATATGATGCAGTCTAAGATATGGAAATCCCAATTTAATTCGGCTCTACAATGTGACCTCACTAGTAACAATTTTATTGTCTGACGTGTGTGATATAGTCGAGGAGTTAGCATTTAGGCTGTCAATTGAGAGGTTGGGGATTCTGAGCCCCATCAGACAGAAGAATGTTCTGAGATTTCTTCTCCACTTGCAGCCTCTAGCAAACTGCTATAGAATGAGTGCACTGGCTGTACACTGTCAATATGGAGATCAGGCAGCAAGAGAGAGGACTAGCCACCTTCCCTCACATGCCAAAGCTAAGAAAATGAAGTTGTGACATATCACACATATGGCTGCCTCTCTTCTTTATAATTGTAATTGTAATTTGAAGTGCTTATTTATATAGCACCTCTTCAAGAAGACTCATCTTGGTTGCTTTGGACCTGCTTACATAAGACCACTATCGAACAGAATGGTCTTCAGTTGCTCAATATTAGAGGCATGGAAAGTAAAAGAAGCTCCTCTCTCCGCTTCGGTTCCATAGACGCTTAAAAACCTATCTTTTTGCCAGTTTTGGCAGTGATGCGGGTCGAGAGCGCCGCTGATTTGAGTGGCGCTATATAAATGTTCAATTACAGTTACAATAGGGCTGCCAAAACGGCATATTATTATTAGTTTCTGGTGTATTGTCGTATAGGAACTAGGTTTTCTGAACACTGCCCTTGTCAGTTGCATGTACCTCTTCAGAATGAAGTCGGTATCTTGAAGGGATGCTGTATCAAGTTTAGATTGATTGATTGAATTCAATTATCAGCAATATATGGTTTTAAGCTACCACCTTGTAAAATGATTCCACATAACCACGTACATCCTTTATCACATGATCAGTTTATAAATAGGGCGATTACGTAATTAACATTCTGATGCTTATGATTTATATCTGATATCACCAGTCCTAAAAGTACAGACGGAACTATTACTGGTATGTTGCAATGCATTGTGATATTGTTTCATTATGACTGTGTGTATATATGTGCTTATGACTATATGTATGTTTGTATGCATGATTGTATTATGTATGCCTGCATGTGTGTGTGTATGTATCTGTGCATTTATAACAGGTTCGTCTCAGCATGAATGAATGTTTTGTGTGTTGCTAGGGAAAATCTCCACCTGATGTCTCCCACAGACGTGTAGAGACTGGCCAAATATTCCCATGCACAGTTGATGAGTATTCGGTAGTGAATTACGTTAATGTGACCTTTTATTAATTGCAGATAATTATATACTCTCAATAGGTTGTGTTTGAAGGATATGTGTACTAAAGGATCAGCTGAACAAGATGAAGTATATCTGAATTACACGGCTGGACAAATTTCCAGTTTCAGGTGACATACCCCAGCAACAATGCTGTGTGTTGGACATATGAAACCCATATGACATTTTTCCCATTTGGGCCTCATATGTCCTACCATATTGAACCATATATGAAACACATATGTCATACACGAGTGTCATGCAGTTTTCAATAAAATACTTCAGCCAAATGCCTTGGAGTCCTCTTCCACAAGACCTCATTCAAGCTCCTATTCTTGGTTTCTTTAAGGTACAAATGAAACGCTACCTACTGTCCTCACAGATTTAATTGTTTGTATGGTTTGTTACCTTTTTTACCTTGCACTGAACTGTTTGATTCTTTGCATATGACTTATAGAATGATCATAAAGTTGTATGTTATGCTGTGCTGAACTGGCCGCCTGTGAACTGTTTACGTGAGGCTTTAGTGGGACTTTTGACCCTTTTGGATTGCTTTTTTGACGCCAGCAGTTGAAATGCTATAGGCAGAACTGTCATAATTTGATTTGTGCAGTGCATGGTGATTCTATAAACAGTTTCAATCAATCATATGTGAATAGTGTCATTTGGGCTTAGTATGTCGTATGTGAATGTTATATATTGTAAGCCTGCATGTGGGATATATGAAACCCATATGGGATATTGTCTTATGGGTTTCTATGTCCTGCATATATGGTGTTGCTGTTGGGGACACTGGAATTTGAACCTTGGACACAGAGGTTAAAGGTATAGCCTACACTTCAGCAATTTCACACCTAAATATACTGATCATTGTCAGATTTTCAAACTTTTTGTAATTTGTAACTGCATGTGACATGTTTATAGCGCCACTTCAAAACAACACACTAGCAGTGTTCCCAAACTGACAACACAAAACCAGCGACTTCAACCACTGGCGAATATAATACAAGACCAGTGTCGAACATCGGGGTATTTGTCAATGTCAAACCTGGATGCTTTGTCTTGTCAATGTCATACATCCTCAAAACTGCGTTGTTCGAACCGTGTTGGGCTGGGAGTGCTTCTGAGTAGGCATCTTGAAGGGGCGCTATATAAAACTGGTTTAATGATAATAATAATGGGTACTTGTCATGTATTAATAACATAAATTTCTTAGATTACACTATAAATTAGTAGAATAACGTGTTAGTACCGGACCTGCTGCAATGCATGGTATGTATGGCAGTCATTCTGGAATCCCCTGACAAGCCTTTCTCCATCACGACATCTTCAAATCACGTTTCATTAAAGACATATATTTTCAACATCTCTTTGGACTCTCAAACCTCGATTCACGCACAGAGCCATTGTCTTCAGCCTCGGCTGTGTCGTAGCACTATATAAATTGCCATATTTAATTATAGTAATATTGTTACTGACATTTCTTCTCTGCTCTAAAGACTTTTCTCTTTCACCGGGGTTGGGCTGCGAGCGCCTCTGAATAGCTTCCTTGAAAGGGCGCTATATAAATGCTTGATTGATTGATTGATTGATTTATGTGGTGCTCGATTCACCCTCCTCCCCACCCCCCCCCCCATCGGTTGCAGTCTAGTCATGGTGCTGATTCTTACCCTAACCAGTGCCGTGTGGGTGTTTCGTTACAGTGGACCAGATTAATGGTTTTCCTGTTGATGAACAACCGTTCTCAGCTGATTCCTTTACAAGGCGCAATTCCAGTTAATTTCCGCGGCTGTCAAACAGATACTTGTCAGCCTGGGACATCAATTAATTTCGTTGGAGTCAGAGGCTGAGGTTGCCTGGCAGATATCCAGACCCTGTAGCACTCAGAGACTGGGCCCAGCCCCCACGACCTCACCCTTTATGTACTTACACTTGGGTAACTTTAGATGTGTTACAGGCCTCACATTTCAGGGTAAAAATCTCAGTCCTAATACTCACTTCAGGCCTCAAAGTTTAGTAATATTATGAAACTCCTACGTGATATTATAGTTAGCACTCTCACTGCTCTCAGTTTTCACTGGGGTGTGTTCCACGTCTGCCTCGATTGTATTCCGAAGTAGGCCCAATGTTCTAAGCTGTTTAAGTACACTAGCTCTGTTTTCCTTAGCAGGGTATGTGCTGTCTTTCCATTTGTTAAAATATTATTATAGAAGAAGACCAGTCCCTTAAGTTAGCCTGAAAGGCAGCCTTGAGTATGAAGTGTTATTAGCTTCATATCTCTTAACTTCAACATATGAGGGTGGGTGCCAGCCCTCTCCCTCGCTGTCTGATCATCCTACGACAGTGTACGGTCAATGTACTCTTTGTAGTTGAGTTGGCTATGATTGCAGATAGATGGAACTGAAATGTTGAAAAAATTTGGCAAGGATTTGAGCCCCCCCCCCAACTTCTCGGCTGTTAACTACTTAGCTATCTCACAGTCCAAATATTATAAGAAGCTATATCATATTTTGTTCATTGCCTGGTGTTCACTAAGGGTGTCTAATGTAATCTGTTCTGGTATGTTCTGTGATGCTATTATCATAATGCACGTAGTACCTTATCTGGAGAAGGTCTTCATTGTAAGTCTCACATCAGGTGGCCGAAACCTTGCTGTAAGTGAAACTCTAGATTTCCTGTTTGTACCGAATGTACTCGTGAGTATACCCTGATCCACTTGAGTTGGTAGTTGCTCTGAGTACACTGCTCCACTATCATCTTGCCTATTCTAATGACTTCTTCAGTGCCATTGTTATATGCGTAAAGTATCAATCGATTGTCAATTTAAACGAAATCTTAGTCTCTAAGTCATAAAATTTTTATTGGTGAAATGAGGTCGAAATCTGGTGTCATGGAAACTAGAAGTCAAGCTGTGCCAGTGCGGTACCTCTGCAGAACTTGAAAAGCAGCTTTCACCCTTTCCCGCCGGAATTGTTTCGATACCTATTGGGTTAATCGGGTCACGGGTGACCCGGTCCGGCGGGAAAGGGTTAAGAATGTTCTACGTTGAGAAACTTGACTAAACCAAATGTACCATAAAGGGTAATGCAACAAAGCATTACCAGCATTTGCTGTTCACGAGGGTTTTCAGAGTATTTAAAAGTAAAGTAAGTAAGTAAGTAAGTATATTCGGGTATTTAAGTAAAGTAAGTAAGTCAGTATATTCTTTATTGTACCAATTGCATAACTATGCATTTTTTGGTGTACATACCCATGTACATGTAAACAGAGTATGCAAGGGGAGGGTAAGCAAGCTGAAACAGATGAGTGTTAAGGTTGAGTTTTAATTGTAAATGTAATTATGACAATTTATATAGCATCATTGGTAGCAAGCTACTTCTGGGATGTTTTACATACACACACTGTCTACTGTCAGCACAATTGCTAATGCTCGGAGTTACTATCAAGTACAGTGTTAACTGTTTTTTAAAAACATAAATGCTTTTAAGTTCTGTCCAAGGGTACATGGGTGTGTACTCGGGTCTTGTAACTGAGATTCTGTTTAGGACACTTCAAGGGCTACTCCCTCTGACTAAGTCTCTCCGCTACTCTCTGCACCAGCGACAGCATGACTGTTTTATTCCTCACACGGACAATTTCACACTTAGAATGTTTATAATTAGAACGTTATAGGCTCCTCTGTTTAGATTTATGTACACCAAAGTGCCGTTATTCAATTGGTACAATAAGGAATATACTTACTTTACTTTACTTTACTTTTAAATACCCGAAAATACCCGTGAATAGCAAATGCTGGTATGCTTTGTTGCATTACCCTTTATGGTACATTTGATTTAGTCAAGCTTTTAAAAAAAAGAACATTCTTAAAGCTGTTTTTCAAGTTCTGCAGAGATACGGCATTGGCACCACTGTTTAACCTTATGAGCATTTGCATTACATTACAGTATGTTATGTTACAGTACATTATTGTAAATGTACCTCAGTATAAAGAACATTTCAAGACCTCATGTTCTTCGCCGATGTGAACTGGTGCCTTGTACATTGCTCCACATTAAGTAAACCTATTTAATTTTCTCTTTCTGTTTCTTGTTTCCTTTTCTGTCTTCCCTATCTATCTTCAACTGACCTGATATATGAGGGGGTAAGGCAAGATAGGGTAATTGGTCATTTAATTATACCTCTATCAGTACACAGAAGTGTGATACTGGGGTGATTAATGCCTCATGTATTCGGATGCAATGCTATTTAGATCTACTGATAAGATTGGGCTTCCTGTAGCTGAGTTAGTTAAGTGGTTAATTGAAACTGCACATATGTTTATTCTGTGCCTATGTCTGGGTATTTTATTTGCACCTATTTAGAACCTCACAAAAGCGCTTCTATTTTATTTGCTCCTAATTAGAACATAACAGAAGCATTTCTATTTTATTTGTACCTATTTAGAACATAGCAAAGGTGCTTCTCACTAGCCTGATTGCAGTTAGAATTGTGAAAGAATGTCAAGTTTGTCTGTATGCGTATGATACTATGGTCGCTGGAGAAGGTCTCCGTTAAAGTCTCGAACATACACATACATGTACAGTAGGTTCGAATGCACAGTTAATAGTGCATATTATTAGTGAACAAAAATTTGGAATGTGCACGAAGTCACACAGAAATGTTAATCAGCTTAATGTTAATGTTAAACGTTAATCAGTTATTAGATACCTTGGATAGTTGTTAGTAGGACGGTCAGATAGCCAACTGTAGTAAATCCAGAGAGACATAGTTATTTTTGGTGCATTTCTTGAGGGAAGAAACAGAATTTGACCTGTTTAGATATGAGATTTCTTGGTCCATATTATGCCGAAGATGCCATGTGTAAGCCAGTTAATTGTGTTTGTTTCAGATATGGCATGCAGGAAGTGCTGAAAATGCAATAGGCCTACTTCTATAGTGTGTGGGTAACAAACAGAAGTGACATGAACCTTCTTTTTAGAGTTCATACCATCCATGCACCGGAAATTGCATTATTAATTTAATTTTAAATAGTTTTATCATGTAACATACAGGATATGATTTTTAGGGGTAAGTTGAAACTTCCTCCTTTTATCCATTCCTATGCTGAGATAAAAATTTTGTTCGTTGCCCGTGGGTTTATGCCCCACTGCTTCCTTTCCAATTGCAACATGGCATCTGCACATAGGGGTAGTGTAGGTTATTTGCCCCTCCTGAAATTTGGACCTGAACTTTTTTGTCCCACATCAGGCCTTGATAGCGTCTTCCATTTATCGTAGTCCCCCCCCCCCAACCCCGCAGCACTTTATGTGGACTTCCAAAACTCTTTACTGTTAAAAGAAGTTCGTCACTGATGCCTCGCTACGTTACACTATGTTTCAGATACTTCACATGTGCCTCCACTGCCCCAGAATGGCCACATCTCAAAGCTGAATTCACAACAACACAACGGCCGCCCATCGTTTGACGGAGTCCGGCCTTCGACCGTCAACGGCGGCGGGGTCGCCAACACGCCAACTGCGGCCGACGGTACCCTTGGAAGGCGTCTTCACGCGAGCAAGGCGGTTGGTCTGTGTGCCGAACTTCGGGTCACTCTGGCGAAACTGGAAGACAGGGCAGCGTTTCTTCAGCAGCTTCCGGCGGAAACACGGAAGTTCCTTCAGCAGTGGTTCTCCGAAACGGAAAAGGAGGGAATCTCAGTGAGATAAAATTTCCTTTTTTGTTTCTTAATATCATTTTAGCTGAGCAAATCTCTAAAGTCATTACCACATGTTGGTTAAGTACTATAAGAATCTGGCCCTCTGCAATGTATTGTAATATAGACTCTGAAAATGATGTTATCTGTCAGCTTTGCACAGTTACATCAGTTGACTGGGCTCCACATGGGTGTGTGTTTGTGGGTGGGTGTGGGTGGGTATGTGCGTGGGTGGGCGGGCCGCTAGTGATTCTTCTCATTTTCTTTGCAGTTTTTGCTGACTGATGAAATTTCTGTTCTTAAGGGCATTTAACATCGTTTGGGCTAGCATTGAGACTGTTTCTGATTAGGTCTTCTTGCAGTGGTGCTATTTAAATTTATAGTTAGAATTTAAAGAAAATTATTTACAGTGTGCATCACCTTCTAACTTCCTAAGGCAAGTTTAGGGTTGCAAATGATGCAGTACCATGCAGAGTTGCAAGTGGTGATGCTGTATCATGAAATGTTGCAAGGGGCGGAGCAGTGCCACGAATGCTTAGAGATGCCTTCTGACTGATAGGACCTGCCAATTCTGGAGAACGCAGTTCCGTGAGAAACTGCACTGATCATTATACTAGCCAGCAAGGTGTCAGAAGCATAGTGTTCCCAAAACCAGGTCGCGTAATTGGCCACCACCCTGACACTCTGGCATGATGTGATGCTCTCCTCTCCCACCTCTCCCTCGAGATGAAGCAACTCTATTAAACGCTGACTCACAGACTGTCATTTGTCAGCCACTGTTCAAGTGTAATTTGCCAGCTTGTGCTATTGCCATTCAACAAAACTTGATGTAGAAAAGAAATCACTTAGTTGTTTGAGCAGATTACTCCTACAAATATTCGTCTCCTTGCAAAACAATAACCCTGATAACGTGTTTTGAAAAATATTTTGCAATGCCTATTAAACTGCGATAGGCATTTAATATGTTAAAATGCATTAGGGCCTATGTGTTGAAAATTTTCTGACAAGGCTGTAATTAGTCTATATATAGTTATACTTAATTTACCATTACTCTCTCGTTTGCTTAATTGGAAAAGACCGGATGATGTAATTTTTATTTTTTTTATTTGGGTTCTCTTGCCATCTAGCAGACTCCCATAGTTTCGGGTATGTTGGCAGTGTGCGTGAAATTACTCACAAGATAATTACAGCGGGTAATTATTAGTGACTGGTTGTTTGGTCTTCACTAATTGCTCTCTTATGTCACCGATCTCTTCGTTCTGAAACACAGGGTAATCTGGTAGCTCCCTCTTCGCATAATGCTACAATGCAAGATGGAAGATTCGCAGTGGTCGGCCTCTCATTCTGGAACAGGCTATCAATCAATCTGTGACAGGCTATCAATCAATCTGTGACATGAGAGCTCTGCTTCTTCTTCTTTTTCTGCCTCTATTTCGCAAGCTGTTGAAGACTGTTCTGTTTGATCATGGTCTTGTATAGTTTGGTCGGAAGCACCTCTGATGTCTTTTCTTGAAGAGGTGCTATATAAATTAGCACTTCGAATTACAATCAGCTTCTGTGTGTTTCTCTGAGTATGAAGCTATCTTCAATATATTCATTCAATTTAAATTTCTGCAGTGCTGCTTGGAGTTATTGTTTTGATTCTTTGTTTGATCAGAAGAAAATAGAACAAAATAAGGATACAACTTACTGAAAGTTTGCTAGATTATGAATTCATCTTTTCAATTTAAAACTATAATACAGTTATTATAATCAAAGGAAACACTGTAAAGAGGTGATTTCTGTTTCCCTGGTAAAGACAGCAAAAGCTGATTCCAGGAGGCTCTGGGGAAATGTTTGGCCACTCTACTTATAATGGCCTCTACAGATATGAGAATATCTTGGGGGTGGGGATTATGATGACTATATAGATATGTGTGGCATGTGTGCGTGCAATGATGGGTAGGTAAATAAAATGAAGCTCCCATGTCCTGTGAGGAACATCTATAGGGGAGATGCTCATTTCCTTCACTTTGACCCTTGAGCCTGCAGTGGATGAATCCCAAGATCCTGGGCAGAAGGCCAGTACGTCATTGGACTTGCCATTTACGTTCCAGCTTCCACCAGGACCATATTAGACTGGGTGATGACAGAGACACTGTATCTAACCAAGTTACCCAGGTCATTACATGGGTCGAACCGGCAATTGCATGGTCACTGAAAGAGTGTATTACCCACAGACCAGCGGTTCTCAACCTGTGGTTTGCGGACCACTGGTGGGCCGTGGCCATCTGCCTGGTGGTCTGCAATTTAAATTTTTTTTACAATTAAAAACATGCTAACAGACAAATTTAAAAAAAATTGTAATTTTTGTTTTATTTCAGTGGCTAGTTGGCAGCATGAAACGAACAATATGTGGATTTATGGCAGAAAATTTCTTTTGTATTAATTTTTTTTGGCACATTTCTAGTGGTGGTCTGCGACCCAGACACAACATTCATAAGTGGTCCTTGAGTCTCAAAAAGGTTGAGAACCGCTGCTACAGACCCCCGCATACACAAGACGACATAGTATGAGAAGCCATAAAAAGTCCCATCTGTAGCTATGTGGTTGTTGCCTGAATGCATAATAAAGTGGCTGCCCTAAATACCTCTGATGTGTTGTGAATTTGCCGCAGAGCTGCTACTGTCCTCTGAAGCTGCTGGGTGTGGAACTCTGGATGTGTGTTTCGGTTTAGCAGCTCACAGCCTTTTTTGCTCCACTTTGCTTGCCGAATAATTATTGGTCTGATCACAAGTGTACGACCGCTGCTAACAGCTAATGAGTCAAAGTGCCCGCTTAGGGTCGCCATCATATTTCAACAGCTCGGCGCTTTTGGATGCCTCTGTGCACACACACACACACACACACACACACACACACACACACACACACACACACACACACACACACACACACACACACACACACACACACACACACACACACACACACACACACACACACACACACACACACACACACACACACACACACACGTGCGCACACACACGCGCACGCACGCACACACACACACCCGCATGGACTGACATACAAACACTCATGCATACTTAAGTAATTTGCCCAAATAGATATACATTCATACTTACCTACAGTGTCATACACGTACATAAAAAATATCTGTGTGCCTTTAGATACACGTAGCATGTACGTGTATACACTATACAGGTACATGTATGTTTACGTGCAAACATGTGCATTGTGCATATGCATGTATATGAACATGTTTTTGCATATGTGTACTTGCACATACACACACATTACCAGTACATGCATGCAGGAATACACATCTTCATGATTACATTCATACATGCATACATATGTACATACTTACATGCATACATACATTACACACACATACAATCATATATACACGCATGTGTGTGTGATCGCTTACATACACACTCGGGCACCTTATCATGCCGTGCTATTCCAGCAGCCTCATCTCTTGCATTCTCCCAGTTTAGGCTTTATTAGCACTAGCCCCTCAGCCGTGCCTCGCCCCTCCACCACCACCATCCTTGGGGCATAGGTTGAAGCGGTCAGAGTGATAACTGGGTCCCCTCCAGTAATTGGCGGAACTGTTTCTGTGATGAACATTTGGACCATGGAAACCTGCTTTGTGTAGATGACGTCTTCTGGTTCCCTACTTACAAAGGCAGTTTATTTGAGGCCAGCACTTCCCTAATTCATATTTTTGGTGATTGGATGTAATGCAACCAATGGTAATTACAATGATGATAACTACAATGGTGATGAGGAGGAGGATGTTGGGGCAATTGGGTAATATTTAACACCTGTTATTACAAGGCCTCAGTAATGCTCACTGTCCTAGTTGATGTTAGTGTACTCTGTGTGATCATGATGAGAACTATGGTGATGAGTAACTGAATGATCATGATGACTATGACTTCACTTTGTACATTGACTACTTATTACAAATGTTCATGTGATTGGTTTCTCAAATAAAAATGGGTTTTGATTTGATTTTGATTTGATAATTTTAATGATGATGTAGGACCAGTCGGATGGTGGAATGTCACCCAGGGCTACGGATAACATGAAAATGGATCTGGTGGTCGAGAACAATCGCCTTCGGTTGCGACTGGCACGGATGGAGAGAGAGCTGCAGGGTCTTGAAGACAAGTTCAGTGCTGCACAGGTGAGTTTTATTATAATTGTTAAGGTGATGCAGTGGACAGCCCTTCATTCAGGAACAGGCTTCCATGCAAACAACGACATCAGCTTCTACTTACTCTGGCTGTGTTTCGCAAGCAGTTGGAGACCACTCTGTTCGTTTGTGGTCTTGTATAGTCAGGTTGGGAGCACCTGTGATGTGTTTTCTTTAAGAGGCGCTTGCACTTGCAATTACAATTATATAAATGACTGCAAATTACTTAGCATCGTAAAGAGAGTGCTAGTTCTAGTTCAGTAGACAGAGCCATGCAGTTAGGATCGGCTCCTGAGACGGGAACCCCTTCGGAAGACGGACTTTGAGGTGTAGTCAATATGAAACAGATGAGGTTTTAGTACTGACCTAAACAACATTGCACATCCCTTGGAGGGGACAGTTCAGTGGAGAATGTTGATCCTTGGACTAATATGTATATATGGTTGATCCATAAAATTATGGAGTCAGTTTTGGAAGCCGACTTGGTTTTATAAGACTAAGTCATCTTAAATGGAATTTGATAAGCCTGCCAAGGGTAGTGTTAAAAGAAGACTTCAGTTTATTTTTTTTTCAGTTTATTTATTTCTGTTTTTTGATTATATTTATATGTAGTGCCTCTATCTTACGAGACATCAGTTGACAGGACTGAACCGTTAGAGGCTTGCCTAATGTTTTTACTGCATACCATTGGAGAAGTTGTTTGAATTAGCACCAAACAACGGGACGCAAGGCCATAGGTCAGAAAGGAAAAAGTTTAGAGCAGAAATTCTTCAGTGACAGAGCTGTAGATTTGTGGATTATTTAGATGATAGTACTCTCTCTGAGAACGTTAGACAGAATGCATTGGCTGTTGAGTGGAACTTGAAATTGCAGTAGTTCTAACAGAAATGATAACGTACAGTATTGTGAAACGCTGAAAACCCATGTTATGGTTTGTTATGCTGTGTTTCCAACCCATCTTGTGGTTTGTTATGGGGTTATTGTTTGTTATGCTGTGTTTCCACTAAACCCATCTTGTGGTTTGTTATCACTGAAAAACCCATGTTAAGTCATGTTTTGTTATTTTGTGTTACCACTGAAAAGTCATCTTATGCTGTTTTGTGTTACTTTATTTTATATTGCTTGTTCTTGTCTTGTTCTTTGTTGTGTTGAGTTGTGTTCTGTTGTTCTTTGTAGTTTTCTGTTCTATTATGTTTATCCTGTAACAACTGCTCTATTCAGGGTTGCCATGTGTCCTGGAAAACCTGGAAAGTCATGGAATTAGACATGAAAAATTTAAGGCCTGGAAAACTTGGAAAACAGGTGTTTTCAAAAAAGTCCTGGAAAGTCCTGGAATTTGAAAATAGTGGATTTTTAACTAGGTCATGGAAAGTCCTTTGAAATGGAAAAATCATTAAAATCAAAATCCTTGTCATACTACACAGTGCACACTGTAATGCTATAGACATGTCATGCTGAATTTGTAGAGACCACAACACCACATGGAGCTGACATATTTCTAATCACATTTTTAAATTTTGATAAAATATTACTTCGATAAAACGAATTGAAAGTAGAGTCCTCTTTCGTCTAAAATAAGTCTCAGAAGTCATGGAAAAAGGTCACGGAATGTTATTTTAGTAACCTTGTGGCAACCCTGTATATTGCAAACCCCAAGGTGCTCGTTGCACTCACGTTTTTGTTTTTGCATTGCATGTATTATTTTTGCATTGCATGTGTTTGACATGTGTTGCACAGCGACGTATCAGCGACCTGCATAGCAGTTTGAACGAGCGCACGGTCGAGGTGACTGGACTCACGAGTCGCTTGGCTCGCACTGCTCACACGTCTCCAGATCGCAGTGGCCGTGAGTAGAATCCCCGCTCACTGTTTAGAGCCAATAATTTCAGAAGAATGGAAGCATTATAAAGCAAATGGTAGCTGTTAATAGACAGCTGGAAGCTGTCACGAGGCAGCTCCAAGCTCTTACTGTGCAGCTGGGGATGTTTGAACTGGAGATCTCCTATACAGACGTTGTATGGGCTTCGTCTACAAAGTGTCTGTAAATAGCTGAAGAGCTATTAGGCTAGTGGTGATAGTGGTGGGAAAGCGGGCAGATTCATCGGCTGAATGCAGATGAAAGGCGGGAAAGTAGGTAAGTAGGTGGCTGGGTCAAAGTTTTTGGAATCTGCGGCCTGCTTTTTATCCTTTCTGCTCGCTTCCTGTTGTCATTCATTTCCAGACTCAGATTTAATCTTTGACAACTTGCTGGTCGAACCTTAACCTGATTGTGGGCACTGTAGAAATTTTGAGATTAGGATTACGATAACCTGACACTATCTCAAACATTGTTATAATATTCCTTAAGGCATTGGTTGGTGGTTGCTTCGAATGAAATGACAGTAAAAAATATTTATGCTTAAGAAGTCTGGTTAAAATGGTTCGGCTAGTGGCCGACCGTCTTACACAGTATCACTGGCGTAAACTTGTCCATAATATCGGGGGGGGGGGCATTTTGTTATTCATTCTACACTTGTTGCATTGGGTGTACAGTCCATCACAATTATTGGGAGAGGGGCACATGCCCCGGCTTCCCTCCCCCCCCCCCATAGTCTACGCATATGCACAGATTATCGTTTGCTGTAAACTGAAAGCTTAAAATCTAAGTCTGTTTGTCTCCAGTTGTCAAGCTTCCATCAGCACTTCTGAGTTTTGTAAGGCTGCTTTATCAACTTTCAGTTGCACTGTTTTTTTGTATGGTATTTTATTGTGACGATAGCCCTTTGTCTAATATGACCTCTCAGATTTTAACTTTACCTATTGAATGAATTGCTGACATTGACTGTGATTTGACTTTGTTATTCATTCTACACTTGTTGCATTGGGTGTACAGTCCATCACAATTATTGGGAGAGGGGCACATGCCCCGGCTTCCCTCCCCCCCCCCCATAGTCTACGCATATGCACAGATTATCGTTTGCTGTAAACTGAAAGCTTAAAATCTAAGTCTGTTTGTCTCCAGTTGTCAAGCTTCCATCAGCACTTCTGAGTTTTGTAAGGCTGCTTTATCAACTTTCAGTTGCACTGTTTTTTTGTATGGTATTTTATTGTGACGATAGCCCTTTGTCTAATATGACCTCTCAGATTTTAACTTTACCTATTGAATGAATTGCTGACATTGACTGTGATTTGACTTAAAGTGACCATCAAGACGACTTTTCTGTTTTCAGTTTGGTTCTACATATTAAGTGTCTAGATTAAATTTGA
Source organism: Allolobophora icterica (assembly GCA_963556255.1). Classification (NCBI taxonomy): domain Eukaryota; kingdom Metazoa; phylum Annelida; class Clitellata; order Crassiclitellata; family Lumbricidae; genus Allolobophora; species Allolobophora icterica. The sequence goes on along the minus strand of OY744605.1, from coordinate 76,124,921 downwards.
TTTGAGTTTTAGTTAATGCTTATAAGTCACTGATAGTAAAATTGGCCGGGAAGGAAGTCCTGGAAAGGTCGATAGGGTGCTGGTGTGAAACCGGACCGATTGTGAGAAAGTAAATTATGTGAGTTGTGTGAGATTCGGTACTGAATGGGAAAGTTTCTTTCATGGCGTTGGAAAGAAGACACAGGGTGAAGTTGTGAGCCAAGGAGAAGGTGGTGGATGAGAGACACGAAGGTGGATAGATATACGGTTGAAATATATTGAATGTATGATGATGAGCAGTATAACTATGGTAAGTCACTGTTTTTCTGCAGAGCACGAACTGGAGAAACTGAAGCGCGTTATTGAGTTACTGAAAATCGCTGATAATGAGAAGGTCAGCTTAATGGACTATACTCTAATTAAATCACTTATGTATAATATTAATCCATCTTATCTAATCTTAGCTACTTCAGTATAAAAAAATGGGCAAAATGAGGAAGAGTAAAACTCTGCCTGTTCTTTGGGTGTTGCCAGTCCCAATCCTGGATAAAGGGGAGGATGAGTCTAATCAGCTTTGTTATGACACAGCATCATTAAACAGCAACTAACCAACCAAAGGAAGAGTAAACAGTGTCATGCCCATTATTTACCAAGTAGCACATGTTATGTGTGTATGCGAGAGCCTGCCTGTTGAAACGTCTTCCAGTGATTCAATCTTAACTGGTATTTGCCTTCAGTCTAGTCAGGGCAGAAATTTGGTTTGAGATTTCTGTGCAACCTGCACCCCTACCCAACTCAGCTATAATGAGTACACTAACCATACACTGTTGGTGGAAGATGAGACGGCGTGGGAGAGGACTGGCCACCCTCCCTCATATGCCGAACCTTAGAAAATGAAGTCGCTAACGCTTTATACCCACGGCTTCCTCAGGGCTAGCTTAAGGGACTGCTGTTCTAGTCCATCTTATCAAACCTCTAGCAAGGAGCGTGTTCAAGTGGTTATTAGAAGATGCTAGACACTAATATCCAGATAACCAATTGTCTACGCTGTGTTGGATGCCAACGGCTTCACAGTCCTATGTCCATTTATGTGGTCCTGTCCCAGTGTAATGTACTGTAACAACAGCAACATACATGTAACTCCATAAGTATCAGACTACTTTTAGGATTCTTTACAGCATATGTATAAGATGTGCATAAATATAGCTGTACAGATATAAAGTGAAGAACAGCAGTTAAAATCTTGAGGCTGTGCAAATTTTGTAGAATTCTCGAATTGAAGAACTCAAGCGAGCGCTGAACAAGTACAAGAAGATGGAGGAAGTCTTAGTTCAGCTGAAAAAGTCACAAAGTGAGGATGAATTCGTTCAGTAATTTAATCTGAAATAAAAAGTATTTATTTTTTGCTGAGTCTTAAAGCACAGAATGATGAATTCGTTTAAACTAAATTGCAAACAATCAGTTAAGTGCTTCTGTAGAACAATCCCAGTCTGGAGTATACTAACCAAATTAGTATTGAGATTTGGGGGAGTGGTAAGGCTAGACTACAGTACTTGAAGTGATGAATGTCGCCATGATGTTCTCAGGAGGTGAGATGGGTGGATGCAGAAAAGACTACCCAGGGTTGTTTAGTCTGGCAAGGTTTAGCTTAAAATGATAAAAATGTCAAATTACAAAGTGTATATATATATTTATGTATGTATATATTGTGCTTTTTAAGTACCAGTCGAAAATGCTGAAATTTTATCCAGTATGTTCTTTGGTTTCAGTCTTGGAGAACATTCAACTTGGGTTAGACAGAGATGGGGAAGACATCAGATCTAGTGGAGAGGATGACGGTGACAGCTTATCAAATAACAAAACTACTGTGGTATATTGTTTCTGTACTAATTATATTATAATAATTACAATGACATTTATGGTAATGCATGTCGGATCGTGCACTTATTTTGGTGCATCGTTCTATGTGCACAACATCTTGTACTGTAACCAAGGTTCAGTTGCTCAACTCAGTGTATGTCAAGGACAGTAAGTTATCGGGAGATATGGCTATAATAAGGTAAGGTAATTAACTGTTTATTTAATCAAAGCAACTGTTTTCATGAGTGTAACTGTGGACCTTACTGAATAACTGTTTGAACAATACAGCTTGTGTCTGAATTTCTTTGCAGGACTCAAATAATTCGCCATCTGATGAAGCGTTGCAGGATCCCACTGGTGCGTTTAAATTTTAACTCCTAGGATTATTCAGTTTATCCAATGATTGCTAGTTTGGATTTATACAATAGTGGTGATTTAACTGTGTTTTGCATAATTTAGCGTGTACAATTATAATAATTAACTGTAACTGTTTGGAGGTTAAATGTTGTCTTGTTGTTGTAAAATTTAAATTTACACGTTTTTATATAGCGACCATGTGGCCTTGACCCTGCTCATTTTTCAATGAATTTATGGGGTGAGATCCTTCACCATCCCTGCCAGTTTGAATAGGAACCACGCCATATAACCAACTCTTCTCGCCCGAGATTTGTTGTGGTAATGTTTGCACCTCAGTTGACAGATCTGTCAGCTTCGGAACCATGCTTTTGACGAGTTTCAATAGCTGCAGTGAACTCCTGCACTGGTAGTGCCAGTCCCAAGTGTGCATAAAGCAGGAGGGCAACACTAATCATCTTTACTCATACATTAAATAACAGAGGCATGTTACCTAAGTTATCTGTATGCTTCTGGGGAGTCTGATGAGATGTTTCAATGTCAATGCCTTTGCCTTTCTAATTCTGAGGGGTTTCGTAAGAGGTATGGTTAGAAGAGGTTTACCTTTACACTGTTGCTTCTGATGAGTATTACAGAGGTGTGCAACCAGGTGTGTTGCCTTTGCCTTATTTGCATATACATTACCTTACCTTACCATCATGCTTTAATGTCGGTGCAGTGCTTCTACTTGCAAAGCCAATCACTATGTTTCCTGCTCTTTTTAGTTCATCTGCGCTCACTGAGCGCTCCTCGCCTGACAGCTGCTACTCACCAGGCGCTCGCCATATCCGCTTCACTCCCACTTTCGTCGCTCAACAATTTTGGAGATTCGAGCAGCAGCTACGACAATCTTGCTTCATACACTACAAAGGTTCGGAAGCCGAGGTTTACGTAATTCGGCATCATACATTATCATAAGAAAGTACCGCAAAGCATGTGGACACATGTATGTGCTTTGTTAGTCTGTAGAGTTATGTTACCTGTTACCAGTTGCTGAGAGGTTGTTGAGGCTGTGGCTTAAAATATCCACCGGGGCAGAAAGGTGTTTCAACACTTCTGCTCCATTTGTGCCTGTAGCAAACTTAGATATGAAATTAGTACATCAACCATACACTTTTGGGGGGAAGATGCAGTGGCAGGGCAGAGGACTGGCCACCCACCCTCGTATGCCAAGGCTAAGAAAATGAATGCACTATAACTTTATACTGATGGTTGCCTTTTGCAGTTATTTCTGTACCATTTGCAATTGTACAGTCAAGAATACAGTTGCTGGTAGTCACGATTTGGGGTCATGTAATCAGTGTTGTAGTGGTTACGTTTTGCTTGTGATAGGCTCTAGCTGCTGCCAAGAAAGAGAATTTTGGAAGTCATGACGCTCTGACAGCCAATGGCAATGTAGTTGAGTCACCATCTCCAGTATCGCCAACAGAGAAGCGTCCTCCTCTGCCTCCTCACTCCACGGCCGCCATTTCCGGTCAAGCAGTCACAACACAACGCAGGCAGAACCGGGTCTTTGCTTCTGTCGGAAAAGGCATCCTTAAATCGCAGGGAAATCGGTGGAGTAGATCGACTCCAAGTCTTCGTAAGAGTTGTTGTGTTGTTGTTAGTTGTTTTTTTAGTTTGTATATGTGTATGTATGAAAATACGTTTGTGTATGCATGAAGACATATTTGTGTATGTATTAAGACGTTTGTGTATGTATGAAGACACGTTTGTGAATGTATGAAGGCACGTTTGTGTATGTATGAAGACACGTTTGTGTATGTATGAAGACACATTCGTGTATGTATGAAGACACGTTTGTGTATGTATGAAGACACGTTTGTGTATGTATGAAGACACGTTTGTGTATGTATGAAGACACGTTTGTGTATCTATGAAGACACATTTGTATTGCACCTTTGACAAGTTCTTCGAAGACACCATACTAATGTTCCGATACGAATATACAATACAAACATATTTCTTCCTATTTATGTGTTTTTATTTGTGTCTGTCTTTTTTTGTCTCTCCCTCTCCCTTTGTTTCACTATCTGAATTAACATTGATTTGCCACTGTGTATCTGGAATCTGTCAATGTGTTTTGTTTCTAAGGTTTACACTTCATTGACGAGCTGCATTGGTTTCCTAGTTGCTTTTAGTACACACTCATTGTTAAAGTGTTAATCAGGTTATTGTTTGGAATTATACAGTTATGGTAATTTAAGTTTTGTTTGTGTCTTGATGGTCTTTCCTAAATTTTGATTCGGGCCTGATACTTTGGATTTGAATGAACTTCAACTAATTCCCTTCATTCTGTGCTCTTCAGTTGTTTCTGCCACTCCGACCACACCAAGAGTGGAAGAGGAGACGGTGGAAGGGAAGAAGGAGGATGGAGAGGAGGAGGATAAGGACAAACCAGGCAGCAGGAGTCAGACACCAACAAGGATTCAGACAAAGAAGTCACAACCCAGTGGACTCAAGAAATTCTTCGACAAGTAGGACATTGCTCTTCTGCTTACTGTAATTACGCAGGTAGCTGTGACAGCAGCCTGGCCACAGAAAAGATTTTCAACAGTTGAAGACATGTTTGTATGGATCCTTTGACAAGTTCTTAGAAGAGACCATACTCATGTTCAGATACATGCATACAGTACATACAACAGGAAGACATATATGTGATATGAGTGAATGAATATTTATGAATATTGTTCAATAATCTGAATACAGTGTTCATACACAATAAACAGTTTTAAATATGCAAGGGAGTAACAAAAGTATAGTCGTAATAATATTATGAAATTGAATTGAAATTGAATGAATATTTACCTCCCAGTTCATCTTTGTGTTAAGATAAGCTCTCAGTTTAAAGTTAAAGATTGTCTCAGTAAAGAGGAGGAAATGGGTGTTCCTAATGTTAATTTCATCTACCAAAGACAAGAGTGGTACCAGAGGCAACTTTATTTATATACCAGGATGATGACGGCACTATAGAAGTCAGTCTGTTTTGGTCATCAGTGGTATCTCATGGAATCACGCAACATCTATACAAAGTGACCATCTCAAGAAGACTTGAATCTGGATGCTTCGCTTTATAAATTGAACGCTCTGCCAATTGGCCACTGCTATGCGCAGAATTTTGTAGCAAGTCTTAAGTAACTTAAGCGCAGTTATCTTATGAAACACATTAATCAACGATGTGAAGTGGGTGTGCAAAAAAATGTGCATGAAACGCAGACTTAATACAACAGGGTAATCGTGGTTTTTTGTGCAGGATGAAGAGAAGGTCGCAAGATCTAGACGATAGACTGGAAGACTTCAAGCGTTCTCCCTTGCGTTCTACAGTCGGAGCTCGGCTTGGCGTGACTGAAGAAATCTAGTGGGTTCCAGCTGATCTTCTCTTATCTTATTATAAATTATTAAGAAATTTAATTTATAAAAAAATTATTAATTTACAGTTACAATTACAATCTTATCCTGTTATCCAAACTTCCTTCTCATGCTACCTTTGGCGTATGTCATATGAAATCCTCCATATGAGTATGTATGGTGCTATAGAAGTCTTGGTAACTGTAATCTGACATTTATAAATTAGATTCAGATTTGATATACGGTATAGTACAGTCCTAATTTTCTAGTGATGTCAATCAACCATTTGCTCGATGGGACACAGACCGTGTGGCACTCTGGCTCCACGTTCTGGGATTGAGCATGTACATTGGCAACTGCAGACGCTGGGTCAAGAATGGGGAACAGCTGCTCAAGGCATCCAACCGCGACCTCGAAAAGGTATGTGGGCACACTCGGAACGATGTGGGAGATATGAACTATGGACGGACGTATGCATGGATAGTTTCAGAGGTGGATATCAGTAGATGAATGGATATTGATAGTGACCTCTTGGTTCTGTATTGTCTGTCGTACTGTTTATCGTAAGGATTATGATTATCATTTTACTTTGAAGTGATCAGCAATTGGTGCCTCATGTGCTGTACGATAGCAGCGTTCTAGAAGTCTGGATGGATCGCTGGATGGATTGATCGATGGTTGACTGGATGGATCGATCTATGGTTGGATGGATGGATTGATGGATGGATTGATCGATGGTTGGCTGGATGGATCGATCTATGTTTGCATGGATGGATCGATGGATGGATTGATCGATGGTTGGATAGATGGATCTATGGTTGGATGGATCGATCGATGATAGATGCATTGATGGATGGATGGATGGATGGATAGATCAGTGGTTGGATGGATCGATGGATGAATCGATCAATCAATGGTTGGATGGATGGATGGATGGATGGATGGATGGATGGATGGATGGATGGATGGATGGATGGATGGATGGATGGATGGATGGATGGATGGATGGATGGATAGATCAGTGGTTGGATGGATCGATGGATGAATCGATCAATCAATGGTTGGATGGATGGATGGATGGATGGATGGATGGATGGATGGATGGATGGATGGATGGATGGATGGATGGATGGATGGATGGAAAGGTGGAATAATTGACAAAACCACAAGGCTGGTACACATTCAGAAGACACAGACCAACACCAGATGGCGCTAAGTGTGCTCAGATACAACAGAGCTTTACCTACAAAGGTTTCACGTTTCGTAGCTGTGATTGAGCGTACACATGCGTACACATGTGTACACATGTGTACACTTGAAGGAATGAGATTTGAAAGAGTAACACATGTAACACTTAAATAAGAATAATATTCATAACTGGAAATGGCTGCTAACAGACTGCATTTAATATTGCTTTCCAGGAACTGGAAATTCATAACCGGTTTCATCGGAAGAAGTTGCAGCTTGCACTCCAGGCCGTCACTGAGGAGAAGCGCTCTCCAATGAGCGACCTAGACCACAACTGGGTTGCAAGTGAGTATGCTGATATGATTATTATGGCTACGATTTTGTACTTTATATGTTCTTCACACAAGGCGGAAATAATCCCGCAGAACTTGAAACTGAGATTAGCAGGAAATTATGTATTTATGTTTGTGTCTAGGTACATGTATTTGTAATTAGTAACTTCTAATTGCAATTAGTTACTTCTAATTGAAATTAGTAACTTCTAATTGTAATTAGTAACTTCTCATTGTAACTAGTTACTTCTAATTGTGATTAGTAACTTCTGATTGTAATTAGTAACTTCTAACTTAATATAGTGTCTTTTAGGTTCATTATTGTTATAGAAGTTCATCAGTTTGCAGACGATGGTCAGAGAAAAGTGGAAAGGTTACATGCATAGCCTAACGATTAGTTTCTCGACCGGAGTTGGTAGTTGAAATCTGGTAATCGTAATCTCCAAACTTCTAAAGCGCCACTCGAAGGCCAAGCGCAGGGCACCAGCCTATTCACGAGCGCTACGTCTGATCAGAGGGGTTTCCAGAGAGTAGTCCAAAAGAGGTCCGAGTCCGGTTTCCAGAAGGCCAAACCAAATCAGAGGGGATTTCCAGAGAGTGGTCCAAAAGAGGTCCAAGTCCGATATCCAGGAAGCCAAACCAAATCAAAGTCCGATTTCCAGGGTACCAGATCAGGAGGTTAAGAGTTTTTGGTCCGTGAACTACCAAATAATTTATACCAATATTATTAGTAAATTTTATTTTGAACTGTATGACATAATCAACTATCCACATTCACCTACAGCTTACCTTACTGTTTCAACTTACCTGTATCTTAAGTTTTACATCTGTTAGCCTTGTACAACGTCCACTTACAGTTATAAAGTTGTCGTGTTAATGTCCAGTTACATACATCATATTACTTTTCAGGGTGGCTGGACGACATCGGACTTCCGCAGTACAAGGACCAGTTCTACGAGGCTCGAATCGATGGACGGCTCCTCCACTACCTCACTGTCGTAAGATCTCTACCAAGATTTCTTGCTGTCAAAACTTCACACCATTTCTGTACGTAAGTAAGTAAGTAAGCATGCGATTCGTCCATCAGCAGAACAAGGAAATTGGTGAGGAAGACAGCATTAATTATAGTAATTATATTAATTACTACATGCCTGCTATTTATAAATATTTGGTTAAGGAGCTGAACCTAACCACACTGATAAGCAAGCTGGTTCCCATTACTTGTCTTTTTGGTAGCTTAACTTTTTGCAGGCCACAGTTGCAGTTGTGACAATGGATAACTTGCCAAGCATGATACAGGCTCAAAATTGGGACATTTCAGGTGAGCTTATGAACACTTTAATGACGAGGTGCCAATTATTACATCTTTGTGGAAAAGCATGTTATTACACCATTGCATTAGGTGATTGTTTCACATTGTTTTGTAAACACCATTGATACAGCGTTCGATTACTTGTTTACCCGATGCACCATTGTATTACACAGTTGTCTTGTAACACCATTAATTACACCATTGTGTTACAGCATTGCATTACATGTTTACATAACATCTTTGCAGCTTCACTTAGATTGGATTAGATTATAACAGATTTTGTGTTGGTGACAGTTTCTACCGTGTTACATCATGTATCTCATGTGGGGCGTGGTGGCTCAGTGGTAAGTTCGGCGCCTTGTGACCGGAGGGTTGCAGGTTCGAATCCCACTCTAGCCGCTGCGTACGGACCTTGGGCAAGTCCTTCACTCACAATTGCTCGTGGCGCTTCGGCGTGAAAATTCCGGCACAGTATCAAATGCTGTAGTCGGGAGCGCCTCTGAGTAGTAGTTGACTTCGAGAGGCGCTATAGAAATATCCGGAATAAATAAATAGATAAATAAATAAATCTTTATTTGGTTTTATTGTTAATATTCGTAAATGTTGACAACAGGATGAATTGGTTCAGCTGAAAGTGACGAATGCATTTCACCATCTGAGTTTCAAACGAGCAATCCAGGTGCTGCGCATGAACAAGTTCAACCAGACGTGTCTCATCAGACGCCCAGCCTCTGATGACGAAGTCAGTAGCCCAGAAAAACTATACAACTACTCTGGCTATCGTTTTAAGACTTGTTCTAAAACAATAGATTTTTCTTGGTTTAGATTTCTTGCTATAAAACTCTTGGCTTGACTTGGATTTCTTGCTATAAAAAATCTGGATATGGTTTTTGCGTTAAGACTTGCCAATACACCAGCCCAGACTTCTACATTCCAATATAGAAGTTTTGCTGTTGTTGGCCCATCCTCCTGAAATAAGTTGCCTAGCAACCTGCAACATGAACTCGTCATTCCCAGCCGATTTCTTGAGCCCATAGCTGACTGCTGACCAGCTGTTACCAAGCATGAGTGCAGCACAAGCCAGTTATGTGCCTAGCGCTCAGCTTTGTGTCTTCTTGTTAATGTGTGAAGGCTTAACACTTTAACAACGAACTGCATTGATTTCCCAGTCACTTTTAGTACACGCTTGTCGTTAAAGGGTTGACGTACATCTTGTCCTATGTTAGATGCACCTATTTAGATTCCTCAGATACATGGCTGCCTGAGCATTCTCTCTGATCTCTCAGATTTTTAACTGTCCTAGCTATTGATTAACTGGCAAGGACTATGATTTGACTGGTGTGTTTGTTTGTAGTCGTCTAAGAACTGTCCAACAGAAGCGATGTTGTGGACAAACCACCGGATCATGGAGTGGCTGAGAAGCATCGACCTTTCCGAGTACGCTCCCAACCTCCGAGGCAGCGGAGTTCACGGCGCACTAATGGTGAGGTTTGGTTCATCATAGACATCACCATCATTACTATTGCCATCCACTGTCATCTTCTGCCATCTACAGTCATCTTCTGCCCTCTGCTGCCATCTACTATCATCTGTTATTATCTATCATCTTGTCAGTTTTCTGCTGTTAAACCATAATATTCATCATCATCAACTTTACTTTGAACTTTAATTCTGCAATTATTGTCAGTCCTTTAAATTATCAAATGTTGTTATCATCAACTTTCGTATTAAATCAGCTCCTTAGCCTTTCTTTGCTTCTCTTTTGTTAGCACTTGAAAACCATTATGTTCGATGTAGCTTTGCGGCTCTAAGGAGTTTCTCTTGAAGTGATGCTACACAACTATCGATCATAATTACTATTACAATATAAACAGTGCTCACATAGTACTTGAGTTCATTTCCTTAACATCGTCATTGTTGTCATTGTCTTTTCTATTAAAAACAAACATTCTTTTAGTGTCATTTGATTTCCTTATCAGCTCCATCATTGGCAACTTTTTTACTGCTGATTTCTACCATTGCTCACTTTGCTCTGACCAGGTCTTGGAGCCGCGCTTTGGCGCCGAGGTTTTTGCTACTCTGCTGTCGATTCCAGCGAGTAAGACGTTGCTACGGCGACATCTGTCGACACACTTTGTCACTTTGGTTGGAAACACCATTCAGATGCAGAAGAGAGAACTCGAATCACGTCCAGGATATACAGCGCTAGCACCCAACCAAAAAGTCAAGGTAAGATAGAAATTGATGGACAAGTTTTGGTGGAAGGTTAAATTAAATATCTTACGGACTGTTTTAGGGACTGGTCTGTGATTTGGCCTGATTTCACCTTGGTTTTGGTGCACCATAGGTTGATGCCTTGTGCATTAGACACCGGCGCTATAGAAGTTATAAATTACAGTTATATGGTGTTAATCTTTTACCGACGAGAGGGATTAGTTTTCCATGCAGTTTAGTACACGCTCGTCATTAAAGTGTTGAAGTTACCATGAAAGGTTAAATAGTGCCAGGATTCCGGCGACAGGGTAAATAGTGCAAGGAAAAATGCTAAAAAAACAAGCTCAGTTTGATTTATGACATGCAAATCTATCTGAAATGTGTCTGTTTCTTGCAGCTCCGACGAGGCATTTTCAGAAGCGACAAGCCAGAAGAGTTTGTCTGTCCTATGGATGTCAACATATAGGAGTAACAACCTCTGATGTCTTTTGGGACTTCTTGCCAATTTCTGGATCTGTTCTGACGTGAGACACATGAAGGGGTTTAACCCTTCTCTGCACTGCCACTGCCTTTTGCTGTTAAAAGGCAGCAAGACTAGTTATTATAGTGCAATGGAATTATTCAAATCAGGAGACATTATTCAGGAGAATTCTCTGGCATAAATTTCCCTTGACTGAGTTAAGCACCATTAGCTGCCTTCCTGTGGCCTCAGATCAGAGCCAAAAACATTCAGTATGATAACGTTCATGTTGTTGTGAGAAGGTATTTTGTGAAAATACGGAGTTGTGAGAACTTGATTAGCAATTCAGGCTCTGCTGCAATCATTCGAAAGATATTTCCAGTGTTTTAGTGTTTGTCGTTTTTGTAAAAGATTACTAGCGAATGTGCTAGAAAAGTTGAATGTTTAATTGTGGACAGAAATTTATAAGATTATAGTAATCAGAGTTCATTTAGACAAATACGTTGATGCAATACAATTAAATGTGCCTAGTATTGCCAAAGATAGTGGTATTTGTTGGTATTTTTACTAAATAGTTTTAAGGCACTTGTATTGAATATTTTTCTCATATAACTATCATAATCTTGAGATTTCTTCCGCACCTGGAGCAAAGAAAGCAATGAAGAAAACCAAGTCGCGGGATCCATTTTATTCCAATGTGCTCAGTCAAAACAAACTCCATAGAAGGGTGTGGTCAGGTTTGGTTCCAGGTCAAGATCAAGGAGTCAGGCTGGCAGAGAGTATGACAGTGACGGGGATGGTGGTTTAAGTGTATGGGTATATAGTATTTAGACTAAGGGGCCATCCATATATTACGTACGCAAATATCCGGGAAAATTGGACCCCCTCCCTGTTCGCACTCGTACGTTCTCCCGCCCCCACCTGCGTACGTACAGTTTACGCACACACCCCTTCCCTAAGACCAGCTGCAGAATATGTCAGTTACACATGTCCAGGCAGTGACTATCTGCACTTTAGGCCAGATTGAAGGATGAGTAATCCAGGGACTCACTGCGGAGTTGTGTGATAGTTTAATAATAGCGTTCAGAGGTAAGGTGGCATACAAGAGACACCTTTCCCACAGTCCTACTTCCTCTGGTAGTACCGGATAGCTGGAAAGACTGAACTCTAGCCAGGGGCGGATCTAGACTTTTACTTTACGGGGGGCGATTTCATGGACGTCCAAGTTCAAAGGAATTAAAATTAAAATTACTTATCAAGTTAAAGCATGATTAAAGCAGGGTTGTGTAGAAGTAATATTCAGACTGCAGTCCGGCGCTGTACATGCGTAATAATAATCACATGACATTTATCCTCTAGTACAGTATAGTATATCAAATTTTTAAATTTTAAATATAAAAAAAATATTTTTTGGACTCTTAGGGGGGCAATCGCCCCCCTCTGGATCCGCCACTGACTCTAGCTCACTTGAAGGCCAATTAATTTGCGTACGTACATTATCAGTAGACCCCACCCCCCATTCGCAAGCGTACGCAAGCACTTGCATTTCGGTTACCCCTCACTCCATGCGTACGTAATATATGGATGGCCCCTAAATGTAAAGCAAATGGTGTAGACGCCCCTGGCCACAGCGAGGTTGTTGCGGACCTTCGGAGTTATGGCTCATAATTCAATCGCTAGGCGTCAGCAGATTTCATACAGTTTTTCGTATCATGCCCCACCTTACATGTATATAATTCTTTTTGTCGTTATATTTTTTCACGGTTGAATCGGTTTCAGTACTTCCCTAAGTGCGACTCTCTCCTTAAACTAAGGTCAACCTGGGCGACTACCTAGGGCTTCATACATGCTTGAACCTGATGCTTTGGGCCTGAAAACTATCGTCGGAGGTGTACATTAGGCCTAGCTGTTGAAAGCTAGCTTTTCATCTTCAGCAATCCTAAAAGGAATAAGGCCATAGGCGTAGACTCAGAGGGAGCCGGGGCACGTGCCCCCAATAATTGAGATGTCCACCCAATGCAACAAGTGTAGAATGAATAACCAAATGTTCCCCCTCCCAGTATTTTGGACAAGTTTACACCAGTGAATGAGGCTTTAATCTGACGCACTATATGCTATCCTGAAACAACGAGTCAGAGAGAGGAATGGGGAGTGTCAGTGTGTCGGATAAAAACCAGAAAGGCTTTGACAGCGGTTGTCGGTCTATACATGTAGCTTAAATACGTAATACTCGGCGCATGGGCTATCATAGACAGGCAGATAGCTCATAGTTAGTTTAACTCGAGTTAAAAGTTTTAACTTAAAACTTGATAATATATCGAGTCTGGTGTTTCTCAGCGGCCAAATCTGGCGCTTTTGGGTCTAGGCTCTCGTTGTCGTCACGTGATGACCATTGAAATTATAGGGTGGTAATAGAATTGTCTTAAGCACCTCAGTTTGCCGCCCTGTTAGCAGTCCCTTATACATGGCCCACGATGCGGCCGTACTATTCCTCTACATGTATAGCTACGCCACTGCGTAGTGGCATCGTCGCACACAGAGACGCCTATAGCCGTACCCTTTAACCAATGTATAGCTAAACAGCCTTAGGGCCTACAGTTTACCAAAAGTGGAGGATTTTAAACAGTACTGATACTGATTAGGCCTACATGTAGCATGATTATTATATGAATATCACAATTCAGTGTCAGATTATAATTAGCAAATACGGCAACAAAGTAACTGATTTTGCAAGATTCTTTTTCTATCATAAAATTATAATTATTATAATTAGCACATAATTTCTGCAAGTAGGCCTATACATGTATTCGGTTTTTTTGTTTCGTTACGGTCGCACATTATCCAATTTATAATTTCTTTTCTTGCTTGCTCGTTTCCGTTTCCAGTTAGGCCTATCGACACTCGTGATCGCGATCCTGAATCCATCTTCTGAGACTTTCGATCATCTGTTCTGCCTTCCATTCTCCGCCCTTGCGACCCTCCACACACACACACGCACACATACACTCACACACACACACACGCACCCACACACACTCACATACACACACACACACACTCACATACACACACTCACACACACACTCACATACACCCACACACACACACTCACACACACACTCACATACACCCACACACACACACTCACACACACACACACACACACACACACACACACACGGACTTGGTTTACGGGGTTTTACGCCGCGCCAGTGACCCAACAGACCATGGAGCTTACGGGGTTTTACGCCACGCCATGGGCTCCATGGGTCTGTTGGGTAACTGGCGCGGTGTAAAACCCCGCAAACCAAGCCCTAGTGTGTGTTAGTCGTAGTACCCCATGGAGCTTACGGGGTTTTACGCCACGCCAGAGGCTCCATGGGGTACAACGTCTAACACACACACACACACACACACACACACACACACACACACACACACACACACACACACACACACACACACACACACACACACACACACACACACACACACACACACACACACACACACACACACACACACACACACACACACACACACACACACACACACACACACACACACACACACACACACACACACACACACACACACACACACACACACACACACACACACACACACACACACACACACACACACACACACACACACACACACACACACACACACACACACACACACTAGGACTTGGTTTACGGGGTTTTACGCCGCGCCAGTGACCCATCAGACCCATGGAGCTTACGGGGTTTTACGCCACGCCAGGGGCTCCATGGGTCTGTTGGGTAACTGGCGCGGTGTAAAACCCCGCAAACCAAGCCCTAGTGTGTGTTAGTCGTAGTACCCCATGGAGCTTACGGGGTTTTACGCCACGCCAGGGGCTTCATAGGGTACAACGACTAACACACACACACACACACACACACACACACACACACACACACACACACACACACACACACACACACACACACACACACACACACACACACACACACACACACACACACACACACACACACACACACACACACACACCTACACACACTCACAAACAGACACCCACCCACACACACACACACCTACAGACACACACACACTCACACACACACACTCACACACACACACACACACACACACACCTACACACACGCACAGACAGAGGAGTCAGAGGCGACCGAGTTCATATGCGGCGAATTGGAATTTCAGTAGAATCGTAGAATCAGCGGAATCTTTAGACTCGTAGAATGACTAGAATCGTAGAATCAGTAGAGCAGTAGAATCATCAGAATCGTAGAATCATCAGAATCGTAGAATCATTAGAATCGTAGAATCATTAGAATCGTAGAATCATTAGAATCGTAGAATCGGACGCATGTGATCTACAGAAGAAGGTTAAGCAAGTCCATAATTATAATTTTATCATAACAATAACAATACGTGCCGGCGTCGTTAAACAGAAGCTTAAAGGATCGATCTCGGCTGGTTACGCTTTTGCAATAAGGGTTTGCGTAAAGCGACCGTTGTCGCATTATGATAACATTTATGTATACATAATACTAGTACTCGTTTACCAAAGAAAACTGGATGGCACACCGCAACCAGGTAGCCTACATTAACATGGGAATCAATCACATCAGAATAATAAATAGGCAAAATAGCTAAATCCAAAAAATGATTTTTATCACAACGCACAGTGTGCCAGACTGATGTAGGCCTAGCATAATTGGTGGAGATTATGGATGGCTATATAGCTAAATAAATAGCAAATAGGGCTCTGGGAATAAAGTTCGCATCATCCCTACTGGGGAGTTCAAATTGGTGAGAACTTGGGTGAAGATTCTAATTCGTCTTAGCAACTGGTACAAAATAGCCCCCCGAAGAACACGATGTACGTTTCCCTCCATGGAACGCACTATAGGCCTAGTCCGTCATTGTCACGTGCCATCAACTGCGCAGTGCCTGTACTTTTTCGTAACTCTTCGTAACTTGATTTGCGCAGTGTGATAACGTTGTCAATTATAACGGATAGGCCTATAAGTCCGCAGATTAGATTAGACTTTTTGATCTATCAATCGATCAAATGGGTATAAGGCCTATATATAAACATTCATTTATCAATTTGTGTCATAAAGCGAAACAATTAGGCCTAATTCTTACATTTAGCTTCGATCTTCTCTCAGATGATCGATTTATGTGTCGATCAATCAGCAACTCTCGGCTTTTGCAATTCTTTCGTTTAATTTCGAATTTCTGATCGATGGTTTTCGTTGATCTTATGATTATTCGATTTTATTCTCCGGATGAAACAATTCTTTCATCGAGTTTCAAATGTCCACTTCTTCTGATTTCGATGTTTTTCTTTTCGAAATGACAAATTCGTTCGATCATTCGATCAATGATCGATTTGTTCCTTCAAAAGAAACAGTTGTTTCGTCGAATTAAGAATTTCTACTTCTTGTGATCGACAATTTCGACGATTTTCTGTGAATTCGTCCCATCTTTTGTAGGTCGATTTTCCAAATTAATCTCATCAACGCGTTTCCACGACGCGAGAAGAAGGAGACTGTGATCCAAAAGTTACGTCATCGGATAAACAATCGGGTAAACGATGACGTCTCACATAAATTATAGGACCTACGTCGTTACTTAGGTCGTTACTATTCGTGTTTATTCGGAAAGTGAGTAAGTAATTTAGCGTCCATGGCACATTTTCTTCTATTTCCAGAGTTGTAGGGCCTATAGTTGAACATAAAATGCTTCGTAACTTATTATAGTAATTACACATGCGGTGTATTTAGTTACATTAACTTGCGCTTTACAAATCTTCATATAATAACAATAGTAATAGTAATATTTATAACAACATGGGCGGAGTTTATCAGGGGCTAGGGGGCTAAATTAAGACCCCATGAACCCACAGACTTGACCGTGCGTCATGAAGGTATAGTGATGAGTGATGATGAATGTTAATGACAGAAGTATTCAGTGAGCAGTGACAGACAGTGAAGTCTGAAAGATATGGATTGCGAATAGTTTAAAACACGAAATATCCTAACACTCTACTATAGAGTTCGGTAGTCAGTTGACTTATACTTAAAATTGCTCGCCGGAAATAGCTGCAGCAGACTATTGACGTCATGCTGTTTGCGAATCAACTCGTCTTGATTTTGCATCAAAGTTTCAATTTTTAAGTAGGCTAATCATAAGTAAAACAGAAACATAATTATGCAATTTACAAGAGCCCAGCCGTCGATGGGATGGACCAGCGTAGGATGGCAAAACAATGGCACGCCCATGTGCATTGTATATGTCCATAAGTAGGCCTACCTCTATATCAAATTGCATGGAACGCTGTAGCTTATAAACGCAACGGAAATGGAGCCAGTGTGCTGCACGGCCCATGATTGTGCTGCCAATGTGGCTTCTTTCGTTCACATTATGCATTTTTAAGCAGTAAAATCCTTCAAAATCTCACCAAAAGGCCGAAATAAGTACCAACTATGCTCAAAATGCATTTGGCGTCTAGGGCTTCGCCCCAGACGCCGACTAGGGGGCTCAAATCGCCCCAAACCTCCTCTGTTTTAAAGGGGGCCGCTTGCGGGAGGGAGGAGGGGAGGCGAAGGTATGCTATAGCCCCCATGAACAAAAACCAAACTCCGCCCATGAATAATAAAAAGTTATATTAATAATAATTTTCGAGCATTCATCGATCAAGATAATCTTGCTTATCATTCAAAACGAACAGTTCCAGCCAGAGGCGTCTATCCCACTCCCCTAAGTCATTGGAGCAACTTCCCCTCCCTTCCCTCCTCTTCCTCTTCCCCTTCCCGTTCCTCCCCCCCCCGTTAATGATGGCACATACACTTACAGATCTCCCCCCCCCATATTTCTTGGATGGAGCATTTGCTCCAAGGTTTTTCTATGGTGTAGACGCCTCTGGGTAACTGTCACGCGACTTTTCGAATTTCTCGAATGATCGAGCATAACACAGTTGACTGAGCGATGGTCTAACTGTACTAAGTAGACCAAGGTACACGGTTACACGGATCTAGGCTTTGTTAACTATGAGTATAATATTAAGTCTGTTATTCGTAAGAGTGGTCTATAGTGTAGTGCATGGTTAGTGTGCTGGACTGTCGATCGAGAGGTCGGGGGTTCAAATCCCCGCCAGGGATAAAATTTGTGTTCGAGATTTCTGCTCCATCTGCACCCATAGCCAATTCAGCTATAGGCCTAATGAGTACACTGACCGTACACTGTCGGTGGGAAGATGAGACGGCGAGGGAGAGAACTGGCCACCTGCCGTCATATGCCGAGGCTAAGAAAATGACACTTCATACCCATGGCTGCCTCGGGGCTAGCTTCAGGGACTGCTCCTGTCTTCTTCTGTTCGTGGTAAGGATGCTCTAAAGTCCAGGTTATCCAGTGACGCTCATATAGTTAAACTTGTGTAGAATTTGAACTTCTGCGTCGCCAGTGATGGGCACTAAACTATTTTTTTTAGTTAAACTAAAACTATTTTCCAACTAAAAAAAAATAGTTTAACTAAAGTTGGCAACTGATTTTCGAAATTAGTTAACTAAACTAAAAAAAAGTAGTTAAACTTTTTCCAACTTTTTTCCAACTATTTACGACAAGCATTTTCACAATAACAGAGGTAAGTGAACTGTAATAATGCAGAGCGTCAATGACAATTTCACCTTCAAACTATGCAATGTGTACTCTTCTGACATACAGTTACAGCAATACTGTACGTAGTGTATGAATTTGAAAACACAGGCTGTTAATCCTAAAACAATGCAGTGTTAAAATGGTTTTTTGTTGACAGTGTTCAATGTTCATTGTGGAAAAATAGTTGCATATTGCTGATTTTTTTAGTTAAACTTTTTAGTTAGCAACCAAAATTTTTTAGTTAAACTATGGTTTTAACTAAACTAATTTTTTTTAGTTAAACTTTTACCTTAACTAAAAATTTTTAGTTAAACTAAAAGTTAGCAACTTTTTAGTTAACTATTGCCCATCACTGTGCGTCGCATTCTCCCTCTGTTTAATGGCAATCTAATCCTGCAATTTCTAACAATAGTTTTGAAAATCGGGGCGTTGCTATGGTGCAGTCGTAATGGTAGGCCTAATTACATGTATTACAGCTGTCGCGTAACTACTACTTCCAGGTGACCGGACTTCTGTAAGGTGTTTCCGATAAGGCAGCAGACGGCTCGTGTCGCGACCCAAGATGCCTCACGACCGTCGCTGATATCCGTTGAGTTCGACTTCAGCTTTTTGGCTGAAGATTTAAAATAAGAAAAGACTGTATTTCGCTGTAAAGTTAAACTCTTTTATTTCACAACGACCGAAATTCTTCTTTATTTGACACTGTACCTCAAATAATAATACATCAAACTAGCGCTTGAAAACTTGTAAAATCCACGAAGAGTTACGATAACGATCCAAACGAAATCCACGAGCGAACCTTCTTCACGACGAATAGATCAGACGAGAGCGAACAGACGAGAAGCACACCGAACGACCGACGAGAGAAACGACGAGACGAGCCACGAGAGAGCGTATGCTCTATACAAGGTCCTTATATACCTTTTGTTAGGCGACAAGTTACACTTCTGGCGAACATGAATTGCCCTAGGCGAACCGGCGAATGTCAGCCACCTTGTAAATCTGACTAAATTCATAGCTTATATTAACGAACATCAGCTAGACTTCCTACAGACAAAACTTAAATGGCGATCTAAATAGACTGCCAGAGCATCTAATATACACTAGCGCCAGCGAAAAGTCAGCCAAAAAAGCTTCCGGCGCAAGTACAAGAATAATTCAACATATTTCTCAAACGCGAACATAGGAAAGTTCGTCAACAGTCTTGAGGCGTCATTCCTCATCACCTAACACAATTCCTCCATACCATGGTAAAACAATGTCCGCCAAACACAACGGCGAACTTAACAGAGTTCTCCAAGCGAATAATGTGCATGATAAGAACTAAAAAATCAGCCAAGCATTAAGCGCCAGACCAACTTAAAGGAGGGAACCCATCTCCGTTACACCCTCCTCCCACCAAAAAGAAAGCCGAAGCCCTCTTCGGGTAAGCATTCTACAATAAAATGCAATTGCTACAATCTTGCTAGCAAACCTAAACAGTCAATATTTAGAATGTTCTTCGCAATTTCTAATCATTTCCATTCTTTTAACAACTTAATTAAGAACAGATTCAGAAGTAGTCAATACAAAAAGTTCACTCAATGACAATCTCTTCATTTTTCAAAGTACGCCGACCAAAATCGTAATTTTATTGAAAGCGGGCGGGCTTCTTTATCACCCGTCGTGGCCTCGATTCCTCACAGGGCTCCTCGCTGGTCAATGGCTGTAAAGGGGCCTTGCTGCGGAGGCTTACCTCTCCGATATTGGCAACACTGCGGACAGCGTCGACAAAACCGCTGCACCTCCCGCGACCATGCAACCCAATATGCCCTACGCCTAATTTGCATCCTCGTCCTGCGGATCCCTAAGTGCCCACCAGTTAATCCAGTATGCGCTAGCCGTAGAAACTCTTCGCGTAGAGATTTCGGCAATAGCAACTGCTCAACTCCATCTATGCGCTTCCTGTACATTACTCCGTCCTTCATGCACAAGCTTTCTTTCTGGTGCCAGTACACCTTAACAGTCGCGCTCTCGTGTAGTATTTCGACCAGGTCAGGTATTCGTCCTCCTTCCTCTAACCACTGGTGTACTATCCTTAAGTCCGGATCCTCACTCTGTGCCTTCAGAATAGAATCGCTATTCTCGACCGTCGGCTCTGGCGTTGCAGTAACTACTTCTCTATACGAAAAAGGTTGCCGTCTCAGCGCTTGCCGCACAGGAGCAGCACTTCCTGTGTCTATACGATGCATAGCAGCTGATGTCCTTCCAATGTCTCGCTCATTCTGCGAAAACACATCATGGTATTCGTCCAACAACTTACTCAAACGTTCCCTCGCATCTGCCGGCACTTCCTCTGGGATGTCAGTCATTAAGACATCTTTGACAGTCGAGACTTCCTCACTTACCTTATCTTCCATCCTATGCTCACGAGATTGTACTTGTACTGTGTGCAATCCCCCTAATGGCTTATCTTTTTCTAGCTTGACTACTTCCTCCGTCAAATTAATCACACGGATTCGCGGCGTGCCAGCAACTTCCCCTACAAGTACCCGGGCAACATGGACTCCCGGCTGAAGCTCTCTGGCCTCAGTCATCCAAGCCGGTGCCGTTTGGTTCAAATCCAAATATAGGGTTTTTGCGCTAATATCTTGCTGGCACTTCGGCGGGACAATTACCTCTTCCGCGACTATTACCCGTCTGCACCATGCAGATCCATTACCTTTTACTAGGGGAATCCTTTTCCGTCCAACAAAAAGCGCACCAGTCCCAAAACCCAAGCGGCAGCGGTGTTGCCGAAGCCAGTCCATGCCCAACATTGCCTCAACTATCTGGTCAGAAACTAAAAATGTTGTAGTTAGAGCAAACCCACGCCACATCTTAAGTGGGACCGTGACCTCCCCTAGGACATTAATTTCCGTCCCGTTAGCAGCCATCAAGCAGCGAGTACAAGGTTTAAGTTCTAACCCTTCAACAGCTGACAAAGGCACAAGGCTCACCTCCGAACCGGTGTCGATCAGGCACAGCTGGGTCCTTCCTTCGATGGATCCCCGAATGTAGATTGCGTTGTTGCTGGCTCTGTTGGATGTCCGAGAGCGCGTGGTGTGGTTCACTGCGGTGTCCTCGACTGCGACTTGCTCCTCCGGTCCGGCGGTGGCGTTAGGAGTGCGATTGGCGAACCGTCGTCGTCCCTGACGACAGTCCCGAACGATGTGGCCAGGCCGACCACACCCGAAGCACAGTGGCTTCTATCCCCCCTAAACAACCGGGCTCAATCCCTTTCCTCCCCCCTCTTTCACAGAACACCCTATAAGCTGGAAGCAATCCCGACTTACTGTAAAGCCCTTCCATACCTCGCCTTCCCTTCCTCCTCTACCCCTCCCACCCCATCCCTCGCCCCTTATCCCTCTCCTTTTACCATTCCTGTACCATTCCTGCCCTCCCCTTCCCTCCCCTTGAAGCGGAGGGGTCCGAGGTCCTCCCCGAAAAATTTTGGATTTCTACATTGCCGTAGGTGAGTTTTATTTTTGGAGAAAGAAAACTGGTTTTGGAAAACTATACATTTTAGTTCAACTGAACTGTTGAATTAATTTCTCTAGGGCTTCCAGTGCAATGTAAAAATGTTATGGAACAGACTGCAATATATATGGGACAAAATTTCCAAAATATGGGACGCATGTTAAAATACTGGGCAATATGGGACACTGCTTAGCAAATATATGGGGATTTAAAGACTGCATTATGAATGGTGTAATGCAGTGGCAGGCTCCATCGCTGCCTATTGCAGTGTTACCCAGCCGACTGGATATATTATCAAGACTGATAATCCCATTTTCGCTGCACTACACGACAATAATTGTAGCATTGACCAACTAGTTTTTCTTAATCAACAGGATTATGAACGCTTTTTTCAATTTTTAAGTTTTCTTGGCATCCTACATCAACAGAAAAATACCGGAACATAATGGTCAATAGCTAAAGAAAAACAAGTAATAATGATACACTATAACACTGCTTAGACACTGTAAACTAAGCATAGGCGTAATTTGTGGGAGGTAATCTAAAATGTTCAGTCCTTGGATGTTGGAGGACAAAGCATTTTGCTGGCCTGAGTGAGTACTGTCAGTGGAACAGAAACATCCATTTCACTGGAGGGGAACTTTCCCTCTGGCACAAATTTGAAGCAGTCTGCTTCCCCCCCCCCCTATGTAGTAGGCCCTGCACAGAACTGTGAGCAAAGACTCTGTAAGACTGTCAGACTGTAACTTGTAGGGAGTGTGATAAAAATTGAAAAGAAATACTTCCCCCCCTGTTTTTCACTGGGCTCAACTTGCGCCCACCCTGAATAGGGATAGAAGCCCCTGCCGAAGCAGACCGCTGTCCGGCCATAGGTAGGCCGGTTCGACGATGAGTTGGTGGCTCCTTGGTTGGCATCGAGGTTCGCTTCTTGGAGCCTCGACGCGTTGCTCGTCCAGCTCTCGAATTGTCGGTCGATCCGTGCTTCGATCTCCCGTTGCCATCTCTTCTGCTCTTCCCTCTGCGTTGCCAGGAACCGGTCCAGTTGAGATTGGAGTTGACTTGCAGCGTCGGCCTCGGCGGTCCCGCGCACACGATCGGGCGGTCTCCGCCGATCCTCCGACTCAGACGTTCTTTGGTAGGCTTCCAGTCGTAGAGCTGTGCGATATGCCTCGTCTAACGTCTTCGGTTCGCGTTCCCGAACTTTCAGCGACAGCTCTCGATCTCGTAGGGCCTCCAGGAAAGCGTCTTTCGCGACTATCTCGGTAGTCTCGTTCGATGGTACTGGGTAGGCCAGCACCACCAATCTTCGTATGTCATGGAGAAGGGTACTCAACGTCTCATCTTGGCGTTGACGACGATAGTACAACTGCGCTCTGAAGGTCTCCGCTTGTCCCTCAGTGCCGTATCGTTGTCGTAGACGCACCACAAGTTCTTCGTACGTGACATCGGGTTTCGAACCGAAGTCCCATAGCAGCTGGGTCGCCGCCTTGTCCAAAGCGCACCGCAGGTAATCGATCTTGTCCTCCGGAGTCCATGCATTGTGGCGTGCACAGACTTCAAATTGTGTAAGGAAGGAGTCCAACGACCCCGTCCCGTCGAACTTCCCCGGCTTCATCGGTGCCTTCTGATAGACGAGAACCACACCGGCATTCTCCAGCGGTTTCGGCGTACTTGGCAGCTCCCGCTTTACACGCAACGGTTTCGGCTTCGTCGATCCCGGCTCGTCAAAGTCAATGCTTTCCAGCAGTTGGTCCGGGTCGAAGGTGGCCCTCCTCGACGTCTTGTTCGCCGCAGGGGTCGACGTACTTGGCTGCAAGGGCGTCGGTTCTCCCACGTCCACTAACGAGTAAATTATCGTTCGCTCTTCGTCCGTCATTTTCGCTCGAGAGAAGAAATCTTGAAAAGTCACTCACCAGTCGTCGAATCCAGTGAATTTCCGGCGAACAGTCTTTTTCCGAACAGAATCCTAAACCCGTACTTCTGGTACCAATTTGTCGCGTAACTACTACTTCCAGGAGACCGGACTTCTGTAAGGTGTTTCCGATAAGGCAGCAGACGGCTCGTGTCGCGACCCAGGATGCCTCACGACCGTCGCTGATATCCGTTGAGTTCGACTTCAGCTTTTTGGCTGAAGATTTAAAATAAGAAAAGACTGTATTTCGCTGTAAAGTTAAACTCTTTTATTTCACAACGACCGAAATTCTTCTTTATTTGACACTGTACCTCAAATAATAATACATCAAACTAGCGCTTGAAAACTTGTAAAATCCACGAAGAGTTACGATAACGATCCAAACGAAATCCACGAGCGAACCTTCTTCACGACGAATAGATCAGACGAGAGCGAACAGACGAGAAGCACACCGAACGACCGACGAGAGAAACGACGAGACGAGCCACGAGAGAGCGTATGCTCTATACAAGGTCCTTATATACCTTTTGTTAGGCGACAAGTTACACTTCTGGCGAACATGAATTGCCCTAGGCGAACCGGCGAATGTCAGCCACCTTGTAAATCTGACTAAATTCATAGCTTATATTAACGAACATCAGCTAGACTTCCTACAGACAAAACTTAAATGGCGATCTAAATAGACTGCCAGAGCATCTAATATACACTAGCGCCAGCGAAAAGTCAGCCAAAAAAGCTTCCGGCGCAAGTACAAGAATAATTCAACATATTTCTCAAACGCGAACATAGGAAAGTTCGTCAACAGTCTTGAGGCGTCATTCCTCATCACCTAACACAATTCCTCCATACCATGGTAAAACAATGTCCGCCAAACACAACGGCGAACTTAACAGAGTTCTCCAAGCGAATAATGTGCATGATAAGAACTAAAAAATCAGCCAAGCATTAAGCGCCAGACCAACTTAAAGGAGGGAACCCATCTCCGTTACACAGCCAAGCTCGCCGACAGATCGCAGCGAGTACCGTAACACATGAAAGCCTATGTCTTTACAGTTTAGATATTATAGTCTTATAGAACACTCGTCTGAACAGCCTGTTAGGCGCCTACTCATTTTACTACCGCCCCTGGGGAGTGAGGGCTACTCCCTAGGGAGTAGAAGGCTGAGTCGACCTATAAGGGGCTTGCGGGTATTGAACCCGCGTCCTACCGATTTTCGCGCAAGAGCGTTACCATTCGATCGCCTAACCCCCTCTCCTTCTCGGACTATAGGTTATAATTTTCTGGGAATTGAGGATTGGCCAAGGGTGGATACGACTATAGGCGTAGACATAGACGTAGACTCTGGGGCAGCCGGGGCACGTACCCCAAAGAATTGAGGATGGGCACTGTCAAGTGTCAAAGACTTACCTAAATAATTTAGTGTTGGGACTGTTGTAATAATCATAATAATCAAGATTTTATTTTGGTAAAATATGTGCAAAATCCAGGGGGCAAATGCTCCCTTGCCCCCACAGGACGCCGTGTTAGCAGTCCCTTTCTAGCTGTGAGTATGAAGTGTTAGCGACTTCATTTTTCTTAGCCTCGGCATATGAAGGCGGAATTCATTCATTCCGAAAATTTACTGGTACAAATTTGAACGTTTAATGAAAACAACGCCTTTGGCTGTCCATGATCTGCCGGCGATTTCCTTTGATTGTTGAGAACTCCAGAAAGTCCCTCTCCCTCCTCCTTTCGCCTATACGCAGGCAATTTCCTTTGATTATTGAGAGCTACAGCAAGTCCTCTTCCCTCCTCCTTTCGCTTATACACCGGCAATTTCCTTTGATTATTGAGAACTCCAGTAAGTCCCTCTCCCCTCCTCCTTTTACCTATACACCGGCAATTTCCTTTGATTATTGATAGCTCCAGTAAAGTCCCTCTCCCTTCCTCCTTTCACCTATACGCCGACAGTTCTCTTTGATTATTGAGAACGGCAGCCAGTCCTTCTCTCCAACCCTTTTCGACCATTGCAGATGTTTCCTTGTTTATTAAAATGTTCTGAAGTTGATTCGTAGAGGGTAGAGTGGAGTTATTTTTTCGCGACTTTGTGTTCGGATTAGAAATGTGAGATTACTTTTAGTTTTAATACCCGGACCCTGCAGGTTTTATTCAAACTACCCGGACCCGGTACCCGGTTGAAAAACGGCACCCGGCTATACCCTAGTCAAAAGTCGATGGAGTAACATGTGATCTTTAGTGTAAAAGGCTTTGAAATATCAAGGAAACAGAGACAAGGAAGCAAATTATGATAAATGGCAGGAACGAGCGAATGGAATGTGGTGAGGCTGCATGGATTTTCGAATAGCGCAATAAAATTTTTAAGCATAACTTTCAGTCACGACATGGCATCAGATTCGATTCTGCGTCAGTTTCAAACTACAGGTAGGCTTAGAGCTTATTAGAAGTAATTTATCAACTGAAAGTGCTTGCAAGATAGTTTCAGCTTCGCTTTATAATGATCATCTGTTGTACCATACGTATGTCATAACTACGTGTACGATGAACTTGATTAAGACTGAAATTGACTCAAAAGGATGCAACTCAAACAGAAAAAGAATTATTCGTTGGCAAACAAGCAACGCGATTGAGCAAATCAAGCTAGGCAGTCTCTGTTTAACGAAACTGTGTCGTAGTGAAGGCGAATAACGTCATCCACCTGGACCTAGTTCGCGACTTGTAGGTATACCCCTAAGCCGTAATTTTTCTGGTTAACGGCTGGCTTGAGCAAATTTACGGCTGGTTTTTCGGCTAGCCGTAAAAGAGCGTAAACTACCTTTTTCGGCTAGCCGTAAATTTTTACGGCTAGCCGAAAAAGGTAGTTTACGCTATTTAAGCGCGTAAACTACCTTTTTCGACTATAAGTGCATCAATCATCAACACAGTAATACAATATACAGTGGGGACTACTTTTAAATTGAGACGGCCATGATTGTGACTGACGTCAACAATTACCGCTCATTGAACACTAAGTACAAACTAGCAAGCCAGCGTGGAAACTTAATAATCACAACTGTGCGCATGTTCTAGCCGAACTTTTTTCCGGCGGCTAGCCGTGAAATAACTCTCGGCGGTTTTTCGGCTAAGCCGCAAAATGTCCGGCGGTTTTTCGGCTTGCAGAAATTTTTTCGGCTCGGCGGCTAACGGCGGCGGCTTAGGGGTATGCTTGTAGGCCTACCACACGGAAACGGCCGTGGCGGATTTAGCAAATCGAGCAACAGTTTGAAACTTTTTGTGCAAAGTATTCACGTGATCACGCGACCGTACAGCCAATGGCGTTCAAGCGGCTGCAGGATTGCTTTTGTGCTTTTCCACTGATAAACAAAATAACCAATGCTTCTCATCGTCGCAGATACTACGTATTGTAATCTCTAGTCCGTGATGAATCTGTTATTCGGACCGCTTGGCCAAGATAATATATATATACAGGGTGGGCCAGTAGGAATGCACCAACTTTGAATGGATATAACTTGAACAATTATTACCCGAACATCGTGCCCAATATACTAAATTGAAAGTAATCATCCACTCTACTACTGTGTCAAATCTTGCACTGATATACGGCACCACTGTTATAAAATTTCGGTGCGGCGCACACCTCTCAATTTTGAATGTAAATATTGAACATCATGACGCCGCTCGCGGAAGAGGATAGAATTTTAATCCGAATTTTAAGAGCAGAAAAAGGATACAATGAACATCAGATGATGATAGAATTCCCTTCTAGAAAATGGAATAAATATGCTCTAGATCGATTGATTAAACAAATTGATGCTACGGGAACGTCTAACAGCCGCAACTGTGGTCGCAAACGTTCTGCGCGCACAGCAGCGAACATTGCACAAGTCCAAGAGTTAATTTCCAGCCAAGACAACAATCCAGGGACGAGTAAGAGTCCGAGCACGTGGTGGACATTATTGAGTATTTGTTTGACTGATGGTAAATTCACTCAAGATATTAATTGTTAGTACTAAGTGACTGTTTAGAACTGACGTCTTCAGTTTCAGACTTTTGTTTTTTCTTACAGTTTTATGGCCAGAAAATGGCACATCGAATATTAATAGCATTATCTCATAAAGTCGTAACATTATCTCGTAGATATTTTGCAGAATCAAAAAATGGATAATTATCTTCAATCTGATATATTGGACAAGACGCTCAGATAAAAATTATTCAAGTTATAAGGCGTCAAAGTTGGTGCATTCCTACTGGCCCACCCTGTATATATATATATATATATATATATATATATATATATATATATATATATATATATATATATATATATATATATATATATATATATATATATATATATATATATATATATATATACACACACACACACACACACACACACATATTTTATATACGTAGCCTATAGGCCTATAGACAAACGCAGAACAATTATACCCCATTGTTACTAGGGCTGCGTATTATAATCTCTAGTCCGTGATGAATCCGTTATTCGGACGGCTTTGCAAGATAATATATATATACACGCAGAACAGTTATATATAATAGGTCGTTGAGAACAACAGCCTATATATACCCTATTGTTACTAGGGCGATGCTGCAGAAGCTTTTCCAATTGGTCAGCAACGCCATCTGACAACAATTGGTAAGAACCGCCTTACTGTCGGCTCTCAACCAATCAACGATTTTATACTGTTCATATGTAAACGTAATGTAAATGCAGAGTGCCGAAGCCTGTCTGTTACGCCCAACGAAAGTATAACCTTCCTAACAACAGACAGGCGATCAATCGGAGGGCAAACAGAAAAGAAAAATAATGATGTGGATTCTCTGAGCTGGGGCAGAGTCTAACAGACTATGCCCACCGCGAGATGTGTGGGCGTCAGTTTGATAGACACGGTCAGGTGGTATAACAGCTAACTTGGCAGATCTGATGGAGCAACCGTACTTTCCTAAGATATTTTTAGGTCTTGTTCGTAAATGCAGCAACTGTGTAATACGTCATCACTTTTTGCGTACTCAAGAAATGCCAATTAACCCAAATTAATCTGCCTCGGGCTCCCATCCTCTCTGCTTCTTTCCCAACCCGGCCAATCCTTGGCGGGAGCACCGGATGGGCGGTGGGCGTTGCTAAGCAGCTCCGGGGTCTTCCCTGAACTGCGCCCGGCCGAGCCAGTGACGTCACGTGTCAAAGGTCGGCGTTGCCCGTGCGTGTGAACCCCGCGTGTGTCGCGCTAACGAATATTATGACGGTGAGTGGTTAGTGTGTTAATAATATTTCGTAGATAAAATGTTAAGCAAGGAGGACGAATGAAGCCTTGGCTGCCCGTCTGTCCGCCCGCCCAAGAGCCTAGAACGTTTGCCCGCACAGATCGCTCCATTTTGATCGTTGGCCGTCGTTCCGTCTTGATCAGATCGATCCGATGGCTCGAAGAACGTGGCTTCCGGCTCAAATGCCCCAACCCTTATGGGGCCCTGATCGGTCGAGGGGGATTCAGACGATCGTCTTTGTCTTTGTGGTTGCTGTCTGCCTGTGGGAGAGACAGAGGTGGTTGATCTGGTTGGTTGGTGGTGGTGGTATGGCTGCGTTGGACTTGGTCGATGTGTATGCCTACATGCGTAGAAGCCCGTGCCTTCTTGTGTGTCTGTGTGTGGACTGAGTCGAGCCATCGGCACAAGCACACGTAGCCAGCTAGCTGAGCCAGCCAGCCATGTTTCTTTTCGTTCAAAGCCCAGCAACCGCCCGTCTACATCCAAATTTCGCAGTTCGCATGGAAATTCCCGTACGGTGTTAACCCTATCTGTCTGGCAATTTTTCTTGTTTTAACCATATGCGGGGCCCGTATTTTGCCCCTGTATGTCCACCATATTTGTCTGTTACCGTCCCTGGTGAAGTCCATAGTTTGCGTATGGTCGTTGTAAAAATGCTTCTCGAATGTGGCCCTGTGTACCATTGTATTGTGTTTCAATATGCTTGCCTGTGCTTGCTTTTGAAAATGCATATCAGGTTTAGTCTGTGGGATATGAAGCCCAAATTGGCTAAACCTGAGGAGCAGTTTGGATGGGGATATGTCTGGTTGAATTGCTGTGGCATCTTTCACATCAGGCAGATCTGAAGTGTCCTTTTGTCTTTGCAAGCATTTTCACTAGAAACAAACAGACATTGTGCTTGTTTCTCTAGCAGGACAGTTTCCATGGATTAACTTTTGATGTGTATCTTCTGGTAGCCCAAGATTCCACGTTCACGGTTTTGTCAACGTTTGATAACTATGCCCTTTCTCTTTGGGATCGGTTTGAAGCTCCTGAAAAGGCACTAGTCACTACATGACTACTTATATGACTGATGTTTTGCACTGGCTTCCTATCTCTGCTCGTATCCACTTCAAGATCATAACACTTGTCTCTAAGGTGCAACAGGGCTTAGCTCCAGCCTACCTCTGTGACCAGATGCGCAAACCTCTCTCTGCTTCTTCTCATCGACCCCTACGTTCTCTGAATCGGCTTGATCTGT
Organism: Allolobophora icterica; assembly: GCA_963556255.1. NCBI lineage: Eukaryota > Metazoa > Annelida > Clitellata > Crassiclitellata > Lumbricidae > Allolobophora > Allolobophora icterica. Next base: position 76,094,224 of record OY744605.1, on the reverse strand, counting down.
TTGTTCCCGGGTGAGGTCTGCTATGGCTCAGTCTCACTGTTTCGCTGTCGTGGGACCATCCCTATTGAACTCCCTTCCCTTGGTACTCCGTGGGACCCTACTTACTAGGTTCTCCCTCTATGTTGTTCGTCGTCTAAAGGCTTTTCTGTTTCCACGAGGCTCACATGCTGAGAGCGCCTCTGAATAGTTCACACTGTGAGAGGCGCTTTATAAATTCTCAGATACCATACCATACCATACACATAAGATCACACATTGCAAAGTCGATCACACATTGCAAAGTTTAGAAATTGTATTGTATTGGAACATTTACAAAGCGCCTCTCACTTTTCGCTAATCAGAGGCACTCCCAGTGCAAGAGACCCAGTGAATAGAAAGAGGTTTTAAGACAGTGGAAATGTTCATAGACTAACAATCCTCCTGTGCCATTTTACAGACCTGCATGTAAACTGGTGATTTATTGTGTCTTGTTTTATTTTATTTTATGGCAATGTCTTGTTTGTTTGTTGGTTGGTTCTTAAACATTAATTTTGAACTTCAAAATATTGATTTTATACCATTTGTCGTGTTTTCAAATGATCGCAGGAAAACTAATCTACTCTGCTCCTTTTATATTTTTGCTAAAGATATTAAAAATAGATTCTAAATAGTACAGGAATTTATTCCAGTTAATAATAATAATCTAATACTTCAATTTACAATTTCATAACAAGCAGAGTACGCAAAGTGCAAATTTGTAAGCGTTTTAGGTAATTTATCTTTTCAGCATGCCAAATTCATTGCTTTGTGTACATTCATAGTTCTCACGTCTCGGACTAGTCTACTCTTTCAAAGTCACAATTAACCATCAAAAAGTTTTCCTTAAAGTTTAAGTGATAGAAAATAAACATAAAAGTATTGGACGTAAAAGTTTTTATTACTTTTTCAGTCTTGCACATGAGATTATATAACTTTTAATGAAAGTGACATATGAGTGCAAAATTAAATTTTAGTAATGAATTATCCTGTCAAAGTCTTTGTCTGATCAATTAATGAAAAATGTATTCCAAATTCTAAAACAATATTCGAGCAGTAAGGGGCCATCCACATATTACGTACGCACTTAGGGGGGGGAGGGGGGTCGGATTTTGGCGATTTTGCGTACGGGTGCGAACGGGGGGGGGGGTAACAAAATGTGTACGTACCTAAAATAAATTTCTAATTATGACGTCCACATTAGCCTATTTATAACTCTGTATTATCCTATAGTCGTCCCATGGCATTTTATTACATTATATAAAAGCCATGTGCAGTTATTCTGTGCTGTGAAGGACACCTATAATTTGTCTATATTGGCCCTTCAATTATCTGGCCTAAAGTGCAGACAGGCTGCCTGGAGACACTTTCTGCAGCTGGTCATCGGGGGGGGGGGGTGCGTCAAACGTAGGTACTCAGGGGGGGGGGGTGGAAGAAAGTACGCTTGCGAACAGGGGGGGAGGGGGTCCAATTTTCCCGGATTTTTGTGTACGTAATATATGGATGGCCCCTAATTCAGTTACTGGAGGGGCGTTTTTTAAATTTAATACGTTAAAGTGCTATGGTTTATTGATGAAATGATTTGGGTTGGTGAAATGATAAACGACTTTGAAAGAGTAGACTAGTCTGAGACGTGAGAACTATGAATGTACACAATGCAACGAATTTGGCATGCTGAAAAGATAACACAAATTTTACTTCTGATTTTTGAGAATTTACTAATTAAACTTTATGGATTTCTTTTATAATAATCAAAAAAATTAAATAAGCTCTTGAAAAACATCAGCATTTCTATACAGGGATCAATGTTGTGAACATACATTTGTACTAATTTACATAATATTTACTTACTTGTGACTGTTGTACTGTGGTACATTTGTCTATCTATCTATCTATCTTTAAGATTTATATATCGCCCTTCAAGGAATCTACTCAGAGGCACCCCCGACCCAGGCCCGATCAAAAGGAAATGTCTTAAGAAGACCGTAAAAGGAATCAGTGAGATCCATAGGAAGGGAGCGAATCTCAAGAGGGAGATCGTTCCAAGCGGCAGAACCAACCACCGAGAATGCCTTACACTGTGCTATGGCAGTACAAGCATAGGGAACGACAAAATCTCTCCGGGAGGCTGAGCGCAGGGATCTGCACCCCGCACAGGTAGAGGTTAGAGTAAATAACTCACGAAGGTAAACCGGTGCCAGGCCATGGAGGAGAACCTGTAAAGGATGCGCTGCTGGACTGGGAGCCAGTGAAGGACATCTCTCATGTATTCGGAAACATGGTCATATCTGGGGATACCCCCAACCAAGCGTGCAGCCGTCCGCAAAACCCTCTTCAGACAACAAAGTACTAATTTACATTTACGTATTTGTGACTGTTGCTGTCCCTTCATGCCATTATCCTATTTAATTGGTTTTATTTTGTGTAAGGTCTTATGTGTGTGCATAGCTATCATTACTAGATTAGTACAGTACAGACCCATTAACACGAAGTCATTGAGGGTCAAACAAGTGCATGTTAAGGTCTTATTAAGCTTCCTATTCAATGACCATTTTTGGGATTCCAACCTGTGTTGTCTGTGTTGCAAGGCAAGTGCTTGGCAAGTTGGCAGTATTGTGCATTGTGGTTAGACTTGCTTTCTGGTAAGAAATTGTGTGGCCTGCATTGAGACTCTGACCTAGCGACACAACTTCTGTCTGAAAGGTGGTACAACACCTAACACGTTGGCTTTTCTCCTCTGCAACTCTGGTTGAGATACTAGCCAGTCATGTGAAACTGACATAAATCACATTGTTGGACTGTGCCTAACCTCAGAGTCCATCATCTTAGATGAAACTCCTGTCTTGGTACCGTAGAAACCACAAATGGCTATAGGTAAAGTTTGCTGTACTGTACTAGCAGACTGAATAACACAGCCCGTGAATTAATATCGGCTGTAACCAGATGGATTTTAGGAAGACCAAGTCTTCAGATACGTCCATTGTTTGTATCCTGTTTTGGATTTGTTTTCTTTACAAGAAATGTCTTTAGATATTTAACTAAGTGATGAATACAATGCTTACCAGTGATTGAGTGGTGATTGGCTGATACATAAAGTGAATAAATTTACCATATCACTTGAAATACTCAGTTATTGATTTTCTGGTATCATTGTTTGAACTGTAGAGAAACTAAAGGTCAGACAGCCGAAGAAGTACTTAGACGATGTAATTCATGTGAAGTGAATACTGACGATCTTTCATTCTGATCTGCATGAAATGGACAATGACCTCAAACTGTTGGATGTCATCAAGTAATTGTTTGCCCTTGTTTTGCTCTAATTAATCAAAAAAGCTGTGTATATCTCTAATATGCTGTAAAAATGCACAATGCAATTTACAAACTTTAGCATTGTTTTGGCCAGTATGGGCATCACCATTGTGAGGTACTTACTGGGCACTAAATTAATTGTATATTATTATATTTGTATTATATTAAGTGCCAATGCAACCGTCTAATGACAAAGCATCAATTAATGTTGCTGAGCATGTTGTTGTGCGTGAAGGACTTGTTCAAGATTCCTACATAGTATCGGCTCAGAGGTAGCTTGAACTTGCATAAACGGTTACACTAAATCCTGTATTATATTTTAGTGTAAGGTTATGTTTCCAGAAGAGGAAGAGGAAGAGCAGTTCCTTAAACTAGCCTGAGAAGCAGCCATGGGTATGAAATGTCAGCGACTTCATTTTCTTAGCCTTGGCCCATGAGGGTGGGTGGTCAGTCCTCGACCTCACTGTCTGATCTTCCCACTGACAGTGTACGGTCAATGTACTCGTTACACGTGAGTTGGATAGGGAACAGAAATCTCGAAACAAATTTCAGCCCTGGCAGGGATGTGAACCCCCAACCTCTTGGTTGACAGTCCAGCTTGCTAACCACGAGATTATCATGTACTGCCTTAGAAGAAACTCTTGTAAAATTGTTGGAGTCTTCTGACTGGCTTCCAATAAAAATAATACAGAAGAAATATATTTTGATATATTTATGGAATTTATTTTAGCTATTTGGTTTTGTATATTTCTCGATTCTAGTGACCCTGATGCACTCGACCAATTCCTAGATTTTTCTGCAACTAGTTCTGCTGCTCAGCAAAACGCCTTTGAAGTAAGTCAGTTGCTGTGTTTTGTGTATAATTAATTTTTTTTTAAATGCAATACAACTGTATCTGAGTTTGTCGTGCTTCAAAAGTTCAGAAGTGCACATGTGACCATAAACCACAGTTTAGAGGGTGTTCATTAGTGGTGCATGAAGGACATGCTCAAGGTCCCTGCGCAGGAAATACCTCAGGTTAGGTTCAAACTTGTACCATCTTCATTACAAGCGAAGAACTCTAGCAAGTCGGCTACCATGTCACCTGTCAGAAGATAAAGTACTCAAAATTGGGTCCCATTTATTTACCTCCCTCCTTGCCCATTTCTTCTCTCTCAGCGACAGATTCAACAGTGGGTATCAAATGATGAAGTTCCAGAATTTAGTGTGGATTTATAACAGGACTTTGTAGAGGAATGCATAATTAAAAATACTTCTATAGAGTTAAGTGAACAAGCGCTATATACACCCAATTGCAATTAAAAAGCTCAACAGACTAGCTTCTTTCTTAACTGTTTGGTGGCTCGTGGGCAGCTATAATTGGTCACAAGCTTATTTGACACATTTAGGCATATACTAAATACTTGAGCAGTATATATAGGCCCCTAACACTAGTAATAATACTACTAATAATAATAGATATGCTTTTAACAGTGTGCTGAGAGACTGTTCTAGAAAAATACAATTCTTTGGTTAAATTCCATGATGTGTAATCGTCATATTCTTTTTTGACTAGGGTGCTACTGGCGAGTTCTATAATTTTGAAAATGGTCAGATCTTGAATTCATCGACAGAAAACTCCAGTGACATCCACTGGAGTTACGCCCCTTCTGCTTCAGTCTCCGACGCATTCTACGACCACTCACTCGGGTCGTCTGCTACTCAAATCACAAATGTGCCTGTTCCGACTTTAGCACCGAAATGTGGAGCAGGTTCCCAAGTACAGAACCTCCCGACTGGAGTTTTAGCAATCAATTCCACCGGTAACTATTCATCGCCGAATGTCGTGCAGCTGCAGCAGAATAGAAATATTCCAGATCAGTTTTCTGGGTAAATATTACCACCGTGCTGGGTGTTAAATCTTTCCTTATTTTTTTGTCTAACTGATTAATGGTTTCTATTAATTAATGAAATTGCAGTTAATTACATGTTCTTGTGCTCTTTTTACATCAATCTGTCAATGTTGTTTGGCTAAATGGTTTAGTGTAAGGTTAGTGCTTTGGCTGTACACAGATTAAATTCTCTTATTATCTATGATTATTTACAGAAATCTGTAGGGAACTGAATTGAATAATTTTATCTATGCTATGAATATGTTCTGTTATATTGCAGTAGTTCAGTTTGCTACAAGTGTTTAGGTTGTTATTCTATAACTGTGGTGTGACTCTGCATTCTATCTCATTGTATTGTTTCCTTGGGATTAAACTTATTTTATTGTTTCCTTGGGGTTAAACTTATTTTATTGTTTCCTTGGGATTAAACTTATTTTATTGTTTCCTTGGGGTTAAACTTACTTTATTGTTTCCGTGGGGAGCAGCTTGACTATGTGCTAGTAGCTGTTCAGTTTTATGCGAGCAATTAGATAATTCCTCAAGAACTAGATTACATGTTTAAAATCTTGTGTGTTTTACTTGTTGCAAAGAATTAAAAAATAACTGGCATTGGTGAACAAGTATGGGCCTTAAGCATATTGTTTTAGTTATAAGTGCTCATCTTCATATTTAAACTGTCTATTTTTATGTACTGTTTTATTTACCTTTGTAGTTTTATTTGCTGACGTTTTTGTTTTTTTCCGCAACAGTGCAACCGTTATTGACAACTCCCTGCAACGAGCATCATCTGTAAACAAAGTCGTCACGAACTTTGCAGTTACTGGTTCCGCTAGTAATAATTCCATCATTCTGCCTAACAATGTCGGTCCCGCACTGGCCGGCAGCGGAGGGCAGATGTTGATGAATGTACAGCCGCAGACAGTTGTCCAAAATGGCGCCGTTCGCATACAGTACGTTCAAGTGCGGAATCCGCACCTGCCAACAGTGGCTCAGCAACCAACGAACAGTCTGAACTCGGTCCAGCTGCAGCAGCCAGGGGTTCAGATATCGCATGGGTTGCCGGGAGGCATCAACCTGCAGGGGGCGCGATTTCTGATTCAGACGGGTAACCAGTCTGTTTCAGGCAACAGGACAGGGCAGCAGATTAATCTGCAGCAGATGCAAGTCAGCGCTTCAAACTTGGTAGGAACTGGACTACAGCAGGGAAACATGTTGCAACAAGGAACCATCGTACAGCAGGGAACCGTTCTACAACAGGGAAATATGCTACATCAAGGCGCTGTGTTGCAGCATGGAGCTGTGCTACAGCAGGGAACTGTGCTGCCGTCGGGAACCAGCCTTCCGCAGGGAGCGCGATTGCAGCAGGCTCGTTTGCCTACCGGTACCCTTATGGGTAGAACGAACACTTTGCCAATGACTGGGCAGGTGGTTGACTCCAACTTGAATCTTTCCAGCGGTGGACAGGTGGTTCTTCAGAGAGCATCTGGTCAGAATGTTGTGTTCCAGACATTGCAATCGCAGCAGCAACATAACATCGCCCTACCGCAGCAGCAGACTGTCAGCTCACAAGATGGTAAACTGCCAGATGGTCTGGTAGTTCAGATCGGTGGACAGATTTATCGATTTGAACAGACCCACCAGACCACAGGCGGCGTTGCTGTGCCTGTGAAACAAGGCGCCATCTATCCCCACTCGCAGGGCGGGGAGTTCGGAGAAGGGGGTGGCGTCGCGCATGACCCTGTGAAGATGCTCCAGCAGAATGTTCAGCTGCAGCAATTGCTGATTGGGAATCAGATGAACGTACTGCAGTTGCTGCAGCAGCAACAGCAACGACAACAACAGACCACGGGCAACAGCCAAGACGCCTTGCAGACCGGCTATGCACCCTCTGTCAGCAAAAACTTTGTCATGGTCGGTCAGCAATTTATGGGGTCACAGGTTGCGACCCAGACGGGTAATTCGGGTATGATGGTTGTCGCCCCACATCAGGCCAGTGGCGGGGTTGTTGTTAATTCGATGGAGGCTACAGGTGCGTTGACCAGCCACGGTTCCATGGCGTTCAGGCCAGCCGTCACTGCTTCAGTACTTCGTCCAACACTTGAAAAGACTGTTACCGACCCCTCTTCTGAGGCCCACACACGGATATTACCGACAGTGAGACCCGGTTCGATGTCATCGGCTGCCACTCCTGTACCTCAATCTGGCCTTCAGTTCATCCAGCCGAAGCCTACTCCCACCTCTGTGTCAGTGCTACATGGTGTTACGTCGGGTGTTTCCAACTTTGGGTCAGGGATTTCCAGCCAGCCGATGAACGTCCTGCGACCCGGAAACAGCGCATCTGTGCAGCAGCTGAATCAAAGACTGCCATCATCTGTGGCAACTGTGCAGTCGGCAGCACCGTCATTACCTGGCAACCAACAAGCTCTGAAGTCAGGTATACTTAGCACTTGTGAAACATTTGATTTTTAGCGACATAGGACAGTAAGGATATTGCTGATCAGTTGCATGATTTTGTTAACAACAGAAAACTTGTAAAATAAGTATGCTAACTACAGTGTTGGTGAGAGGATCAGGTGGCAAGGGAGAAGATTGGCCACCCACAGTCATATGCTGAGGCTAAGAAAATTATGTCGCTTACATTGTCATACCTATGGCTGCTTATTGGCTTTAGGTTAAGGGAATGCTTTTCTTTTTCTTTCACAAGTCAATGGGTTTTCATCTTGAGCTGTGACATACTTAGCAACATGTATGGTTTTACCATAGAAGATTGAACTGCTAGGCAAAAATCTCTGCATGACAAGACCAAGAAAGCATTAAAAATAAGTTTTAGGTGACATTATGAAACACTGCAGAGAATGAAATTTTTATGAAATATCAATTTATATGATCACAGAGTTATTGCCTAAATGTGTACTAAATGTATATGTTTTAACTGGCAAGTAGTTGTTACAGTAACTGTAGCAACAGTTACAGTGAAATTGTTTGAAAATTAGGCACCCAAGACTTACTTAACATGCCACTTTGCCACAGCACTCAGTAAATCATTGTAACATTGTAAACTTTTATTGATCTTTACAGTGCACATAAATTGTGACTTTGTAATCAGTTAGTTCGAACACTAACATACTTAACGATCTTGTTTTGGGTTGTCTTGATTACTACTGCCTACATTCTTATTTCATACAGGAGCTCTCTTTCTCCAGGCTTCACCAAGATTTCCTGATTATTTCCGGGAAACATATAATTTGATGTAACAAATTTATTCAGGGCCTGTTTAGTCTCTTGAAGCCTCGACAGGCCCCGGCTGTCAATATGATTGGTGCTGTAGCAAGTTTTTACTCACTTCATAAATTCTAACAGAAGTAGTAAGTTTTCAGTAAAAGAATATTGTTATCTGTCTTTTAAGAAATTCGTGATTTAAATAGAAATTAAGAAAGTCATGATTTAAATAGGAATTAAGAAATTCGTGATTTAAGTAGGAATTTATCATGGCAGTTCTGATACTCGGCATAAAGATTGGATGTTTTACCTTCTTAGGAACTCTCCAGGGTCCACAGAACGTCCAGCCCATTATCGGCTCAAGTCAGTCACTGGCACCTGCTGGTCAGTCTCAAACGGTGACCACTGTCCAGTTGTCGGCTGATCAGCAGAACCTGCTCACAAAAATCCAGTCGCAGATGAAGATTCTGCTCGACTTGCAGAAACGAAATCCCGACCAAGAGAAATACCTACAGATGCTCATCGGAGGACAGCAGCGAATCATCAGCCAAGGAGTGGCACAGTACCTTCAGCAGCGGAAGATCAACAACTCTGCCGCTACATCAGGGGCGACTGGGTCGCAAGTTACAGTTACACGGCCGGTTCTGAATACTGGAACTCCTGGTGAAGCCAGCGCTGTTTGTCATGCAAACTCAGGTAGTTTTAAGTAACTTTGGAAAACTTCTATTAAATAGAAATTATTTAGTTGCAACAGCGTTACTGTTGATACTGGAATAGTTAAAATCGCTAATTATCCTTCATAATATCCATAGAACGTGTGTCTGTCGGGAAACGGTCTGGAATATACAGTGGAATTTATGGAATGTCATTGAAGGGAGGTCGTGGCTGACACGCGGTTGTGGGCCTGTCCAATTTAGGCAGACACACAGCCAGACAGACAGATGGACGGTCAGACAGACGGATCGATAGACAAGCAACCTCCCTCCATCCTTCCCTCACCACCACGGGCGCGAACCCCGCCGGCCTGACCTGTCACACAGGTTTGATAGACAAACAACCTCCCTCCATCCATACCTCCATCCCTCCCTGCCGGTAGTGAACTAAACCTCTGTATGGTGCACTGTTGACGAGAATCAATAAACGATTTGGTTGCCTTTTTGAGGACAGTGAACTCCTCATAGCAGCAGTTTGTCATCCAAAGTTCAAACTCAGTTCAAACTCAGAATCCCTGTCATATATGTAAATACTGTAGTTACGTAATATTACTGTAATACTGATGTCACTAGTTTTTGGTCTTAATGAGAATGTTAAGTCTTTTACCATGGCTTGATACCTTTATAATGACATTCCTTTTCAATATCCGTTTTGGCATTTCTGTTAGTTAACCCTTTAACCTTGACTGTGTTTTGGCACTATGTAAATTATAGAGTTTGTTTTTTACTGGTTGATTTTGTTTATGTGTATGTAATTTTTATTAGGTAGGCTTGTTTTTCACAGGTGAAATCCTTCCAACAGGTGGCACCAGCGTAACATCGGCTTTGAGCAGTGCAACATCTACCAGTTCTGCACGTGTGCAGCAGTCTTCTTCATCTGGTCTCCAGAATTCAGGAGCGCCTGTCAAGGTACCATTTCAATTGATTCCAGTACTACCTTCAAATAATTATAACTTACCTGTGAGGAGAGGTGGTCTTTGGACTCAACTTGTGGTTTAAGAAGTACTGTTTTAAAATGATAGGTCTGGCTACATTGTGGACATTATTAATATATTGAACTGTAAAATGCATACATGCTAAGTACACTATACCTTGTTGCCTTATAACACAACTCTCTCTCTCTCTCTCTCTTCCGTCAGGCGTGCGCCGACGATGAGGCCTCACACAACAGCTGGGATCAATATCAAGCAGTATTGTAGCAAGGATTTACTATATCACAACCTGCTCAGATGCTCTTGCTTAGTTCATGACTTCAGTCCACAGAAAATCATAATAATGTGTAATGCCCAGTTGGTGAACAAGTGTCAATAAAATTGTTTTAAAGAATTCTGTCTGTATAACCAAGTGCAGTCTGTTGAGTATAAATGTCACAATATTTCGCCATAAAGTGACTTAAAGTTAGGTTTCTAGAAATGCAACAAACAAACTTCGTTTATAAACATCTGAATAGACCCGAAATTTGTATTGTGGCTGATTTAATTTCAATACATGTGACACAAGTTGAAGACTACAATACAATACAATACAACAATAAATACTCTCTGAATCCATCTATTTGTAAAAAGATTTGCATAACACTTTAACCATGAGCTGCATTGAATTCCTAGTCACTTTTAATACACTCTCGTCATTAAAGTGTTGCAGGGGATGTGTAACACTGTAGCTCAACGATGCACCTGGCAATTGTGCAGAGCGCAGGCATCACTACTGCCAGGATTTAATTCGCATATTGCTAGAGAATTAACATGCACTGAATTGGTGAGGAATTTACTCACTCAGTCTGACTCGTTCAGTGACGATTTTACCATCATGCTACCAGCAGTGGTAGCAGGTCTGGTGTTGGCGACCTTGCAGTGATTTAGCATAGTTGAGTCCTTGTTTACATGTTTGGGAATAGAGCCTGAATCATCGGTGCTCGACTCTTAGTTGAGTCACTACAAATCGGGTCTCAGTTCATCAACAATATGACAAATTAAAATACGCAATTCAAAGCCACTGAAAATAACAGCAATTTTAATGCAGGAAGCTGCATCACTTATTTGTTGTGAAGACATTGAATAATGTATTAAAGTCTTTGGATTACAAGAATTGCTGTGTTCAGGTTTGTAACAAAGCGAGTGTACAAGTAATTTTCTGTCATGTTTTCAACGCCAATAGTTTTCAAATAATTGTGACTAGTAACCCAACTCATCGAGTCAAATTCGAGTCCTGGGCTATTGAGACCACTCCAAAAAATAAACTCCCTTGAGTCAGACACTCGTGTACTGCGATGTCGCTGATACATTGTAATTTCTTCTGCGTCTGGATTCAGGCCGAGGATCTCTTCCAGGCGTTTCCTTACCTAAAGGAGAAACTAGAAGCGCAACTGGCCAAAATGCCGCCCGAGCAAAGGCAGTGGTTTGCCAAGAACCAGTCTGTTGTCTTTGCCAAGCTCCAGCATCACCATCGACTCCTCCAGGAACGAGATAAGCTGCAGCAACAACAGCTGCAGCAGCCTGCAAATCATCTCGCCTCTGCCCAACAGGTCAGTGTAACTGTCACCTGGGGACACTGAATAGCTGGACCTTCGAGTGCCCCTACATTCATTTGCACCTCTGATTCAGATTTATTGACTTTGCGTGCAACATAAGTGCTTTAACATAAAATAAACAGTAAAGATGGACATGATACCTAATGCTAGATCTGTGCTGGATGAGTGGGCTTTTTCGGTTGCGTGACCTAAATTTTGGAATTCCCTCCCTGTGTCTTATCGATCTGCTCAGTCGCTTGTGTCATTTTGTGCTCAACTTAAAACGTGTATGTTTCAAATAGCTTATCCACCATACGCTATTTATCTGTCTCAACACACCGATCTTCTGGATGTTGCCCTGATTACGGTTAGGCATCGGTGCATCATTGGTTGATGCCTTGTGCATGAGACAGTGATGCTGTAGAAGTTACTAATTAACAATTGTAATTAATAATGATCTTGACCTTCCTTCCAGTGGCAAATGACCACAAATTCACTGCTGACCTTCTCTTTGGTCAGAATGAGTGTTGAACCTCAGTTTTCCCTGAAATGCTTTGCTGAGTGAATTGGCTTAGAAACCAAACTATTGTAAAAGTAGGATTTAATTAACAGTTCTCACACCACTGGAAATATTTTAAGTGCATGGAACTGTTTATTTGCATTGTGAGAAGTCATTTTCTCAGAGTGAATTACACATAGCCAGACAGTTAACGGTTTAAAGCCAACAAAACTTTTGCAGGAACTGTCAAATTAGTCAATGCATAAAGTGTCAAAAACGTTTCAGTAAATGAACAGCACACAGGTGTTGCAATGTACACGATGCAGTTTCAGTCCCAGAGTTCAGTTTTGCATGGGAATTTTGTTTCAAAGACTGATATAGTTTTATAATGACTAATCCTTAAAATTTTTTTGTGCATTTTCTGATAGCCATTTAATTATTTACAAGTTCATTCCAGTTTACAAACCAGTGGTGGTATGGAGGAAAACTGGTTTAACCACCAGGTGCTGGTTATGACAGGAAGACCAAAGACATAAAAATTCATTACTATTGGGGTGTGCAGATGTGAGTAGGAAGACCTGTGGGAAAGCAGAGTGACAGCAAAATGCATTAGTGTTGATGTTGGGGTTAACCAGTAAGCATGATATTAGTTTATTAAGAATGACAAGTTCAGCTGCAGGTGAAGATGCTTGTATCAACTGAAAAAGCCACATTTGGTATGCTATAAGAAACGTTTAGAATCTGACCAACAGGAAAAGTTATCTATTTGTTGAATTGTGTTCGTGGTCGACTTGCAGTACTTGATCCATCAGCCTATTTCACAAATTTTGGTTAATTGATCCATCACCTTGTTAAGCGTTATTTGTGTTAACTCTAACTGAGCAGTTGCCAAACTTGGTAATGTTTTTGGTGGCTTACTGAGTAGCAGAGCCCAAGGATCAGGAGGTTTTTTGACTGAAGCACTGTGTAACGTTTCTTGGTTTTGTTATTGTAACACTGCTAATTTCAACTGACAAACTTGGAACTGAAATATCCTGTTTCGAATTCCAGTTTGTCATGTGGAACTAGCAGGGTGCTACGATGACAAAGTTAAAGGTGTGGCGCTAGTCAGCCCTAGCCCTGTCTTCCAGCTCTTTCATTATTGTTACTTTGTTACACAGGACTTTCGTAATCAAAAGGTGTCCGCTCTTTTGTGTTTGGTTGCATTAATATTTGTATCCTACATGCTCATCATAAGTGATGTTTTCTTATTTACAGATTTCCGCTGACGCTGCTGCTCCTCCCTCTGATGCAGGACCTACTCGTGTCATCCGCTCCCTTCATCTCACTCGAGCTCAAAAGTACGGGATCTGCAATGTTTTCTTTGTTTATTTTATTTGTTGTTTAGATTTTTGTATTGTATTTGTTAATTTTATAGCACTTCTTGCAGACAAAAAACTCAGGGGTGCTATTATCGTGAGACCCTGAGAATGATTTAGCTTGAATAGTAAGTGGAAGGCTATCCAAAGTGAATGGGCCATGACTGCAGATGCTCAATGCTGCATCATGGAAGAAGAAGAAGCTGAAAAGAAGAAGTAGCAGAGAAGAATGAGAGGAAGCTAATAAGAATAAAAAGCCAAGAATAAGAAGAAGCTTATAAGAAAGTCAAGAAGATTTCAGAAAGAAGAATAAGAAGTTGAAGAGAAGAAGTGGAAGAAACTGAAAGAAGAAGAAGCTGAAAGAGCAAGCAGATCAGCCCTGTTCAGATAATGAGTGTCATTGTACATTCAGACAATTTTATATGTGACATTTATATGTGACATTTAAGATCACATGCCATTCATAAATGTCAGGCAATTGTAAATTACTTGAAATTTTATTGGTTTTCTAAACAATCAAGGTTCCAATTATACCTTCAAAAAGACCAGAAACGGGCGACACATCCCGAGTCCTCGAAGCCATTTGAAAACTTCAAGGACGTCATCCGTGGCCTGGTTCCATTTCACGTCTTTCAGACGAGGGAGCCACCTGTGAAAGATGTTGCTGCAGGTGAGTTTTTGCTCTTTAGCATGATAGGTAAATAAATAGAGTAATACGAACAGGTTATGAGGTGTGATAAAAAAATTGTCAGTTTCATTCAGCTTGCCAGGATTCTAAGCATTCCAGGCTTGACAGAATAGAGGTTGCCTTTCAGTTGGTTTTGGCAAATATTCCTAATTAATGGGCTTTGCAATGTGACCCATAGTGAATGCGTTTGAAATGTAGACAAGGTTGTAGGGTTTATTCATTAGAGAAACCAGTTTGCAAGCTTTCTGGTAACCAATATAAAACTATAGAGTATACCATAAACTGTTATGCCGAAATGGGAAATTCTTAGAACTAGTATTATATCCAGCGGAAAAAGAAGAGGAGCATGCTCTTTAAACTAACGGAAGAGACAGCTGCAGTCTCTTTAATAATGTAACTGAAGAAACTGCTACAATCTCGTTAAACTAACTGGAGAGACAGCTACAGGCTCTTTAAACTAACTGGAGAGACAGCTACAGGCTCTTTAAACTAACTGGAGAGACAGCTACAGTCTCTTTAAACTAACTGGAGAGACAGCTACAGTCTCTTTAAACTAACTGGAGAGACAGCTACAGGCTCTTTAAACTAACTGGAGAGACAGCTACAGGGTCTTTAAACTAACTGGAGAGACAGCTACAGTCTCTTTAAACTAACTGGAGAGACAGCTACAGTCTCTTTAAACTAACTGGAGAGACAGCTACAGTCTCTTTAAACTAACTGGAGAGACATCTACAGGTGTCATGTGTTAGCAGTTTCTGTTTCTTAACCGCAACTTATGCCAGTTGCCAGTCTACACCCTTATTGTCTGTCTACCTTTTGACAGTGTATGGCCAATGTTCTTGTTTTATAGTAGAGTTGGCTAGTGGAACAGATTTCTCAAACTTGAATTCTGTCGTCAGTGTTGTAAACCTCTGACATCTTGGTTAACAGTCCACCATTTTAAACTTAGGCATGTTGTGATCTTTCTGTTTGTGATTTTTCTTTATTCCAGTGGAAGAAGCCTTTGAAGAGAAATCCCGCGAATTGCTCGATCGGAAAGACAGCATGCTTCGTAAATATCGACATCTGCTGTGGGAAGAGGCTATGGTAAGCTCCCTTTTGGTGTACATGTTTTGCCAAGTGTGACCAAAAGTAGATCGTATGGTGTGTTATTTGACACCTATGCTTTTTGAGAAAAGTGAGATTCTGAATCAGTACTATAGATTTTATTATGTTCCCTTCAGCTCTTTCATTTACTGGATGCCTTTATCCTGCCTACTGGGTACTTCATTTGCTGTTACGATCATGATTATTATTGTTATTGTTTTAACTATTAACTTGTATTGTTCATGCAAAAACTTGTAACGCTTAGAGTCACGCAGCAATGTGAAAATGCAACAATGGTCTCATATGGTCAGGATCATTATTATACCAGGTGGCATTGCAGTTAGATATCAAAGGTTTTGGGGGAGTGACGTACATATAGTGAGTTGGTGGTATTGTTCTCTTCCTCTTGTTCATTGTCTTAATGACTTGATTTCTGGCTCTTGCAGCGGCCGCAGCTGACGTCTGAAATGGTACTGCTCGAACGTGCGTTTCACAGTGATGAAAAGACGCTTCTGTTGGACGAGAAGAGACAGGCTGAGGAGGATCCTGGTAAGCCAGTTCAGACTGAATTAATAGACTCACACAAGGCCTCTAGTGTGTCAGGTTTCTAACTCTCCTCAGATGAAATGGTATCAAATACTTTGGCTCCTTTCCAGAGCCTGTTGCATAAGTATCTGATTCTTTGCTGGAGATTTTCCTTTTGTTTTCATACTTCTTTGTTGATTGAGATAATCCCATCTCAAAACTTTTTAGTATAATACACGAGAAATTATTTGACAGTTGCTTGTCATTTATATTCCATAATCACAATCCTTTGGCAGAATCATTCGAGCTTTGTGAGACATTCTGAGACTTTAATAATTCTTTTGTTTATGCCTAATGGAATTGAAGCCAATAGTTCATAGAAACCCATGGTAATTTGTATGACTGTTTAACTATGTTGACCTGATTCTTATTGGTGTGCCATCAATTGATGCCATGTACATTTGATGCTTGTTGTCATAGATTCATTTGTGCCTCGACCAGTGTTGAAACGTTTAAAACTGGATGACGACATCAAGAAGGAGGATGACGAATGCAAAGACGAAGATGTAACGGGTACAGATGACACCAAAATAGACTTTGAGTCGCATGATAAAGACGATTTCTTGAAAGCAGTAAAAACTGAAGACTCGTCCACGCATTCTTCTCCTTCGAACAGAGACTCAAAGAGTCCACCTCGTGATACCTCTGTCAGGCGGTCTTCCTCTGTTGAGTGCTATAAGAGCTTACAAATAAAACTGGAGAAGCTGGACAATACAGAGTCGGACACATCCAAGCGCTGGCAAGTCACGCATGACCGAAGCCAGCACTCGCTCAACTTGCATATCTCTGCTCGTAATGTCTCTCGAACTGATAATAAAAATGGTGAGGTGAATGCTAGTAAAAATAGGCCGGTAGACAATGATAACTGGTTTTCAAGCACCGATGCAATAGAGGTCCCAACGACGAGCTCTGCAGGCTTATTTCCGAGCTTTACAGAGGACGACGCGGCTGTCGCCAGCTTGCTCAATACAGAACAGTTGACTTCGTGCAGTTTTCCAACTGGCGATGTTGGAAAGGTGGCACCGCCGTGCGTGGTAGATGCGGGTCTGACGGAGCGCGATCAGAGGTTTGATTTAGACGATAGTGTCAATACATTAGGCGAATCCATGAACGAATCCAGTGAAGATGCATTATACACGGACCAAGAAGAGATGAGTTTTGATACGGGCATGATAGCAAATGAGGAAGAGGATGACGAACTGATGCAGGGAACCATCGACAGTCTGATGGCTGACCTAACGCAATTCAACCGCGACTTGAGCAGCACGTCTTGGGCGGGTGGCGAAACAAAGTCGGACATGCTAAACGGCAGCTTACGGCGGACAGGAAATCAAAGCGCTTCATCAAAGTACAATTCACCACTGCAAGCATCAACAAGCTCGATCCACGAAGACTCAGAGAATTCGTCGTTGCAGCACGAAATTCAGTGTGCGATAAACAGCATAATTCGATTGCAACAGCCTTGGTCTGACAATGCCAGTGGTTCATCGGGAAGGAGGGAAAGCATCCCGAGAACGGACGACGACGAATCGAGCCTGGACGCGGCGGTTAACAGTATTCTGTTATGAGTTCCGTGGAGCAATTCTCAATGTGATCTTTCTGACAGCGGGCTGGGCAGGTTGCAAGACACGTGAGGCAAGTTTCTGTCTGAAATCCTAGGCAAGTAGCTGAGGATATGAGGATATGATCTTGGGTTCTGAGAAAGTGAAATCACATGAAATGAAACACCAGAGCAACCTTATATCATGCTGTTGATATAACATGGTCTGTGTATGGATGCTAAATTTTTTAACCTTTACAGTATGACCTCATTATAAGGCAACCTTCTGATAACACAACGTACTTGAAATGGCTCCCAAGGTTAAAAATGTAAGGAGGTGTAAGTGTATTTTATGGGTTGTAAATCTCCGAATGTGCTGTTTGATGGCCGAATTGATTGGTTTTTGTTGTCCAGCGACGAGCCTACCAGTTCCATGGTCTAAGCGATAAATATCAGAATTCTAGAGTATTTTTCTAATGTTTGTTTCTTTATTTTGTGTTTATTGAGTCACGATTTCCTTGCTCTCTCTGAAGTCTGCCTATTTCATGTGTCCTCGACACATTGTTTGTCTGGCAAGAGCATGAGGAGTGAGCATATGAAATCGTTATTGTGGATTTAGTCTGGAGATTCTCACCGAAGATAGCTGTTTGCTGTATTAACCTGTCTGCTTCCTCAAAAGCATACTGGTTAATTATCTTTCATGATGGTATCGATTCTCTGTGCGTGGTCGTTGTTTTAACGTATTTATGAATTATAAATTAGTCTGCAAATTAGCAGGGAACAGTCTGTGATTGGTACGACCCTGTGTGTAGAAATTAAAATTAACTATAGAGTAAAAATGTAAGCCAGAATTGGAATGGGCAGAACAATTAAGGGGGAAGTTTCCCACACCCAACAAGTTGTGCATCTTCCTAGTTAATATGCCTGAGCTAGTTCTTTGATGCAGTTCTGTCTTGTAGCTCACCTGCTCTGTATGTAATTCAGATTTCGTTTGCTTGGTACCCACCGTTTAACTTGGTGGGATCTTGCTTGCAGGTGCGTTTGTTGCAAGCCACATAACTTGGTTCGACATCAGGTGAGAATGAAGCAGCAAGTCATGCAATTCAATGGTCCCCTTGTCGTAGAATTTGAGGTTTGAGGACCATTTGAAGAAGAGATGAGTGCCACCTAAACTTCCTGCTTTGCGACCACATTTACATATTACAGTTGGTTTTGCTGATGAAAATGGACAAAGGTCTGAGTCATGAGATTGTTCTGTCATGCCTGCTTCCATAAATAACATGCTACATATGTTTCCACAGACAAACGTTCAGTTTATGATTTTATTTGGCTGATGTTATGCATTTGCTGCGCGATACCATTCAGCATGAAGTATTGATGAGGGGTCTTCCATAAAGGACGTCCACAAAACTGACCTACTTTGCACTCTTCCCTCATTTCTTCACATTTGGCTTCACCATCCCCACCCCTTTGCAGATGACTGCAATCCACAGGAGTACTAAGTCTTAGGTTATGCTACCTTTTTGATTCGGCAGGACTAATTATGCTATGGGGTGGGTTACTTTGACATCCATCTACAACCCAGTGCTGACTGTCTGCCGCACTGAAGTTGGTGTTGTACTAAAATACCTAGTAGCTGTTGCATGAAATTTACTTGCAGGCATTTGCATTGGGCATAACCCCTCCCGATGTCGAATTTTGTGTGACCTCTCTGCGGACATCCGTAATGGGCGACCAAGGCACTTCTAAAATGAGTTGCGTTGAAAATGAATTAATTTGTGTTAAAAGTGAATTAGATAATTACCATATGTGGTGCTTGCAAGAAATTGTGGAATGGCCAGTAAGTGTATGTTGTTGTTTGTGCTGGCTCCCTGTACACAGTGTCCATAAATTTATAAAATCGTAACTTTTCCAGTTGTTATGTTTGTGGTCTTTAATCTGGAGCGCATTTTAAGGACCTCTGAAAATACCTTGTAGTTATAACTGTGAGTGCCACCAAATGACTATCGAGATATATTATTACTTTGGTCTGCTGTGCAGTTCGTATCAATGCATTCACCAAGGAAGGGATATGTCGTCTGCTACCTTCTGAAACGCAATTTCATTGGATTTGTGGTCTTGCGTCATTATTACTGCATGTTCTTAATTCCAGTATTAAACGAATAAATCTGTTCCGCTCGTCTTACATTTCGTCTTCGGAAATTTTTTTGTCGCCTGATGATTTACGATGCTTTTGTATATTTGCTAGGAAACTTTTGATCTCTAGCAGGAAATCTTGGTTCTTGTTCGTTGAGTGCAAACTCTGGTGCAGACGTTAATCTGCCTTGTCACACTGATTTTTACTAATGCGTGTGTACTGTAAGAATGTTGGTGACTGTTCAAATGCATGTAATTATTTGCAACGTTACAGATTGTTGGCAGCTTCTATTTTTAGTATATTAAACGTCAATTATAAACTGTAGATGTGCCTTTTTGATTTAACTTGAAAACACCTTATAATTTAGTGTACAATAAAAGTAAAATGACGAGAAGTCCCAGAATCCTATGGAGTAGAATTTAAGTTGATCAGTTGTTGGTTGATAGTTAAGTCTTTCTGGTTAACGACTTATAAGATTACAATGGTAAAGGAAAGGGAAAGCAAACCATTGAGGTGGGTCGTAGTAGTTCAAAATTTAATGTTTGTAGTTGTACTCGCCACAATCTAACCATTTGAGTTGATGGTTATTGCTGGTTAAGTACATGTAACTCGTAGTATCACTAGTATTCTAGTATTTTAGTAAGTGGCCAACTCAGCTATACAGTGGGAAGATCTGGCGGCGGGGTACAGGGCTGGCCCAGGAGCGTAGCCAGACTTCAATTCAAGAGGAGGCAACAACTGCTTGTCAAAAATAATTTGATGACCTTTTTTGGAAATTTCTTAAACAGAAAATTTGATGACCTTTGTTTTGGGAATTTCTCCACCAAAACATATGATGACCTTTTCTGGGATTTCTTCGCCAAAACATTTGATGACCTTTTTTGGGAGATTTCTTCCGTTCAAGAGGAGGCAACATCCACCTCTAGTCAGGTGTACTTGTAACCCAAGGAAAATTTTTAAATCTAAAAAACTAAGAGGAGGCAAATGCCTCCTCTTGCCTCAATGTAGCTACGCCTATGGGCTGGCCTCTCGCCCTCGTATGTCGAGGCTAAGAGATATGAAGCCGCTAACACTTCATACCAAAGGCTGCCTTTCTGGGCTAGCTACACTTCTAGGTACTGCTCTTCTTAAATGAGGGAATTCCAAATGGATGGAATTGCTAGTATGAAACGGGGCCCATCAAAGATAAGACCTGTGCTAGGAAATGTGAACATACTGATCGAAGAGTGTACATCACTACCCTGCCAGCATGTCCAATTGCATACCATAATTATGTTACCATGTGTTTTCCGTATTCCTATACCGGTACCAAATGCTGCTGCTGCTGATGATGATGATGACGACGACGACGACGACGATGATGATGATGATGATGATGATGATGATGCATTATACTGCCGTGAAAAGCCAAAATACAGTAACTGGTAAGTAATATCAGTCATAGTTACTGTGTTTTGGCTTTTCACGGCAGTATACTGCAAGATCAAGTGACCTGGCAATATAATATTTAACCCAATGAGATATAATATATAAGCACTCATCTTGTCAGATTTGTATACTATGATAAGCAAACAGTTTCCATATTTAATTTGCATATTTCTTAGTGGTCTGATCTCGCTTGGTCTTGATGCGCCATCGGTTGACCCCGTTTAATAAAGCTTTCCCTATTATAAGGGTTCCATAGTTTTGAATAGTGCGCCTGTTTCTATTTGGTTTAGCCTATAATTATTTATTCGCTAGAGGCCCTTAACCCTGCGATTTATTGACGCATATTCAAGTTTATTTATTTCCTGTAAAGCAGAATAAATTGCCTCGAAACGTCAGTAATATAACTTCAAGCGTGTATAGTTAGCTATATTAACTAATATTTCACAAAGAAAAGATATTAAGTGCAGAATCACCCCATATAGGCCTAACGATGTTTAAGTACAATTTTATGGAGCGCCGCACATGTGCGCCCGGTTAGCTCAGTCGGTAGAGCATGAGACTCTTAATCTCAGGGTCGTGGGTTCGAGCCCCACATTGGGCGCTTCGCTTTTTCTTCCATAATTGCAACAAATTTGAAATTTAATAGTTGTTGCTGCTGTAAGTATGGGGCGATTCGACGGTCACGAATATGCATTTAGCAAATGCATTATAACTGAGTGATGTCGACCAAGATAACTTAGATAGGCCTAAGGTTTTTCCGTAGATGGTACCGAGGTTGCGGACTGGAGAAGATAGTTGAGCTAGAGAACTAAGAGAAACGAGGCGCAGGTGAAATCACCGTAACTGCAACTTGCTTTTTGAACATCGTTTAAGTCTCAGTATGTAATGTTTCGTCCATCAGAGTGTATTGGAATATCCTATAGGCCTAGTTCTCTGGTCCGCTTCTAATAAGTGGCCATCCATATATTACGTACTCATGGAGGGGAGGGGGAGGGGTAACCGAAATGCATGTGTTTGCGTACGCTTGCGAATGGGGGGTCTACTGATAATGTATGTATGCAAATTGATTGGCCTTCAAGTGAGCGAGTTCAGTCTTTCCAGCTATCCGGTACTACCAGAGGAAGTATGACTGTGGGAAAGGTGTCAGTTGTATAACAGCTTACCTCTGAACGCTATTATTAAACTATCACACAACTCAGCACTTTCAGCAGTAAATCCATGGATTACTCATCATTCAATCTGGCCTAAAGTGCAAACAGTCGCTGTCTGGACCTGTGTAACTGACACATTCTGCAGCTGGTCTTGGGTGGGGGGGGTGGAAAAAGTACACGTGCGAACAAGGGGAGGGGTCCAATTTTCCAGGATTTTGCGTACGTAATATATGGATGGCCCCTAAGGAAGTCAACGTCGCCAGCAGTGTTGCCAGAGCTGGGGATTTTTCCCTAGATCTGGGGATTTCGGCCTCCGTCTGGGGTTCTGGGGATTTTTTGGACAAATCTGGGGAAATTTGACCATTTTGACCATTTGCATTGAAAATGTATGTATTTTGTGTGCACTGAGCATTAAAAAGTATGTTTCTCTTGTTTTCTGCCCTGTATCCAAGACAAAATTGCTAAAGCAGAGGTTTTGTTGAGGGCTTTAATGGCACAACATAATACCAAAGATCTTACTGCGTTATTGCAAACTGATCATTTGATTGAATTCTGTAAGCAGATGTTTCCAGATTGCTCAATTGCTGAAAAAATGTAACTAAAGCGCAATGCTGCCTATGTGATTCACTACAGCATTGCCCATTTTTAGTGGCTTGAAGTAATAAACATTTGTCTGTCATTCATTTGCACTTTTGTGCAAATGCTGCCCGCAACTGCCTACCATCTTGACTTGAAATTTTCATAACGAATGCCTCCTTCTATGTGTCGCATATTAGTAAAAGAAAAGGTTCCAGTTAATACATAATGTAGTTCAGGCCCAAAAACATAAAGTTTTGAAGTTTTGTGAAACACGCTCGCTGTCCCGTGAAGCAGTTATGTGATCTTGACGAAACAGAAGTCATCATTGATTTGTCGACTTAGAAGCCGACTCGCCGACAACTTTGAGTCTTTGACAAGTGACAATTTTAAAAAATAGCGTTAGTATTTTTGTTTCCACTCATTTGAGGAATATTATGTTATTAATATAACTGTAAGTAAGTATGTTACTGTTAAAATAAAAATATCTCATAGGGTAACTTGGGGTAATATGGACCCCTTAACATAAATGACTATTTCTGAGCAAAATCAAGCATCCATACAGTCCAATTAAATTGCATCCAAATGCTTTCATTATAATGAAGCAAAAACATAATTGTTTGTGGACAATTAACATCAATTTATTTCAAAATATAGAAGAAATTGAAACTTACAAAAAGGTCCATATTGCCCCATGGTTGGGGTAATATGGACACACTTAAAAGGGGTAATATGGACCAGGTCCATATTACCCCTATCCAATGATCTTAGCATAGTACATAATACTAGTTATAAAATTACTGTCAGTTTCCTTAATAATAATATTTGTCATCAAATCAAGTCGTTTATTAGCATATAATTGGCTACATGCCTAGATTATAACACGATGAACAGATTTGAAACTATCAATTATCACTTGATACTGGTAATGTGTAATATCCAATATGCAAAAGTAGGCTACCAGAAAGCTGCATAAAATTTTATCAAGACTGCTGACTAGACAAGCTATTAATACTGCATAATATATGCACTTTATAAAAACTTATCCTACTAGGGTAAACGGTAAAAAAATAAACAATAACAAGCAGCTAAAAGTCCACAAAAGAGTTCGACGGGTTCAGTGTTTAGGTCTATGTGCAACGTTCACATACAAAACTATGCTAGTTTGGACTGGCACCGGCATATTCAAAATGTGCTCATTCACTGCACATTTGACTTTGAATCCATGACTCTGTTGTTGCTCCAAACAGGTCACCACAGTAAAGGCACGGAACAGCAGCACCACTGGAGCGTGCAAGTTTGCGTTTGCTCGACTTTTCTTTCTGTAGGCAACTCTTGAACTTGCCGCTGATTCTTACGTCGTGTTAGGCCTAATAACCCTCGATCTCTTTGGCTTCCAGTTCTCTGTTAGGCCTACTTCCGGTTTCTTTGCCTTGCTATTCTCGGTTCTCTGCAAATCGGACTCGCGCTTCTCTTTTGACAGCAGCTTCAGCAGTTTTTGCCAACTGTTTAGCTTTCATGGCCTCAAGTTCCTTCTTATATGGAGAACTGGTTAGCACACCCACATGGGCGACTTTGTGTTTGGTTTGCCTTCCATTGCTTTTGGCCTGCGGTATGGTGTTTCGTCAATCTTGAGAATGGAAGAGAAAGAAATACCAGCTGTACTGCTCACTGCTGTAGCCAGAGCACCTTCATCAGTACCACAGGTATCTGCAGTCTCACCTGCAGTCTCATTCACTGTCCTCGGATATTCTTCCACTTGAATGTTCTCACCATGTCTGCTGCTTTTGAAATAATTTAATAATACATGCAATATATAATAAGCAGAATAAATAATAATCATAATAATAATACAATAATATGGCCTAATACAAATAGATTCAATCACTATTGCATTCAAACACTATATATAGAATTCAATTGAGATAGGCTCTATGGGTTGCATGGACCGTGGTCCATGCAGCCCCTTCAGAGTGGGTCCATACAACCCCAAACAGGGTACACGACTTCAACCACAGCTAAACAACATATTATCCCTCACGTTGCATGAAAATATATAGCCCTGAAAAGCGCAACATTTCAACGAAAAAAATGATATATTGGTTATATTTACCCGCCGCTTGCAAATAATCGGTATTCTGGATGGCAGATGGCAACAAGAAATAGCAATTGACGAACTTTAGATGTGGGATCACTTTTTAAATCATAAATCGGTCAAACAACATCGGTAACAATATCCGGCGCGATCACAGCATCGAGTAGTATTATAAACTAGAACAAACTTAATTAAATGCCAGTGACTACTTCCTTCACTTGGTGACTCACTATGGTCCATATAGCCCCGGGGTCCATATAACCCCAAGTTACCCTACCTATCAACGGAATGTTAATGAAACTGTGTTTGTATTATCTGGGGATTTCTGGGGATTTTTTGGACCGAATTCTGGGGAAATCTGAAAAACCTCACTGGCAACACTGGTCGCCAGCAAGTAGGAATTATAAGCTTACACCAGCCCTCCATTTAATTTGGTGTTGTTATGGCTGAGTGACATTACTGGATCTAAACAAATCTTCTCGATAAAATCGTTCAACGAAGACTCCGATGGTTTAGACATGTAGACAGAATGCCAGTTGACAGTACTGTCTATAGGCCCCTACGTACAATTTCGAATGAAAAAGAAGCAAAGGTAGACCAAGACTACGCTGGTTACATGTACAATATAAATGAGAACGTAACAGAGGCCCGGAAAGTGTTTAAAAGTTGTGTGAACCAACCTCCGCAAGACATAACTTTAAGATGGACAAAATTATCCATTTTTGGAGGCTCGATAGCGTAGTGGTTAGCGTGCTGGACTGTCAATCGAGAGATCGGGGTTCAAATCCCGCCATGGCAGACATTTGGTTCTTGACCTCTGCTCCGCCTGCACCCCGTAGCCAACTCAGATATAATGAGTACTGTGTACACTGAACGTACACTTTCGGTGGAAAGATGAGACGGCGAGGGAGAGGACTGGCCACACGCCCTCATATATGCCAAGGCTAAGACAATGAAGTCGCTAACACTTCATACCCATGCTGCCTCAGGGCTAGCTTAAGAGACTCTCCTTCTTCTTCTTCTTCCTCTTCCTCCTCCTCCTCCTCCTCCTCCTCCTTGTTTTTCCTTCTTCTTCCTTCTTCTTCCCACTATAGCATGGGCGGCGATCCCGGGGGATCGAGAGGGACAAGACCCACCTTTAACAGTGGGGGGACACCATACATTTGTCCCGTAATTTTGAAGAAACACCAAAAAAAGTCAACAAATTTTATCGCGCGTGAGCGTAAACAAATTTTACCTCTTTTTTGATCAGATCATTCAAAACTCTTTTTAACCAGATCATTTCAAAAGTATCCCCCCACCTGTCAAACAAGATCGCCGCCACTGCACTATAGCGCTTCCATTCCAGTGATAACCTTATAAGCTTCGATTAGATCTCCTCTGCTCCGTTTTCTTTCTTATGTTATTAGCCCACACCTTTTCAACCTTTCTTTGCACTCCTTAAATCCTTGTAGCCCCAGATCATTTTTGTAGCTCTTCTTTGCACTTTCTTCAGTTTTCCATGTCCTCTTTCAGATATGGATTTCATACCAGGATACAGTATTCCAACTAGGCTACTTAGACAGTATAGTTGGAATACTGACTTGTACAACCTCAGTATTGTATCCTTGTCTCTGGTCACTATTGTCCTTCTTATCATACCCAAAATTGAGTTAGCATTTGATGCCTCAGCACATTGCTTTCAGTGCTTTGAAGGTTTTGCACTCTTTTGCACTCCCAAGTCCAGTGGCGGCTCCACAGGGGGGGCCAGTGCCCCCCAAATGAGTTTGTGGCCCCCCCAGTGGCCCCCCCAAATCAGAGTCTGATCTATTATCAAATCTGTCATAAGTTAGGGATCAGATAATAGAAGAGGTTCTATTTATTTTTCTATCGCTATTGATGAAACAAAAGATATTACACGAACAGCTATCTTTTGTTAGACCTCTATATGATTTTTCCCAACAAGAAGTTAACGAATGCTTTCTAGATTTTAAACCTGCAAACGAATTAATTGTGTAGTCATTGTTAGGTCTTATTTTAGACACCTTGCAGTCATAGGGGTTCGACATTGGCTCATATTTAGTGGGTCAAGGTTATGATGGTGCAAGTGTAACGAACACATCTAATGAGTGGTGTAAATAAGGATGTACATTAGTTGGTAAGGCAGTCGACTTCGTGGGCCATTTAGTTCCATTGTTATGCAAATAAATTGAATCTAAGTTTAATTGATGCATCTATTTCAGAAGCTATGGATTTTTTTAAAGTACTTCAAAGGTTATATGTTTTTACTTCAAGTTCTATTACATATATAAGAAATAGGTGAAGCACAGGGTGTATTATATCCAGGGTAACCAGTCAGGCAACTGAAACTGTTCAGCGACACTAGATAGGTGTGTCCTATATTAGTCATAGGCGCTTTGTACTACCCAAACAGTGTGTCCCTAAAACGAATGAGAGGGTGCTACCCAGTGATGGGCAATAGTTAACTAACAAGTTGCTAACTCAACAACAACAAACATTTTAACCCTGCATGGTTTTAGCATCAACAACCTGTGTTTTCAAATTCATACACTACACAGTATGCCTGTAACTGTATGCCAGAAAAGTACACATTGCATAGTTTGAAGGTAAAATTGTCATTGACGCTCTGCATTATTATAGTTCACTTAACCTCTGTTATTGTGAAAATGTTTATCGCAAAAGTTGGACAAAAGTTGAAAAAAGTTTAACTACTTTTTTAGTTTAGCTAACTAATTTCCAAAATCAGTTGCCAACTTTAGTTAAACTATTTTTTTATTTGGAAAATAGTTTTAGTTTAACTAAAAAAAGAGTTTAGTGCCCATCACTGGTGCTATCAAGGGTGACACCCAAGTCACCAACACTAGATAGGTATGTGAATATATAGGTCCAGTGTGACGTCAGCTGGCCAGGGACGTCATTTGGGGGAGGCAAGGGGGCATTTGATTTTTGAAAAAAAAATGAAAAAGCTGGAACAAGAAAAGGAGGAAGAAGAAAGGGGTAAAAAAGAAAAAAATGATACTCAAATTCATGGAATTATTATATACTATTAACAAAACTAGAGTCTGAATAGGTTTTTTCACCAGACCACATCTCTTTGACAGTGCGGTGGGCACATTATGCAGTTTTCTCTCGAAAATTTTGAAGAAACAACGAAAAACTAAAAAAATTTCGAGCGAAGCGGGAAAAATTTTTTTACCTCTTTTTTAACGTCCTTGCCCCTCTGAAAAAAGCTGAAATGACGTCCCTGCAGCTGGCCCCCCTGTAAGGATCCCCGACCCCTCCTTGGCCCCCCCTGTTGGAAAAGCCTAGAGCCGCCACTGCCCAAGTCCCTTTCTTCCTCACTCAGTTTCAATACCTTACCTCCACACCCATTTCATGTGAAAACTGTTCTCTTCCCCATAATATGCCAGTAGCATAATGCTACTATGAGTGTCGGATCTCGGAAGAGAGCATAAAGCATAGAATCGTATTAGTTAAATCTCGTTAGATTAAGACAAATGCTATTCTCCTTAAAACCGTACACACACTGTAGTTCTATACTGCTATACCACGTGAGACATTAGTTTCAGCGCTTCGCTCAGGATGCCTAGCGACCTCAAGCGAATTTGCTTGCAACTCTTGACTGAATCTAATAAAACAAAACATTCGCATTTGTCCACATATGCGAAATAAAAGTGCAAGACTATTGTGTAAATATTGTCGCTTTTACACGAAAACTTTACTTAAACAGGACTTAAAGTTCGCTGCTTTCAACACCTCTAACTGTAACTCATCATCTCTTACAAGACGGTAGCGCTTCATGACGTCACAGGATGCCCCAAATTGTAAAAAAATTTGGATTAGTTTGTGGAAGTCCATTCCGCGTAATTGGACTGAAAAGTAACGAATAAAGCAGAAAATGACTTTCTGTCAAAGATTTTTCAGAATAGCATCCTGTTTTTCCATTATAATAGGTATGTGCACTATGCCGTAGGTGCAATGGCACTGTGCTTATAAATTAGCAATTATACAAGCGCACCATAAATAAATAAATATCTCAGTAAATGCAGCGTGATTTAAATCGCCGAGCTTTCTCAGCGCCAAACAGAAATTAGGGATCAACCACACTGTGGATCAACTTACTAACCAGCATTTTAGAAAAATCATTTAATAAAATAAATAATGAAAATATTTGCTAGAACCTTGTAGGCCTATTGGGTCAGTTTCGGTGTCATGGAAAGGTCAAATCAACCTAGCCATTGAGCATGCGGACTTAACAATAAAAAAGAACAGCTTAATTCAGTAATTCAAATAAGATAACTTTTAGGCAATTTCCTGTATTTTCAGTTTTCGCCTAACAGTCCTAGGAAAAACCATGACGTTATAATACTGGGCGTTTCATACTTCACTCGCTAGGTGACGCATTGCAGCACCATAAAAATTATGCTGTCAGAGAATTTTAAAAACGCTTAAGAAACGTAAAATGTCTGACAGCAGAAACAGCAACCTTTTCGATAATGATGATGCCGTTAGCTCGGCAGATGATGAAGGATTTGAGATCGTTCTTGGGGAAAGGATCGACATGGACAGAAGAAGGAGGGTCACGAAGAAATTGAAGAAAATTAGTGTCACCTCTGGAGACTTAAGAAAAACAACGACACATGGGTCAGCGCCCGTTTCACAAAGGATGCCCCAAAACGCTGGCCCGCAGTGGAAATAAATCCGTTCTCCCTTATCCACATTAATTTTGTCCTAATTTCAACCTCCCGCCCCTCGTTGCGGATGTCGATCCTTAGTGCGTGACCCAAACATAGGCCTAGCCGAAAGTGACCTCTGCAGCTCTGCAACTTATTATTATGAAACAGTCAACGACCTCGGCAGTACATCAACTCGTTCGCAGCACTTCGTATATTCAAAGTCTCTATAAGTAACATTTACTCTCTTGCGTAAATGCTTACTGAAAGCAGTCAACCGCAGGCAGCTTAGAACATGATTGGATGTATGTTGCACGTGATATAAATCAAATAACATGATTGGCTAATGACTGGTGCGTCAAACTATAGAAACAAACACGTGATGACGTCAAATCCGTTGCCACAGTAACCCAAAATGTAGTTGAATCTGACGATCGCAATTTTTTTGCTATAGTTTGCGATATTCTGCGAATTTTGTCTGCGTTTGTGCTTGTATTGTATTGTATTGTATAGTATCTAAACATTTATAAAGCGCTTGATATCCGAGAGATCATGTTTCGTAGGTTACGTTGCCATTTCGTGAGGCTTGTGTGAATACTTCGACGCTCGATACGGTCCGTTCTTCTTGCCCAGTTCGACTGCGAAGACGAAAGTCCAGCGCTGCCACCGGAAGCTCATCTTCGCCCGGAACAGGTATAACCTGACGCTTCCGTTAAGGAAGGTTTCTTGTCATATGATCCTGAACCAGCCGATCTATCCTCTCGAACGAGTCACATGTCCTCCGTCGCCTCTTTCCACCCCAAATGCCTCGAACTTATTCCCTTCGCCCTCGTGCACATGAATATTCTCTTCCACCCAAGGATGACAAGAATTTCATCCCTCGCCTCTGTTGTACAGAAACATCTTAAGTCCACCTGACTAATTCTCAAATCTCGCTAGCAAATACATTTATTTGTCATAGCACTGGAAATATATACTTTATTATAATCATTATTATCATTATCGCCTTATAGACTGTTGTACGCTGTGAAGCAGTGTGTCATCCTTCGATCGTTGATTAATAACAAAACAATATACATAATTATAGCTGAGGTTAATGAAGTCGAAATGCCGACCACTGGATGATGTCGCCTGTGGAGAATCGCTGGATGATGTCGCCTGTGAAGAGGCGCTGGATGATATCGTCTGTGAAGAGCCACTGGATTATATCGCCAATGAAGAGGCGCCGGATGATGTCGCCCCTTATTCGTGCTGGATGATATCGTCTGTAAAGAGGCACCGGATGATGTCGCCCTTATATGGGTGCTGAAGGATATCGCCTTTGTAAAGGCGCTGGATGATGTCGCCTGTGAAGAGTCGTTGGATGATGTCCCCTGTGAAGAGGCGCTGGATGATATCGCCTGTGAAGAGGCACTGGATGATTTCGCCTGGGAAGAGGCGTCGGATGATGTCGCCCCTTATTGGTGCTGGAAGATATCGCCTGTGAAGAGGCGCCGAATGATGTCGCCCTAATATGGGTGTTAAAGGATATCGCGTTTGTAAAGGTGCTCGATGATATCGCCTGTGAAGGGGCGCTGAATGATGTCGCCTGTGAAGTGGAGCTGGATGATGTCGCCTGTGAAGAGGCGCTGGATGAAGTCGCCCTTCAAAGGGTGCTGGATGATATCGCCTGCGAAGAGGCGCCGGATTATATCGCCTGTGAAGAGGCACTGGATTATGTCGCCTGAGAAGAGGTGCTAGATGATGTCGCGCATTGTCGCCCTTATAAGGGTGCTGGATGTGAATCGCCTGTGAAGAGGCGCCGGACGATGTCGCCCTTATATGGGTGCCGATGGATATCGCCTTTGTAAAGGTGCTGGATGATATCGCATGTGAAGAGGCGCTGGATGATGTCGCCCTTATCTGACGGTTCTGGATGATATCGCCTGCGGAGAGGCGCTGGATTATATCGCCTGTGAAGAGGCGCTGGATGATATCGCGAAGATGTCGCCCTTATACGGTGCTGAAGGATATCGCCTTTGTCAGGGTGCTGGATGATATCACCTGTGATGAGGCACTGGATGGTGAGGCCTGTGAAGAGGCGCTGTATGATGCCGCCTGTGAAGAGTCGCTGGATGATATATCGCCTGTGTAGAGGTGCTGGATGATGTCGCGCATTTTCGCCCTTATAAGGTTGCCGGATGATGTCGCCTGTGAAGAGGCGCTGGATGATATCGCCTGTGAAGAGGCGCTGGATGATGTCGCCTGTGAAGAGGCGCTGGATGATGTCGCCTGTGAAGAAGCGCCGGATGATGTCGCCCTTATGCGGGTGCTGAAGGATACCGCCTTTGTAAAGGTGCTGGATGATATCGCCTGTGAAGAGGCGTTGGATAATGAAGCCTCTGAAGAGGTACTGGGTGATGTCGCCTGTGAAGAGTCGTTGGATGATGTCGCCTGTGAAGAGGCGCTGGATAATATCGCCTGTGAAGAAGCGCTGTATGATATCGTCTGTGAAAAGGGGCTGGATGATGTCGTCTCTAAAGAAGCGCTGGATGCTGGATGATATCGCCTTTGCAAAGGGGTTGAATGATGTCGCCTGTTAATAGGGGCTGGATGATGTCGTGCATTGTCGCCCTCATCCAGCGCCTCTTCACAGGCGACATCATCCAGCACCTTTGCAAAGGCGATATCATACTACGGCTCTTCACATGCGATATCATCCAGCATCCTTATTATAAGGGCGACAATGCTCGACATCATCAGCACCTCTTACCAGGCGACATCATCCAGCGCCACTTCACAGGCGACATCATTCAGCGCCCCTTCACAGGCGATATAATCGAGCACCTTTACAAAGGCGATATCCTTCAACACCCATATTAGGGCGACATCATTCGGCGCCTCTTCACAGGCGATATCATCCAGCGCCTGTTCACAGGCGACATCATCTAACGACTCTTCACAGGCGACATCATCCAGCGCCTCTTCACAGGCGACCAGGCACGTAACTAGCCTTTTTCGTTTGGGGGGGCTTAAGCCTTGAACATGGCAACATTTATACAGTGTTCATACGAATTTTAGCCGTAAGCATACAACGGCTTGACTTGTTTGGGGGGGGCTTCAACTTCGTTTGGGGGGGCTTAAGCCCCCCCAAGCCCAACGCTAGATACGTCCCTGCAGGCGACATCATCCAGCACCTCTTCACAGGCGACATCCTCCAGCGCATCTTCACAGGCCACACCATCCAGCGACTCTTCACAGGTGACATCATCCAGCGCTTCTTCAGAGACGATATCATCCAGCACCTTTACAAAGGTTATATTTTCCAGCACCGATTTAAGGGCAACATCATCCAGCGCCTCTTCACATGTTATTCAAGATTTTGAACTTCAAGACCAAGACCGGCCAAGACTTTTAGGAACGAACATCATCCAGCGTCTCTTGTTTTAGCCTCTGCTCGTGAATAAGCTGGTGCTTTGCGCTCAGCTTTACAGTGGCGCTTTAGAAAATTGGAGAACTCGAGTGCACTCGAGACCAAGACCTTGGTCTCGAGGACAAGAAGACTGGTATCCAGTCATGATCCAGAGATCAGTATGGTAGCGTGATTACCAGAGCCACTTATACCGATGGCTATGCGGGTATACCCAGTGATCTCTATTAATAGAAGTGATAGACATCAGTTGTAATAACTAACAGGCCTAACGTTTATTCGTACCCATCGCCGTCAAGTAGCTGGCGTCAGGAACTGGTGGTGATGGTGATGATGAACAGGCCTAACTGCTGACCCTACACGAACTATGAACTTCACGGCCCTCATTCAACAGATTGACCATCTCTTACATGAACTTTGCTCGCGTTGTTTACGATAATATTAACCAGTCCTATTGCACGTTCGTGAATCTGGGACAAGGAGGCGGTCCTAATGTATCCGCAGATTATATTGGTTCGTGCATATGTCTACACTAATTTTATTGGCTGTTTGATATTTTGTCATCCAATCAGAGCTGTTGCTTCGGTATTTTTGGGTCGGAAGTTAAACTACGACAATATGTCTTCAGTGGCGAAGGATTTAATTGAAAAATATAAGAAATTTGTGACCGTTCATTCGGAAACGGTTGGTAACATTGAATCGGCCGCCCGGATTTTGTCTTATGTGGCGCCTGGTGAGTGAAAAGCTGTTTTTCGGTGGTTGTCACAGCTGTACAGAACAGTGTAGCCGTGCCTTGAGTTTTAACCATGCAGGTGTCAAATAATAATAATAATAATATTTATTCTTTAATTAAGCGCCTGCAAACGCACTGCGCTGTACATGTACATGTTATGCGATAAATCTTAACTACTAACAGAACAGACAGCCTGCAATACACGGCGCAAATTGCAGTCTACAAAGCATGTCCGCCTATGGGACTCGATCTCTGTAGGCTACCTCTCGCACTCTACGCCAGATGTTATCCAATGCGCTATCAGGCCCCCAAAACCGTTCCTTTTGGTCAATCAACAACTCAGATGTTGTTCCTAACACAGTATCTCTAAAATAAGGCACTTTTAACGTATAAACCACAAAATGTAACATTAATTAATGTCTGTCATGTTAGGCTTTTAACGAAAATGGTTTTTCTGTATTGTTGGCTATGGTGTTGTTTGGTTTATCGGTAAGTTATTCTGTTGTTGGGTCATTTCATGATTTGGGTACCAGATTTTTGTCATTAGGTTATTCTATGATTTGGTTTGCTGTGTTTTCAATCCAGGTGGTTCAGCCGCTGTTTCTGAGCTCTTTAGTTCAGTTGTCAGTTTGTTGGTTCTGCTCAATGACTGCATTTTGCGAAATGCAGCCAATCTTCAACTGCAGTTAGTAAGTGATTGCCTGCTTCTCTGGTTGTATATTAATAATATAATAGAAGAGAATTGTTCCTAGTCATGTGAACTTTTCTGTTATGCTCCTCTCATTGGTCATTTCCTTCTAATGAATATTTTTGACCAATGACGTCACTGTTTACAAAATGGCGACATTTTGGTCTGACGGGTGTTCGTTTCAAACTTTATTCAACGTATATTGAAATATACAGTAAAGGACTGCTCTTTTAAACTGTTGGATTCAAACGGGATTAAACTGATTTACTTAGATTACTAAAACGCTGACTTGGTTGTTATTGATAATAGATCGTGTCTCTTGTTTTAGCCTCTGCAAAAGAAGCGTCTGGCATTTTGCCTGACCATCCTAGATTACGTCGAAGTCTTTCTCGAACTTGCTGCCTACGAAAAGCGTGGAGATCGGGTGCGATGGTTTGTGGTGGTTGCTGTACAGATCATAAAGTAAGAGTTTACAATGGATTATGTATGCAATAGTCTAGTGGTTAGCATGCTAGACTGGCAACAGAGAGAACGTGGGTTCAAATCCTTGCCAGGAAAGAAAAATGTTTAGAGATTTCTGCTTCATGTGTGCCTAGGAAACTCTGCTATGCAAGAAGTATAAGTGATATCCCTAAGTTTTCCCACATTTCAGCCTTTATTCTTGACTCTGTCTGCTGGCTCCCCGTTCAGCAGCAATTCTGTTTAAACCCTCACCCTCGTGCGCAGTTGCGTTGATGTGTGTGCCCCATCTTACCTATTATACTTTTGAACCCCGGTTTCTTCCTTGGCTGCTAGGGCCTCCCTGAGATCCTCATCCCATGGCCTTTTGGTTGTCCCTCGCATGCCCAATCCAGGAGCTTCGCTTATGTGGGCCCTCCTCCTGGAACCTCCTTCCCTTATCCCTCCGTCTAGAGCTCCTTGTTTGTACTCCTCCCCATTTCCATAGACATCTGAAACCTTCCGCTGAGGTTGAGCGGCGCTGTATAAATGTTTGGTTGCAATTACAAGTACACTTACTGTACTCCCTCAGTGAGAAGATCAGGAGGGCGAGGGTGAGGGATGGCCACCAACCGTTATATACCAAAGTAAGTCGCAAATGGTTCACATTCGTGGCTACCTTTGAGGGTTAGCTTAATGAACTGTGTTTTTTTCTAATTTGAAGGCACTAGTTTTTCTCACATAATTTTGAATTCATGAAATTTTATAAATTTTAGATGGCGTTCAGTTGTGCTATTAAATGCAAAAGATTTCAGGTTGAAAGTGCACTAAAACATTTTAAAATCTTTTGTTTATTTTTTATGTTTATGTGTTCAGAGAGAAGAATTTTTAAATAATACTTTAAAGATACAAAAAATGATGCTGATTGGATGATGTTGTTTTTCCAGGTCCGTTCTTCGTTTTATTCTGCTGTTCAAGCATAATGCTGGTATTCTTCCAAGTCCTCCAATTCCATCTCTGAAACGAGACAAACATTTGCATGCAAAAGTAAAAGATTCCTCAACACAAGATTCGGCCATTGAGGTACTGGCTAGGTTTCGTTCTCATTTAGAAAATGTGTTGGGATATGTGTTGTGAAAATGCCCTATAGGGATATTAATAACCTGCAATTGGTTGAGAATAACCAACTGTAATAACCATTAACTGGTTAAATTATAATTAACAAAGAATGCTTAAGGATACGTAACTATTAGAGACATTAATGGTAAGAATAAACAGTGATGGCAATAAACTGGTTATGAATAAACAATTATAAATTTCTGATTAATCTCTCTTAACAAATAAACCATAATAAGCCACAACTAAATACAAGAATAAAACTGATGTGTTGACACAAGAAGATGAATCAAGAAAGAAGAGAATTAAGAAATGAAGTAATTAATTGCAATTATCGAATATACTTTAATTGTAGGAGATGAATACAGAACGAATTGTTTCGTTTGAGAGCGATGCAAATGAAACGACTTCAAAGACATTTACCCTCAAATCAACGGGGCGTGTTGTTCGCTCCATTAATTCCAGCAAGGGTCAGTTTAACATGTGTCATAAGGCCATATTGTGTGTGCAGTGAGGCCATTTCTGTATGTGATGAGGCCATTTCTGTGTGTGATAAGGCCATTTTCATTCTGATAAGACAATTTCAGTTCTGTGAAGGTCATTTCAGTGTGGTAAAGCAATTTATGGTCTATGGCATGTCAGATAAAGGTATTTCCACTCTGGTAAGTCCACATGAGCCTGTTATAGCCATTTCCAGGCTGTTTAGGCCATTTTGAGACTGGTAAGGCCATTTTTAGTCTGTTTGGGCAATTTTTGGTCTGGTGTGGCCATTTACAATCTGTTAAGCCCATTTCCAGTCTGATGAGGCCATGTTTGTGTGATAAGGCAATGGTTAGTCTGCTAAGGCCATGTTGAGTCTGGTAATAAATGCTGTACAAATGTTTAAATACTGGTATTAATTATTAAATATATATTATTTAATGATATCATAAAATTTAATATGTTATTTACACAAATATGTTATTTAATTGTTTTTAATATATTATTTATAAAAGTTTGAATACTCGTATTGTTAAATATATATTATTTAACGATAGTTAAAATATGTTGTTTAATTATGTTTAATATATTATGTTATTAATTTAGTTATTTTGTTTGTAGCACCTGGTGCGAACAGACAAACTTGGAGCCTACTGACGTCATCTGGTGATAATGAACAAGCGGCGCCCTCTGGTGGTGACATTGGTTCGACTCCGCTCAACGACCGACAGCTTTTCGCTGAATGTCTGCACGTCATTCGTCCTCTCGTGCACTGTATCCATCACTTGTTCATTCATTCAGACTTCTATTATTGACTACATTATGTCCTATAACTTCCCCAAACATTTTATTCCATTTAAAATTTAGTAAATATTTGTTTTATCAAACTTTAGATCTTGACTACATGTCGTTGCTTTTGTAGTTGATATGTAGCTAATTATTTTTTTATTTAGATCTTTGATTAATTATCTCTTTTATTAAGTTTGTTCTTGCTGTTTTAATGCTACTGTCAAGTGATGAGGATGTCTACCAGTATCACTGGCAGTAGACTTGTGTATAAGGTTTTGATCGAGGTCTATGTAGAATGGGACATGGTAGCAGACTGGTCAGAGTGTTCAACTTGTAATGTGGAGAGTACGAGTTTGAGCCTCATCTGAGGAAGTTACTATGTAAGGACCTTGAGCAAGTCCTTTGTGTGCAGTTGCATTTGCTGTCATATGGTTGTGTGTGCACTTCAGAACTTTGGAAGGAGAGGGATATGAAAGACAATTGTATTGTATTGTAATGATGGTCGTTGGTGAGGTTTGCAGCTACACTTATGGAGGAATATTTTACCATAAGGCAGTCTTGCTGTTACACAAATATTTGCCCCGTTTTGTTCTAAATCTGCATTTAAACTTATGTGAAATTAAGTGAATTTCTCAGAAAAAGAAAAATTCCATGACAGTGTTTTAGTAGCATGTATGTATATCTGTGGTGAATCATCATGGAAACCGTGGCTGACTGCATGTGGAATTGATCTTTCAAGGTATATTTCGTTTTACATATGTATAATAAAAGGTTTAAATTCATACATAATCAGTCTGTGGCACCACAGGCAAATGAAATGATAATAAATTAGTTAATTTAATCACCAGATGTATGTGTTAATTTTTTTATGCTTTGTGTTAAGATTTAAAGAATTTCAAGTTTGTTAATAAATGCCATTTCACAAATTTCAGCACAATGACAACAGGTTAATCATAGCTGCTGACGAAAGACACTGCTTTCTTATATTCTATACTTAAACATTTGTGTAGTGTAAATTGTAAGAGGCATTTGTGTAGTGTAAATTGTAAGAGGCATTTGTGTAGTGTAAATTGTAAGAGGCATTTGTGTAGTGTAAATTGTAAGAGGCATTTGTGTAGTGTAAATTGTAAGAGGCATTTGTGTAGTGTAAATTGTAAGAGGCATTTGTGTAGTGTAAATTGTAAGAGGCATTTGTGTAGTGTAAATTGTAAGAGGCATTTGTGTAGTGTAAATTGTAAGAGGCATTTGTGTAGTGTAAATTGTAAGAGGCATTTGTGTAGTGTAAATTGTAAGAGGCATTTGTGTAGTGTAAATTGTAAGAGGCATTTGTGTAGTGTAAATTGTAAGAGGCATTTGTGTAGTGTAAATTGTAAGAGGCATTTGTGTAGTGTAAATTGTAAGAGGCATTTGTGTTGTGTAAATTGTAAGAGGCATTTGTGTTGTGTAAATTTAACATTTGTTTGGCTTAAATTGAAGCAGAACATTTTCATAGTGTAAACTGTAACAGAACATGTTTACTGTGCTCTTGAGCAGGGTTTATATCGATTTATAAGACTTTATGAACTTGATGGTTGGCATTGTTTCTGCTTCAGTCTCTTCCTGATGGGTGGACCAGAGAATTTCAACCCGACCGAAAAAGAAGAACTGAAACGGAGAACATTTATGATGCTGCTCTATCTTCTACGATCGCCGTTTTATGACAGATTTTCCAGGTAAGTGTACTGTCCTGCTTTTCCTTTGTTTCCATTGATTATTAGGCAAGAGGATTTCAAAATGGGAGGTGAAGTTGAGGGATGTGTTTTAGAAATAGTTGGAGTGGCCTTGATGTGTGAGCTCTTGCACAGGTGCTTTTTTGTTGCACTGGCTTTCTGAACTCGGAAGAAGGGATGGGCTCCTGGATTGCCCTTAGATACGGTGATGTAATTTAAGATTAAGATACCCGTGATTGTACACGGACTTTGAGGCATTTTCTTGAACTGCTGTTTCAAGTTACGGTGATTTATGATAAATTTATGATATGTTTGTGATAGCAATTTGAGAAAGATAAATCATGCTTGTAGGAAGTGGATATACAAGGTAAACAGATTAATTATGGTTATTTTAAACCATAACCATAATTTCTTGTTTAGTTTTTGCTGATACAGCACTTCTGCAAAGGCACTAAAAGGCACCATTTAAATATTCGAACACATAGTAGTATTGTTGTTGTGAATTTTGGAGAAAGTTGATCAGTTGAAGAATTTTCTGGTTTTATTTGTCTTTTCAGAGCCAAGCTGATGTTTCTCCTTGGTTTCATGGCACATAACATCCCAGTTGTAAGAGTAATTGTTCGTAAGTAATCCTCTCATCTCATCTGAATTACCTTATAAGGATACGTAATATTGTTTTCTTATTATAATTTATTTCTTCATAAAGTCAACTAATTCATAAACAGTCTGAATTTACTGATTTCAGTTAACTGCACAGGTACCGACTTTTGCTTTTGTCTCTAGGTACCGGGGTCTTCCCTCCCTTCCCCTTCCCACTCTCCTTAGGTAGGTGAGTTTTAGCGGATTTCGGAGAAAGAAAATTGTTTTCTTGTCAAAGGTTACGAGGCTAAAAAAAGTTTTGGGAATCGGTGATGACGTTCCAGTGTTATTATTTATTTTTTTAAATAATAAATAAATAAATAATTTATTTGTATACGGGCTGTGACTGTAAGATCATGCAATGTTGAGTATTTGTGTTGTAGTTGTACTCCTCAAGTCGTGAGATTACTTAGTTGTAAAATGTTTGAATTTAAGGTCCGAATTCTTC
The DNA here is from genome assembly GCA_963556255.1 of Allolobophora icterica. Classification (NCBI taxonomy): domain Eukaryota; kingdom Metazoa; phylum Annelida; class Clitellata; order Crassiclitellata; family Lumbricidae; genus Allolobophora; species Allolobophora icterica. Next base: position 76,054,323 of record OY744605.1, on the reverse strand, counting down.
TGGGTGCTGGGCACCCACTGAACTTTCTCTCTGGGTGCATTCGCACCCAAGGCTCCCAAGCAGTCAGCACCTATGGTTAACTGGACGTATAATCCATCATTTGCTGTTGGCTGTGATTGGTCTGCTGATTATTAATGTAGTGATAATAATGATAATAGTAATAATATTAATAATAATAATCATCATCATTTATACCTTGGGCAAAAAATTATTATTTTTATTATTATTATTATTATTACTAACGACGTTTATATCATGTCTTTCATTTATAAATGCTCACGGCAGGAGTATTTGTGTATAGCTGGAAAAAGATTAGTCAAGTCTACTTGAAACGAGATACAAGAAAGCTGTTGGTAGTGAATTTCACAAGTGTGGACCAGTTTGTGTATGGCATCGAAAGCACAACTTTCACTGGTTGGCTGCGATAGACAGCTGGCCAGAGGAAGCTGATTCTAATCCCGTTTTGTGCTTTTCAGTTACGTACCACATTCACTGACATCTCTAACACTGATGCATGGAAATCAAGACAGCATTTTTTTATCAATGCTCATCTAATGTGTAGTTGCAGTTTAATTATACCACCATGTCATAACAAAGATAATTAGCATCACCCTCCTACTTAGTTCAGGCTTGGAACTAGCACCACCCAAAGACAGCAAATTTGCAGAATTGATCAATCTAAGTTATTTTATCAAGGCCTGTATTATCTAATCAAATCTATAGTACTTATTCTTACTTGACCTAAGCTATATTACACGCGTTTACTACTTTCTGAGTTTATCAGTCAAAATCCAGGACTTTAATATAGTGATGAAGGTTTCTTTAAACATGCCATGTTGCCCTATCATAATTTTATTGGATTAGATGGAATCAAGAAGGGGTCGTTCATTAAAGGTGTGTAAAATTGCCTGCCTTGGACCCCTACCTCCAGTTGTCCACACTAGCATTTCCTCCCTATCTCCTTTGCGAATATCCGTATTCAAACCGAGCACCAAGACTGAGGTTAGCGGCGTTAGCCTACCTGTGTCGTCCATCAAAAGGATTCTAATTACACTCTGCTGCGTGACTGAACTTGCAGAAGTTGGTTTTTAGGGCAAAGACTGCTCTAGAACACAATGTAATTGTAGGCCTATATACCAACTAGGCTAGTTATGTGAACATCCGCATTGAACATAACGCCCTTCCTTTTTCCGCATTTTAGTGATCCCGTCGGTCTCTTTTAATAACGGACGTCCTTAATGGATGACCGAAAGGGCCCACAGATGTAAAAGCACTTTCTGGATGCCTGAGATTTGTGATAAGATATCTTAAGTAAAAGAGAAGTAACACGCGGACGTTCCGTAGTGGAACGCAGGGAGGCACACCCTCAATTCCTACTCTTCGGGCCATGAGCCGTCAGTTGAAGAATACCCAAGTTTTTGACGCGCGACTTGCTTCCGCGCCAAGGCAGAAATTTGGTTCTAGATTTCTGCCCCACCTGCGCCCCCTGGCGATCTCGGCTATAATGAGTGACCGTACAATGTCGGTGGGAAGATGAGACGGTGAGGCAGATGATTGGCCACCCGCCCTCATGTGCCGAGGCTAAGAAAATGAAGTCGCTAATACTTCATACCCATGGCTACTTCTGGGTTCCCCTAAGGGACCACTCTTTTTACGCCTTTACGAAATTCTGTCTTGGTGGGAGAGACGAGTGTAAATATAATAAAATTATACGTGTTTATACAGCGACCGTTTGGCCTCGATCCTATTCGTTTTTAAGTGCATTGATTGAGAGAAATCCTTCACCACCGCAGCTCGTTTGAATGGGTGGAACTGGGTGCCACGCCATTTAAGGTCTCTTGTTGAAATCTGAAATGAGCCACCAACGGTATGCGAACTGGCTTCCTCACGCACATTGGCGCAAGGGACGTGCGCTGTAACCACTGTAGGTAATCGGGCCAGTGATAGTCACAAAGAACTCGACCCTGGTCTTTACTCGAGTCCAATAGGTATGCTTGAATCTGCAGTCTTTGTTTTTCCCGATTAGTAAGTTTTTAGTACCCAAAAAATTCACGTATACCGTATAGTGTCAAATGTTCAGATTTTGATATTGTAATGTCGCTTTGCCCTCGGCAGTTGTGAGAGAAGAAAGATGAAGACCGTCCATCAATCCGCGCCATGTCGGCATCTATTTGAAGTGTACTAGATGCCTTTGAAGCATAGCGGTGCTTGTGGCACAAACGGCAGCTGCGGCTGCTTTCGCATTACGCTGTTGTAAACATCCCAAGTTCCTTCAGCTGCTGATGGAGAGGAGGAGGAGGAGGAGGAGAGAGGAGGAGGAGAAAGAGTAAGTGGAGGAGACGAGGGGCAAGAAGGAGAGGAGGTAAAAGAGGACAACGAGGAATAGGATGAGATGAAGGAGAAAAAGGAGGAGTAAGGTGCTGGTGCCTGGTTCGGTTCAAATGGAAGCTTCATACGTCGTTGACAAGGTGCGCGTAGACTTAGATTAATGTAGCGACTCTTAAAGTAACTCCTCACCAGGATTCAGAACGCCAGTCCCACGGTTGAAGTTTTCACGCTTAACGAACTCCGTCGTTTAGTCTGACGGGGAGTGGCTTTGAGAGGTGCTTAGAACGATGTATATCGATGGATGGTTTCCAGCCTTTGGTCGAATATGTGTATATATGTGTGCGTTTGCATATATATGTATGCATGCAGCGATGTATATGTATCGATATATGTATAGGCTCTTGTGCATTAGATTTAGATGTTGTTGCCTCAAACAATGAAACCCAATGTTTCTCTTTTTCGTCCTTCAAGAGATGCCTTAAAACTCACGATTTCTGATTGGGGCGAAATGTTTGTTCGGGGCAATGACGTTTTTTCATGAACACAGAACACGTGACAACTTTAAAAATAAATAATGGTCAAGGACTTTACCTAAATAATTGTTTTTTTGCATTGAAAATCATGTTGGGACTGTTGTAATAACGATAATAATCAGATTTTATTTTTTTTAAATGTGCATAAAATCCAGATAGCCAAGTGCCCCTCCCTTTGCCCCCTCCGGATTATCTGCTTAGTCTATAGGGGTACTCGGTAGTCTAGTGGTTAGCGCGCTGGACTGTCAATCGAGAGGTCGGGGTTCAAATCCCCGTCAGGGCAGAAATTTGGTTCAAGATTTCTGTTCCACTGCACCCCCTAGCCAACTCAGCTATGATGAGTACACTGACACTGTCAGTGGGAAGATGAGACGGCGAGGGAGAGGACTGGCCACCCGCCCTCATATGCCGAGGCTAAGAAAATGAAGTCGCTAACACTTCATACCCATGGCTGCCTCATGGCTAGCGTAAGGGACTGCTCTTCTTCTTCTTCTATAGGCCTAGGTATGTTTCTTTACATCTAGGTCCATTTATTTGTATGTGCATGCGAATCTATATGTATATCTGTATGTATACCTGGGTATGTGAAATGTATTTATTTTGTATGTGTGAATAACTGTGTGTGCATGTTTTAATGTGTGTCTGTATGGTGTGGCCATATCTCGGTTGAGCCTTTGTTTGTGTTTTGCTGTAGGTCCGTTGCTCGAATATCTTCCAATCTGGCAGAAGATCTACTTCTACGTTTGGATGAGTTAGACGGCAACTAAGCCAAACAGCAATACGTTCCAACTCATTTACTTGACCTTCATCTCTGTCTCATCAGATGTCGACATTCGGCTGACCCCTGAGGTTTATCTTTACTAGCCTTGACCTTGGTAGCAGGCAGGGTGTGGTTGGCAGCAGTGGGGTAGAGACCTACGGTAGTATGGGACGGTGCAAAATGTGTGGTGAAAATGTATATTCAGCGGGCAATAATGTTAAGAAGTGGGGAAAGACGTGTGGGTTGGAGCAAAATGTGTAGGAAGTGTAATTTCACTTGGAGATAAGCTTAACGGGTGGGGCTGGAGAGACCCACGGGTAGGGACAAAATTAATGGGGAAATGTATCTGCTGTGAGAGTTTTGCCTGAACCAGTATGAAAGTTCATCCCTTGTACCCTTAAATTGGACCCAGTTTGCAAGGTCATGAGGAATTCCACAGTGTCGCTGAAGTTTGTCAAGAGGTATTTCCAAAACGTTGAGTTACCTTACGTTAATCTGTACAATCGTGTCAAAACTAAGAGGAGACCGTGTAGCCGGCCAACCGTGACTGTTTTATTTCAGCTTTTGTATACATGATAAATTCATTAATCAAAGAACAATATGGCTTCAAAAAAATGAACAAAGGAGTGTTTTTTTATTACTTATGCATTGAGAACTGTTTGAAATTTCTGACCTCTCAAAAACTGTCCTGTCCAAATGGAAAAAAAACATGGACTCGCTCTGACCAAATTATGAAGTGTAAGGCACGCCATGTAAAACCCGGTTTCCGACAAGGGCATAACAGCAAGTGGCAGAGGTTGTCTTGTGGTTCAAAGATTTGTGGTTCAAAAATTTTGGCCTCTCAATTTTGATCCTAAAGGTACAGTATTTTATGCGTAATTTTTTGCTGCTGAGAAGGAGAGGGGAAAGGCAAGTAGTTGACCGAAGTGTGAGAAATAAACTGCAGTAGGACTTGTGGAAGGGAAACTTCCTGAATGCATTCATCAGACGCCGACAACCCTGTATTGGGTCGTCCATAAAGGACGTCCGCAAAATATGACCTACTCTGGACCCCTCCCTCCCTTGTCCGCATTTGACCTTACCCCCTCCCTCCCCCTTTGTGGACGTCCGCACTCCAAAGCCAATTTTTAATGTCGTCATTTTTACAGTTATTTCACAGTTCCTGTCCACATTTAAGTAACAGTTCGGGTTTAATATTGGGATAATAATAATCATAATAATCTTTTCTTTATTTAAGCGCCTGCTAACCGCACTGCGTTGTACAGTGAACATACATATAGTAGAAACGGCAGCCACGCAGGGCGCCTTTTTATACATACATGTATACAGTAGAAGCAAATGATAACAGTTTTACAGGAGTCGAATATAGGCATAACTGTTTAAACGGCAGCCAACAGGGCGCCATTCACGGCCTACTATTCATTTAACCACCGCCGCCAGCTAGCGAGTGGAGGGCTGAATAAACCTTACGGGTGTCTACGGGATTCGATCTTGGTAGCTAAAAGATATACCATGCATGAGGTTTTAGGCAATCACCTCATTCACATTTTTGTCTTTTGGGAAAGGTTGAAACAAGATGGTGTTTAAAAAAACTATCAAATTTAAAAGTGTAGATGCGGACGTTCGCATTGTCCGCATTTCGATGACACCTCCCCTCCCTCATTGCGGACGTCCTTTATGGATGACCCCGATACCACCCTAATTCGTCATTTCCTTCATAACACCTGGAGTTGGAGACTCAAAACCCAGAGGTATGCTAAACGAAATGTCACGCGATGTATAAAGTGGACTGTTTCGTTTACGGGTTAAACCCAGCATGACTCTTCCGCCGGACTCTGCGGGAGTCTCTTTCGCCCTATCGAATACCCCCAATTAATTTAACCCAAATTAGCGTATCGTATGCGCGTGGGGGCTGCATCGAAAGCAGGGTAAATAGACCAAGTGGGTGTCGTTTCGACGCGGTGTCGCGTTTCAAAGAGGGTTTCAAATGTCCTCCGAGCGGGATCATGGTATATAATTATAGGCCTACGGAATATAAACATCGATACGTTAGTCTGAAATGATACGCTTAGGAAGCAGAGAGGGAAGGATGGACGGATGAAAGAACGAGAAAAGGAATCTTGAATGACGAGTAAGAGGGAAAGAAATGAGGAAAAACAACGGAATACTCCTAAGTGTAACAGATCCGTGGTCGATTATTGCAGTTGTAACAGATTAGGTCCTCTACTTAAATTATAATAGTGACTGCAGTAATGTAGGCCTAATGTAGCCTAGGCCTAAATCTCCGAAATTTCTCAGCGCCACTCAAAAGCCGCGTCAGGGTGACCAACTTATAGGCCAACAACGGCGTTATATCAAAGCAATTCTACGATAGCCAGATTGTTGCACTATAAAGCATATGATAGTGTAGGCTACCCAGTCGTTTAGTAAAGCGGAAGGGAAAATTAATCGATCGTAACAAGGAAATATTTAACTTCATCGGTTTTACCATACTGATGTTGGTAGGCCTATATTAAGTAGGCCCTAACGACCCCTATGCCAGACTATTGCCAGTTTTTACGATCATTTGTAAGTTAACTTTCCAATATTTATGACCTTATGACCTTTACCCTAATGCTCCGAAGGATTGGCCCCAAGCCATTACAGATGGAGGGCATTGGCGGATTGCCCTCTGGATCTGCGCTTGTGTTGGCCCTATCACAAAGACACTGAAAGCGGGATGAATTTCTTAAGTGTGTGAACGTGATGCATGAAGATGTGGAAGTCGGCCTAATCTTTCTTGCACCTGATAACCCGCCAACTCGTCTACCTTTATCTGAAGTTTGCTATCGAGACTATACACTGTCCTCGAGGCATCTAATTTTCTGTCTTTTGCGCTGTAAACATTTTAAAGGAGGCAGTATACGGTATCAGTATGTCCCTTTGTCCATGAACGCTTCGAACCTGAACTGGAGAAGAACTGCATTAGCGCAACCTTGACTTTACGTTAGAGAACTATAGGATCAGAGGCAGGTCAGTCCCGGCACACTCGGAGTTGCACTCTGTGACCACGGCACTTGAATTCCTGCACCGGATCACTCGCACTTAAGGCCCCTCGCATTACTCTGTGTCTCGCCCGCTTCAATTTTCGTAGATCGTGATAACTTGCTCGCCCCTAGCAACCCCCCAACCCCGCTTAATAATCAGCCGAGTTTATCTTAGTACACGACCGAGTATATCTGGTTTCGCCCCTGCGAACATATGGTCCGCACACGTGGCGACCAACGTCCCTTCCCTCCCTGCTCCCCTGGTTTTCCTTCCCTCGCTCCCTCTTTCTCTGTTTCCCTTCGCAGCCTGGCTAAATAAATGGACTCTCAAGACGACTGCGAGATAACGTCAGGTGCAAAAACAAATATGGCGGCCATGTGGTCGTCTGCTCGGGTGTTGAGCGATAATTGGCCATTTACACGGTTTTAATAGCATTCCGATTCAAAGCAAACATCTGCACCGTGCGCGGCATTTGGTCGACTCGATTTATGTTCTAATTGCACGAAAGAACAAGTTTCCAGTGTTCTGCGGGGCAGAAAAACTTCTCCGTAACGTCTGTTATTTTTTAGCTTGTGGGCAACGGGTGCGACCGTGCAGCGAAGCTTTGCATTCTGGACCATCAAAACCTAGACAAGGTTGTGTCAGTGTCTTCTCACTTCCTTAGGCGCAGTACAAAGCAATCGTGCTCGTTGGCTTCGCATTTCTTTAGCCCCCCCCCCACCCCCAGCAAGCTAACTCGTGAGAAACCTGGCTACTCACCGGCGCTTAATAGAAAAAATGGTTTCGAGTTAAAATTCAGAGTTTTGCGTATCATGCATTCATTGACATCTCTTGCAAATCAAATGGCCCGCCACTGCAAGTTTTTAGGACAAACAGGGCCTACCGCTACTTTCGTGGCCAGACAATTTCGTAAGACATTCCATCCGCCTTGCCTAGGTTTCTCTGAATGCTTTTGCTTGACATTTGCTCTTTTTCTCGCGATTTCTGTGATTCGAAAATTTTTGCCTACTTCAAGGCAATTGTTGCCACTTGTTTTCACTTAATCGTTCTTATATTCGCATACATATTTAGGGCCTAGCCTACTTTACTTTACCAGTGTTATCGCGAATTTTTTTGTTCACAAGTTCTGTGTCCTGTGCCCATATAACCAAACTTGCTTGGGCCAACTAAATGGAGTGGACACCCCAAATCAAATGGGGACATTGGTTACTTGAATCCGTCTTTTATTTGTATACCTCGACAGTGTTGTAGGCCCTACGAATGCACCGGAAATCAAACAGACACGAGAAGCATTCGTGTCTTGTTTTAAATGACAACTCCATATGGGTACTTTATTTTTTACTAGATGTTTGCCCGTCCTAAGACGTAAAATTTATTATTACCTTCATAGTTTAAAAATTGGTGAAAATGTCATCGTAAACAATGTTTTGCGTAAAACATTTACCATTAACACTCTCTAGCTTGACGACGTTTCTTTTCAACAGGATCGTCATTCATGGTGGCATTCGAAAGTGTTGCGAACTTGCGATTACTGAGAAGATCGTAAAAAGCGGAATAAAAATTTAAAACATTCCTTCATGAGGATTTCATATAGGCCTACTCACGAACAAAGGAAACAACTGAGACGGCTATAGAAAGTTGATCGATTAATTCACAATCTTTCTATGCGCGGCGTAATGTACGCTTGTTCGAATCATTTCGTTTGACTTTGAATTAGGTCGCCATTTGTAAACAATACATCTACGTCATTGTTCATGAAGATTTATTATTTGGAAGCTGCCAGGGCCAGTGACGTCACAATTAAGCTGTCAGCGGTTTCACGAATATTCAGTAACAGTGCGCATGCGCGTATATGCAACTTAGCATAACATAACATAGTTCTTAAGCGTACCATGCAAATGTGGACACAGTGACTGAGGAATTGACATTTCTGTTCGTTGATATATATTGTTACTCCATGCTAAGATGTGTTGAAGTGGGCCTATAACGTGGTGTTCGAGTTTTATTTACATGTAGGCCTATTTGGTCACAATCAAGTAATTTTGAGGAGTCTTCGTTTGTCAACTTGCGCTGACGAACAAAGAGTCAATAGACAGACGTAGCTACGTCACTGTTAGTTACCCCGTTATTATGAGGTCATCGCGTTACTTCACGTCATGTCGATGCACCACATAGACTCTTGGTAATGAGTACTTCATTTTTATGGATGTGCCATATATATATATATATATATATATATATATATATATATATATATATATATATATATATATATATATATATATATATATATATATATATATATATATATATATATATATACTAGCTGTAACCCGTGAAGAATCACGGTATATAAAAAACAATTATTATTGCAGTGATAACAATAACGTCATATTATAGGCCTATAGCTAGCCGTCGTCAAGACAACCGTCGCCAAGGCGGCAGTATATAGTGACGTCACAATAGTGTTTGTTACGGGACGGACAGACAGACAGACGTACAACGGTTATTATGTTGTTTAATATATATATATATATATATATATATATATATATATATATATATATATATATATATATATATATATATATATATATATATATATATATACTAGTGTATTTGCCCGTCATGATTATGACGTGACGACAGTATATCATTATAGGCCTATATGTATCGTTGGTTAAAATGCTCTGATCGCCGTCGTCAAGACGACCGTCGTCAAGAAAACTCAAGACGGCAGCACTGACGTCACAAACGGTTTCACAATAGAACAGAAGCCGTCTGTGACGTAGCGTCATACGACGGACAAATTTGCATATGAGGAAACTATTATCTATATAAATATAAATAAAGCAAGAATTCTGTGTGTCTGTTTGACCGGGCTTAACTTCTACAATTTTGCACCTTTTCACTCGAAACCTTCACTACTGTGTCGGCCTCGGCATCGGACACCCAGTGGAGGGGTTCGCGTACCCCCTTTTCACCGCTAACATGGTGAAAATCCCCCAAAACTCTACCCAACCGACCGTCCCTCACGCTTCCACTGCAAAGCGGTTCTATTTATGGCGCCGGTATTCCCTAACGTCATTAATAATGCGCATAACGCTCTTCCACTGCCAAGCGGTTCTATTTATGGCGCGGGTATTCCCTAACGTCATTAATAATGCGCATAACGCTCTTCCACTGCCAAGCGGTTCTATTTATGGCGCGGGTATTCCCAACGTCATTAATAATGCGCATAACGACGTTGTTTACTTTCGCACAAAATTTAATTACGATCGATTCGAACTATATTCATCGTTTTACAGCAAAATTGTATGTTCTGCTTTACTAAGGGCAGTGACGGCTAGATTTCTGGCGTTTTCTTTAACCCGCCAACGCCGGGTTCACCCTCTTCGACTGCGAAGCAGTCAGTCCACGGGAGACTGCGAAGCAGTCTCCCCGACTGCGAAGCAGTCGTCGCCAGAGGGCGACTGCGAAGCAGTCGGTCCACGGCAGAGGTCGCAAGACGCGACAAGGCGTATACAACACTGCGAATTCGCTACAGGGATTGAAACTTATAACCCCGAGCAACGCCGGGTAAACCAGCTAGTACAGAATATATAGCAGCTTACTACGTTGAAGTGTAGAGCCTATTCTGATTTATTGAGAATGTCAAACGATGCGACCTCTATCTAACGGATAACCCATTCCCTCCTTTGTTGAATTGTAATTTATAAATGCAATCGCAGATTTATATAGCACCTACGCACAGAGCGTCATCAGACGTGGTTCCGACCTAGCGACCTAAAACCATGATAGAGCAGAATGGTTTGCAAGCGCTTGCGGAAGAGATGTAAAGAATCAGAGTCTCGTAATGGTAATCTCCAAACTTCTAAGGCATCACTCGTGTCGTTGAGTTCTTGGCAACCTGTAGCCTATCCCGGTTGAAAATTGGACCAGCCACTGCGAATCTACGCCATGACCAGTACGCAACGTTCAAAAGGATCAAATCGCTCCAAAACTTCTTGAGTAAAGACCGGCTCTGCACATGTCCAGAAGACGGCCGTGACACAAAATTAATTCTAAAACGGAGTAGACGTATTTTTTATCAAACAGGTCTAAACCGGGAAACAGACCGGATGTCGATATACAAGACGTGCGTAATCGGCTGACTCATTGATATGTATTACTATACTACTACTATACTATTAATACATATCAATGGGCTGACTGGCGATGACGTAACAATGGCGTTACTAATAATCAAAATAATAATCTAAGAATTTCTATAGCGCCTCATCGTAATGCTCAAGGCTTCAGTCGATGGTCGCTACTAAGCAAAATCTTGGACAGAAGTTCGCCTCTGATTAGCCTACGTTGTACTGCGAGAGGCGCTCTATAAATTCGTAAATACAATACAATGCAGTAGCTTGAAGATGGAAGTATGATCGTAATGAAGAAATTAGTCAGGGCTGGAACACTTGGGTAATACCGGCGTTGAAATAACCATAGCATCGCATTGTTTTACCAACCAATCGGAATAGGATTATGTTTGAAGTACGTTACAGGCAATCGTTGTCTAGGTAACCCACAAACTCAAGAAACAATCCTCCTTATGGTGACGTGAGGTTCATGAGGCCCATCGTAACAATATAATATGTATTTTTTATTATACATGTAATATTTATATCTGCAAGGTCGCTTACTTTGATAAAGACATAACATAATTATGATATCAAATCGTCAAATGACACCGCGTAAATCCGTCTGATTTCTTTGTAGGGTGTCGTACGAAACAGTAACTATGTCATATACCGTCCGATCCGTTGTATGAAAAAGTAGTCCGCGTGAATAATTGTTACAGGATGGTGTCGCAGCAAAAACGTCCCCTACATCGAAATGCCCTGTACGTCGAGCACGGCTCGGCTGTGTTCCATTGCCTTCATTCGGAGATTAGCTATGCTTGAGTTCAGTCGCTCCGATCCGTTCAGGGCCCCTAGCGTCGCTGATGGGGGCTCGTATCCAACTCCGAGACCGGAGGCGGCGGCAGCCGCTGCGTAGGCGATGTACGTGTCCTCGGCGGAAGCGGCCCCGCCACCGCCAGGAGGCGCCACATGACGGGCGAGTCCGACGAGTGGCGACACCTGCTGTGCGGAGTAGGAACTGGCAAGTACGGAAGCGTACGGATAGGTGGAGTTGGCGTCGACAGGAGCCGACCAGTAGTTGTAGGCATCCGGGGCCGAAGAGACAGGCGGCGCACACCTCTGGATTTCAGCGCCGCGCGGAACACCGGAAAGACAGAGAGAGGTCGACGGGGTCATGATTTCCGCTTCCGGTGCCAGATGTCGCACGGCTGAGATTGGGTCGTAGCGTTGGCGCTTGCGCCATTTAGCGCGACGATTCTGAAACCAGACCTGTAGAGAAGAAAAATAGAATTATTATTTTTGTTACTCGACGTACATAATAAAATTATGATCTATATCAGAAGTCACACATTTATGCGGGAAATAAGGAATTTCTGGAACTGGTAGGACAGACAAACAATGCCACGCAAGACAATGGCGTGTAAAGTGTTGGATTTTAATAGCAATGCGTTAAAAAAAGGGAACTCGTTTCTCTCGTGTAGCCGGTCATAGGAGACAGACAGACAGACAGACAGACAGACAGGCAGGCAGCGCCACCAACTCTGTTATGCAAAGTAGGCCACGGCTATTAGAATGAGGCCAAGAATCTCGAACGCCAACAAAGTGGTTGTGACCATTCTTTCCTCCCTTCCCTTCTTCCTCCCCTATTCTTCCTCCCTACTCTTCCCCTACATAGGAATTTAGTATACTTTATCCGTCACTTCAAGGTCACTCGCAGATAACAAAGTAGAGCTTTATTTACTTGAGCTCTGCTGTCCTGTCACTGATGTGGCTGGCCGCCGAGCCACTGGCTCTACTTCTGCGGGTGGGCTTATGGTTCCTCCCGTTACCATCACAACTATAGGCAGCGTTACGCTTCCTCTGTGGTCGGCCTCTCCATCTGGAATCGTCTCCCATAGTTCGCTCATGTTTAACAAATTACTGAAGTCCAGTTTATACTGCCGTGGTTGGGCTGGGAGCGCTTCTGAATAGGTACTTCGAGAGGGCGCTATATTAGGCGTTTTTTGTTTTTTTATTTTTCTGCAAAAAACGAGGTTTTTTAGATTTTTTATATTTCTTATCGTTTTTTCCGTTTTTTATGTAGTAACTTTATTTATTTATTTAGTTACCGTGCTGTTAATGTTTTCAGTTTCTGTTTAATTTTTGTGGGGCATGGTGGCTCAGTGGTAAGTTCGGCGCCTTGTGACCGGAGGGTTACAGGTTCGAATCCCACTCTAGCCGCTGCGTACGGACCTTTGGCAAGTCCTTCACTCGCAATTGCTCGTGGCGCTTCGGCGTGAAAATTCCGACACAGTATCAAATGCTGTAATCGGGAGCGCCTCTGAGTAGTAGTTGACTTCGAGAGGCGCTATAGAAATATCCGGAATAAATAAATAGATAAATAAATAAATAAGAGTTTTCAAAGTGAATGAATTAAATTTTACATTCTGTTTCACCGACATCCAGTAATATAAAACGCCCTTGAAGACGGACGATCAGATGGAAGCCGCCACTCGACCAGAACACAAGGTTAGGGCGCCCTTAATACATGTATACTAGAGAGACCCTACGATCGCGGTTCAAGAGTACGCAAGTCAAGTAGCGTCTGCTAAGCCACACTTTAAGGTGTAGACCGTTGAATAACGGTAGTCGTTCATTGCGCTGCCCTAGACGGGAGTTGGCGGTGCTGCAACTCGCGTAGTATACGACCGAGAGAACCTGGATCGTTTGGTTAGGGATATGCGTGTATATATACATATATACACATATATATACATATATACATATATATGTATATATATATGTATATATAAGCCTGCAATGCATTCGTGTCCTGGGCGAACATGTGGCCGATATAAATCAAAGTTCCGACGACTTACTCTGAAATACGTTGAAGTACTAATGCCACTAATCGTTGGGTGGCATTCGTCAGATGTGAAAGAAGGTGAAGACTGAATGAAATGAAATTGAATCACATTCGATCAGGGGCGGCGATCTCGGGGGTCCAGAGGGAGGACACAGTAATACAGTTACCACCCCTCACCCCAATTTTGAAAAACACCAAAAAGATAAAAAAAAATTGACCTCTTTTTGACTAGATCAGTTCAGAAGTATCCCGTGTCCCTCCATCTGCCAACAAGATCGCCGCCTCTGCATTCGATCCATTCAAATAAGATCGAAACACGTCGATTAGGATCAGGTGATCTCATCTGATGCAAAGTGATTCAATCAAATCTGATTCAGATCCGATAAAATCATAATGGATCGAATCAGATCCGTTCTAATCACGTTGGATCGAATCAGATTAAATCGATTTTCTCAGACCTCCGCCGAACAGCCCAGGAGGCCTCGTCCTCTGCACTCACTTGAACTCTGACGTCAGTGAGGCCGCACTTGGAGGCGAGCTGTTCGCGTGCGGCGACGTCTGGATAATGAGTTCTTTGGAAGACCTTTTCCATCTCCTCCAGCTGGAAGTTCGTGAACGTCGTTCGGTTGCGGCGTTTCTTGCCCTTCCGGTCCTCCGTAGTTGCACTGGTTGACCCTTCGCCGTCCCCGTCTCCCTCGTCGCCACCACTGCCACCCTCGTCGCAGTCGTCGTGGGTCATTTCGCCCGTGAGCAATGCACCGACGGGAGTCCGACTGGTCGACCACATCCGGTGCTCGTGTTCGCCCAGTCGGGTGAGGTCGGATGGCGGGGGAGGAGGACACGACCAGGAGTCATCCATCGCTAATAAATCAATCAATCAATCAATCAATCAGTCAATCAATCAATCAATCAATAGTTCAATGCAAACGTCCGGCAGGCAATCGAGAAAGCAGACATGGATTTCAAGAAGTATCGGATAGGTCATATTAGGAAAGGTTAAGATAGGCCACATTAGGATAGGATAAGTCATATCAGAATAGGATAGAATGGGTAATATTAGAATAGGATTGGTCATATTACAATCGGATATGATAGGATATGATAGGTCATGTTTGAATAGGAGCGCAGGACACGACATAATAGAGCTGATAAAACAGCGTATGATAGGAAACAGGACAGATTTGCCTCCTCATGTATGTATGCATGCATGTGTGTATGTATGTATGTATGTAT
>OY744605.1:75976970-76034470 GCA_963556255.1 Allolobophora icterica | reverse complement strand
TTTCTATGACGTCACAATGTTAATATTTCCATGTAATGAACTCCAATCTGCACTAAGTGCATTTCTATTACGTCACAATGCTAATATTTCTATAGGATAAACTGGAAACTGCACTAAGTGCATTTCTATAGCGTCACAATGCTAATATTTCCATACGAAACTCCAATCTGCACAGAGAAATTCTATGACCTCACAATGCTAATATTTCTATAGGATTAACTCCAATCTGCACTAAGTGCATTTCTATGACGTCACAATGTTAATATTTCCATGTAATGAACTCCAATCTGCACTAAGTGCATTTCTATTACGTCACAATGCTAATATTTCTATAGGATAAACTGGAAACTGCACTAAGTGCATTTCTATAGCGTCACAATGCTAATATTTCCATACGAAACTCCAATCTGCACAGAGAAATTCTATGACCTCACAATGCTAATATTTCTATAGGATTGCACAGAGCAATTATATTATTATTATTATTTATTATTATTATTATTCGTTTATTGACACGTTGGCAAACCGCAACATGGTACATGAACATGACTAATTAGACAAAATAAAAAATAAAATAAAGTTTAACTCGACAACTATAATCACATAAACATGACTTCACAATGCTAAAATTTCAATAGGACAACCTCCAATCTGCACAGAGCAATTATATGACGTCACAATGTTAATATTTCAATAGGACAACCTCCACTTCTATGACGTCAAAATGCTAATATCTCCACAGAATAAACTCCAATCTGCTCCAGAGCATTTCTATGACGTCACTATGCTAATATTTCCCTCCCCAGTGTAAAGAACAACCCCAAGGCGGATTCCTCCACACTATTCCTAACCAGAGAAAACGTAATGTCATGTAAATCTGTGAAATTTCACAGCACCACACTTAAACCACTCACGGAGACTAGGTCACTGACCAGCATTCAGGCAGCAATCATATCGCCTAGGCACGGAGGGCTTGTTTCTTCCATTTAATCCTCCTTGGCCTATGTCGTTCGCTACTCAAGACTAAACTTTCTCAATTTGCTTATTGCGGACTGTCAGGTCAGTATCCAGAAGATCAATCCGCAATACAGATGAATGTATGTATGTTAGGAGAAGGAGTATAGATGAATGGTAACACTCTAGCTCGAACATAAGATCTTGAAAGACGCGGTTCGAGCTCCCTATAGGTCGACTCAGCCTTCCACTCCCTAAGGGGCGGCTGTAAAATGAACGGGCGCCTAACAGGCTGCCAAGTCGTGTGTTCTATAAGATCTTGATAATTGTATTGTCACAGATGTTAGGCCTACTTACTACGGTGTGTCAGTGAACTTGTCAATAAACACGAATATGTATCATATTCGCTGTAACTCTTCAAATAATAATCATCGTTTGTTCAGCGTCGTTGTCGTTTTTTGGGGATAGAGTAATGGTAACACTCATGGCCAGGACAGCAGCAGTACACGGTTCGATTCCTGCAACCCCCTCGGACGGCCCCTTGCATGGCTGCCATAGTGTGTGCTTAGTTAAGAACTTAAGATATTGATAATTGTATGCCATGTCTCAATGTAATCTTGCTGCGTTTGTCAGTTTGAATTAATAAAGAAAAAGATTATTATTATTATTATTATTATTATTATTATTATTATTATTATTATTATTATTATTATTATTATTATTATTATTATTATTCCTACCATCATCGTCGTTGTAATCATCATCAATCATCGAGACAGGCAAACAGACATAGTCAAAGAAAGAGACAGACAGAAAAAAGAGAAATATTCAAAGAAGCATTAACACTGACAGACAGATAGACAGACAGACAAACACACATAACACAGAGAAAGAAACAGGCATAAACGAAACCAATGAGAGAGATACTAAGAGAGAGAGAGACATAGACAGACGGACAGCCATACATACATACAGACAAAACACTGACTGACTGACAAAACTGTCTGACAAACCAACTGACAAAATATCTGACAAAAACGTGACAAAACGACTGAAGACCCCAAACCGACCAAACAGTATCTGGGTCTTGCTAACTTGATTTTATATAGCGCCAGCGTTTGAGCGGGTCTCCCTGATCTGACGCAGCTTTTGTGTGACGCTGAGGTAACTAATAGATAGAGTAGCATTTACATTACACAATTTACTGAAGGACTGTTGACTGGTACTTCTGACCTACCTGACAGTGTAGTAGTTTAGCAGCCCACTGTGTGCTATCGCAGCGTCGTTACTAAAATACTAAATACATAAATACTGTCTAAAACCAACGTATCAGTATCTTTTAGTCTTATAGTAGCAGTTTCCGATTCTGTCAGTTCAGCTTTGACTGGAGATGAAACGGTTCCACAGTTTATGACATCACGTGTAAATCCCGAAGAGCAGTTGCTGAAACTTGCGATACTTGAAGATGCGGTCTATCTCTGCCTCCCTGCCTCCCTCCTGCTCTCCCTCCCTCCCTCTCTTCCCTTTCATCCTTGCTGCCTGCTTCCAATGATGAGCCTCTTTCAATCATCCTCCTCCGCCCATCCGACTCATCTTGGCGCCGTCTGCGCATGCGCGACTATCGAGCCGATGAGAAACGCTTCTCTAAACACCCCGCCCCTTCATCAATGCCCCTCCCCTTTCAACACCCCTCCCGTACGGACTTCTTCGGAAAAGGTATGGACGCATCGACGATAGAAAGGTAACTATTAAACTACCACTTATCCAAAAATCGTCACCATCATGGTCGCAGTTGTCAGATGAAAATAAAAGCTTACTTACTTATACACTTATTGTTTGCTGCGAGTCTGCGTACATGGCCTGCCTGCGAGTTTCCAGTTCATCTGCTGATAGAAGGAAGTCCATATGATGTCTGGGCAGAAAGGACTGGCCCCCGCACTGCCTCACTCGACCGTGGCCGTCAGCGCAACTGGATGACAGCAGCACCTGCCCTCCCCGTCCCAGAGGCCCATGGGCACCTCCTGCCTCCGGGGCCGATTGAAACCCAGCTGATGCGCCAAGTCGAAGTAGACCGAAAGGGAGCGTGAGGAGATGGGGAGGGAAGGAGGAGGAGGAGGAGGAGGAGGAGGAGGAGGAGGGAGTGGGGGGATGGACTAGGAGAAAAGAGGAAGAAGTTGGAGAACGAAACGATGGAGAAGGAGGAGGAATAGAGGGAGTCAGACGAGGATGAAGAAGAGAAGGAGGGGTAGCAGCACAAACAAGGAGATGGAGGAGGGAATAGAAGGGTAGGACGAGGAAGGGGGTGGGATGAGTAGGAGGAGGGAGGATGCGATGACGATGGGTCTTTCTCAGACAACCACCCCAGGTAGAGGACCCTGAGGCTGGAGCCGATGCTGCTCAGCCCGAGGCGCCATAGGGGGCGCCACGCAGCAACACCCTGCATGCAGACCAGATGTGCGACGACGCCCAACGACACACACGCACATGCACACATACATATACGCATACATAGAGACACACACGCTGGCACATAAACCAAGCTTAGCCAGGCATAAATATTATTACTATTACCTCTATTTTTTCTCTTAACGGAACCCAACTGAATGGCAGCAACATATCCTTGTATCTTATTATTATTGTTATTACTACTACTGCTATTACCACTACTACCGGCACTACTACTATTAGGCCTACTACTGCTGCTACTACCACTTTGTTTAACATCGCATGGCAAACCTCAGTGACTGAATTCATAAAAAAAAGTTTACGTAGGTTGGAGAGCTTAGTGGGTCGGGTCTGACTCAAACTCAACTCAACGCTCTCAGCCAGTCACATTACTGCACCTTCTTTCATGAACGGGGCCCTTTAATGGCGTGGCACCCATTCATAGGGGGCGGTGGCTGAGCATCTCACCCGATAAATTCATTGAAAAATCAGCAGAGTGGAGCTACATATAGAAAAATCTCACCCCTTGCAATCTCTTCACGTGTCTTTCACTGAAAACTGAAGACACTGCTCTTTCACGAATCCTATCCCCATACCTCCTCTACCCCTCACCTCCCTCACCGTTTCAACCCTAAGCACTATCCCCCTTAGACTGTCTGCTTGCCTGACCCTTTGGATCTTAAACCTGGAACTGAGTTGAACCCCTCCATGCCCATCGATATTGTTTTGACTATGTAAACGCCTGTGAATAAGCTGGTTCCCGCGACTACGCTTTTTTGGCGCTGCAGTAATCTCGAGATTACGATTCTGGAACTACAGTCGTTACCATGAGACATCAGACGTTCTCTGAGTTTCTGGAACAGAGAAGACCTACATGTACAGTGACAAATCTCAGCCACTTCCCTTCTGGGAATATGAAGATCGAACATGGCATTTTGCCATTATATCAATCCAATGTTTCACAAAGATCACTTTTATTTACTAAGATCCGACCAAACAAAAACGAAAATAACAAAGAACCAACGCTGACGCTATGTACAATAGATTAATGCCACAAAAAATTTCATTATAAACGTCCTACATGTGTATCAAAGGCAATGAGGGACAATGTCAATGACGTCAACGTCATTACGTCATCGCGTGGCTGCATTATTAATAAAATTTGTTATTACTAACTTTATTTTAATTTTCTGTAATAGGCCTATGTTACGTTGCGAAACACATCAATTCAGAACGTCGTGTTGCATTAATTTCAAATTGTTTTCCAAAAATCATTGCAATTCACGGCATTTGGGGAAATTCACGGCATTCACGGCAAATGTCGAAAATCAGGGAATTCACGGCTTCCTTGAATTTCTACTATCCCTATAGTCGTGAGCCATGCTTATTCCTCGAACGGCTTTTTAAATGCGCAAAAATTACAGCTTTTCATTTAACTTTTCGCCAGGACAGAAATTTGTTTCAAGATATCTCCTCCAACCAGGGGCGTCTACACCATAGAAGCCTTGGAGCAAATGCTCCATCCAAGAAATAGGGGGGGGGGAGGGAAAGATCTGTCAGTGTGTGTGTGCCACCATTTTAGGGGAAGGAACGGGGAGGGGGGGAAGAAGAGGGGAAAAGGGACGTTGCTCCAATGACTTAGGGGGGATAGACGCCCCTGGCTCCAACTCAGCCATAATGAGTACACCGACAGCAAACTGTTGGTGGGAAGGTTAGACGGCGAGGGAGAGGACTCGCCGCCCGCCCTCATATTCTGAGGCTAAGAAAAAACGGTCACTGACACTTCATATCCATAGCTGCCTCTCAGGCCTGCTCAAAGGATTGCAATTCCTCAACGGTGGTAGGCTGCTACCGCCGTTGGCGTCGACCTTACCATTCCTTACCAGTTACTATACCTCACTATGCCCTACCATATCTTACCATACCTTACCAGTTACCATACCATACCTCACCATACCATACCATGTCTCACCTCACATTACCATACCTTACTATACCTTACCACACCTTACCAGTTACCATACCTTACCATACCTTACATGCGCATTATTGGAAGCTGGCGCTTGGTACGTAGTTTCTGATTAGCGTCACCCTCCTCTTTTATTCAGCATAGTACTGGTACCACCCGCGTGGGCGGAGTTTCAAAATTGTATCCTCCGGTGTTTAACGACATCTTATGACTGCCAGGGCCTTCGACTTTACCTTACCCGACAGATATTAGCTACCAGTTATTTTTAAAAGCTGTAAAATGGATTCTGACTCATAGGCCTACAGTGTTGAAAACGTTTTCAGGGTGTGTACACTGTGTAGGTGTAGGAGGGCATTGCATTAGCTTCAGTTTAGCGACATCTTGTGGGTGCCTGGCCTGTTTACCTCGACTTCATCTCTCCACAGAGCATAAACTGCGCGAATTATGTTTGGGAATAGGGTTGGCGACTGTGATGTACCCAGTGCAGATGATACAGAGGCAAGGGCGCGAACCGACGGGGCAGATGGGGAGAAGGTAACGGAAGGACCCCTGCAGGGCAGAGAAGGGTAGGGAATGGGAAGCGACATCAAAGAGCGTAGGGATAACGGAGATAGGGAGACACTTAGACGAAAAGAGACAGCGAGGCGTATTGGCAGTGACCCATGGCAAAACATAAAGGAACGAAGAGCAGGACGGACAGGCAAAGATGTCAGACATATATGCAAAGACACAAACACAGCGATAGATAATGTGCATGTATCATCGTGCAGTAAGAGACATACAGAGACAAATCTAGAGACAAAGTCACACATACAAAGAGACACACAGCCAGCCAAAGTGGAACATAAACATTCTAAACCCGACGATGACAACGATACGCCATAAAGAGAAAGGCAGACACCCAGAGATACATAAACACATAAACAACCGTACATATCATATGAAAACCGTTCGGCAGTAATTTACACTTGTGGACGGGGGTTTGACAGGAACTGGCAAGTCCTCACCAGTTGCCAATATTGCCAACCCTACTTTCCACTCGACACGGGCAATTTGAGCTACCTTTGCTAAAACAGTTCCCACGATTGAGAAGTCGGGGTGGGGTTGGGAGGGGTAAGATGAGAGGGGTGGAGGTATCGCCCACCGTCGAAGCAGGTCGACTTCACTTCGAAAGAGAAAAAGAATCGTTAAGAAATCAAACGCACCCATGCGCTTTGTCAAAAAGCGACATAGGCCTACACCCGTTTGTGTGTGTATGTATGAATATAGATGTATGCATGTATGTGTAAGTTTATGTATGTAGGACCTATTGTATATATGTATGTATGCAGTGCCGCCGAGAGTGGGGAAAGGGGGGCAAATGCCCAGGGGCCAGGCGATGTTTAGGGGCCCGGACTTATGAAAAATATTATAACCAGTTATACAAAGTTTATGATTTATGTATTTTTAAATATATTAATGACACTTAACTACAATCAGTTTAAACTTCAAGCATCTGAATAAAATCATAGTTGTATATCTTAATATAATATCGTACGGTTGTACCCGCACTTTTATTATTTCAATTTTTTTAAATTCTCATAAAGTTTAAAGATAGTTTAGAGGCCCGTGACTGCTCTGCCTACGGGCCCGTGACTGTTCTACCTATGGGCCGTGACAGCTCTGCCTAGGGCCCGGAATTTCTGTTGGCGGGCCTGTATGTATGCATTTAGGCCTAAGTAGGTTTGTACTTGCGTTCTTACGCACGTAAGCCTGTATGTATTGTTTGTCCTGGCATACCGTTCAAGTGAGTAAGTAAGAACTTGATAACTGCATAGTAGATCTTAATGACTTCAACGTCTTTTGGGTTGGGGTAGTCAACGCTTTTTTAAGGTACTAAAGGTGCTGTAATAATTATTTATATGCATATAATTTATGTATGCATCTATCTGTGTGTTCGTTTGCAGGTAAGTATGGCAGCATGCAGATATGTAGGCCTAGGCCTATAGTACATACTGTATAATGAGCTGCGGCTCAATCTCCTCAGTTTGTCCCTTCCACAGTTTCGCAACTGTCCGAAGTCTGTACTAAGCCTATTTGACAGTGATTTCACTGGTCCGATCGAGTCGGGAGCGCCACTGTTGAGTTTATTCTTGAAGTGGCGCTTTATAATTGTCAGAGATTACTATTTGCATATGTTGAATGTAAGTATGTATGTATATATGTATGTATGTATGGATGCATCTGTGGATGGATATTTATATATGCATAGTTGTATACTCTTGTATACATATAGATATACTGTATATGCAAGTATGTAGGCCTATGTACAGGCTCTATGCATATTAGTACGTATGTTGACATTTAAACAGCGCGTTTCACGGACACAGTAGCACCGATTTTCTAGTTCGACATCGTCGTCAGGTGATCGTCAATCCTCATGTAGAAAATTCATGATGCCACGAAGGCAGAGACCTACACAGTGCAGATGCAGCTGCGGATCTACACATGTAAGACCAGCAGTCAACAGGCCCTTGGTGCCCCCAAAATACGGAACTTCTTAACATTGGAAAACGTTATAAAATATCATTAAACTGGCTTACCTTATGTAGTGGTAGTTGTCATATTGGCTTACCTTATGTAGTGGTAATTAAGTAGCAGTATTTCCAGTCTTCTTGTCAAGACCTTGAACCTCAAGACCAAGACCAAGACCAAGACCTTGAACCTCAAGACCAAGACCTTGAACCTCAAGACCAAGACCAAGACCAAGACCTTGAACCTCAAGACCAAGACCAAGACCCAAGAAAAATCACAATCGTATCCAGACTTCTATTCCTTAATAAAAATTGTCCAGTCGGACTACTAGTTATTTTAATGAAAACATGAGTTTCTTCTTTTATTCAAGCAAAACAACTCTAAATGGAGACTGCAGAGAATTCCGAATTCGTATTTACAAAAGTCCTTCATGCAAAATGTTATTCCAAATGCCTGTTGAATTTATAAAAACCAATTTGCTCAGAATTTTCTGACCAAGACGTGACCTGTGGAGTGTGGAGCCTCATAAAAATTTTGCCATGTGAAAAAACACTGTCTACAAGTGCTGCAATCGCTAGCACACAAAGCAGCTTTTCAAGAAACGGATGTAAATGTAACAAATTAATCATGAGTCTGTTTTGAAATCATTCCATGGTAAATAACCGGAAGTCAAAATAATTGTAAAAAACAACAGTGAAGCCTCATTCACACCGTGTAAATACTAAAGCAATAACTGTATGAGTAATTATTGGATAAATTTTTAAAATTCTTGCCGTTTGTTAAAATTAATGACTGTTCATATTGACAAAAGTCTTGGAAAACCAAGACCAAGACTTTGAACCTCAAGACCAAGACCTTGAACCTCAAGACCAAGACCTTTGGTCTCAAGACCAAGACTTTTAAAAACGAACTCGAGTGCACTCGAGACCAAGACCTTGGTCTCGAGGACAACAAAACAGAGTATTTCAAGTGTATAGCGAGTCGATTAGCGACATCTCATATCCTCCAGGGCCTTACACGTTAACCGTGCAATAATACATTTACTTGCGACTGGATTGGCTGATACAGAGTTCGTGTGGATATACCAGAAGGTCGTTGACGTCTCAGTATGGTTCTTATCATTCTGTTTGCTGTTGATTTTATAGTAGGTCTATCTTTAATGCGCTTAGTTTCGCGTTTGGTTCTTCGAGCTCCTTTATCATTTTCTTTAATGAATACAGTATTTCTTAGGCAGCAGCTTATTGGTCTGGAAGACTTATGGTAAACAGAGGATAAGTTTTAGCATTTTTGTTTACATTTTTAAAACAAATTTCCTTGACATTTGGTACGAATTAACCTATTTCATTGTTGTTACATTACGGGCCTTAATATACATGTACCTTTTCTGTTTTGTTTACTTCTATTTCTAGAAGCTTATTAGCCTTAGGCAACCATTTTATGCAGTTTCTGTTTGGTTAAAAGAGCAAATTTTTTCATCTTAATAATGTTTGTTATTATCATTGCATATTGTTCTACTCGGGGTCAACAACGGAATTACAGCTCACTAGCAATGCATGCTAATAACTTGAATAATAATTTGAATAAAAGAAACTAGCACCTATATAATTTTTGCTACAAAAATATACAATGCAATCCCATATCATTTATGATAGAAAACTGTATCTCACACAAAACTGCTGTAGGTGCGTGTTTTTTTGTATGCATCGGATGTAGGCCTAAGTAGATTTGCACTTGCCCATTTATGCAAATAAGCCTGAACTAGGTACACCGTACATGTAACTGTATGGTAGGTCTTAACGACTTCAAAATCATTTGGTTTGGCAGTTGATGCTTCTTCTATAAGGTACTTAAACGGCACTACAATAATTGATTATATAATTTTATATATATATAAATAAAATAACAAACATTGTGCCATGAGCAGTTTAGTTACATATGTAACTGCAGTCTTTAGACCGGCTTCCTCCAGTTTCTTGCTAGTAGCTTTTATTTCATGCCACACTTTCCAAGCAAAAACTCTTAAGTATTTTTTCAAAATTTTCTACACACAGCATTGTCTTGTAGGTGTAGAAAACCAAATCAGAAACATACAACTTTTGCAAGCATACAGCTTTCACCCTATAACAGTTCAACAGGGACGCTGTGCTGCATGCTCTTAAACTACTTTCAACTTCACTTCCACAAGCTAAAAAATCGCTTGTACTAGGAAGCAAGTTTCCAGCCACAATTTCATAAAATTAAGTGGAGCACCTGATGAGTTTCTCTTGATGTGGCACTATTTAAATTTACAATTACAATCGAATCACTAGACAAAAAGTTAATTAACCGTTCATGTAAAAGAAGCATACCGGTACTTGCTTCCGTATCTCTACATGGAAATGCCTCAGAAGTGACTCTGTGAGGTTTCAGGGCAAAACAAAACCTAGCCTGAAGCACAAGTAGTCATCCACAAAGGACGGCCGCAAAAATGACCTGTTTCGGACCCTTCCCCTAGTCCGCATTCCCCAGCCCCGTTGCAGACGCCTGCACTCAAATGCATTACTAAGGCCTAGAATAGGTTGCCTTGTTAATGGTGCAGATAAAACTATACATGTACCATGGTATGGAAACCCTGACACTGCCACGTCCAGCAAAGGGACTCTAATAATTAGACTAAAGCTGTACAGACTGACTGAAGTTGGTGTTTAAGGCACAGTACCAACTGTATAAGAGTAAGTATCAGCCCAATGCGGACGTCCGCATTGCCAACAACCCCTCCCACGTCCGCACCTGGGTGATCTCTCCATCTCGCAGACGTGCTTAATGGAAGACCTCAAACACGACCATCGCAACTAAATCAATTACCAGACAAATGAAGCATTCACCTGGCATTGTTGCCAGGTTTTATTGCAATTCTTAAAGAGAAGGAAAGTTATTTCACAAACCCAAATTTGCACCACTTTACACTCGAAGTAACTTCTATCAATGCCCTCATCCATGACTTGCTCAATTTCATTGGGAATCAAAGCTGCGAATGTAGAAAACATAAATTAAAGTTGCCCCAGTGGAACACTGTTGACAGGTTTGATACAAGTATCCCATGCAACGACTGAATGTCTATCGTCCAAGCGATTGGTTATTGTGAATGTACCCTCATGTGTCGGCCAAGCGAGCTGCCTTCAGTGAATTGAGCTGGACAGTGTATACAGCTGAAGGGTTTTTCCGCACTGTGCGACTTCAGATGCTCGATGAGGGTCGTCTCGGACCTGAACCCCCGCGGGCACTGCGGGCAGCAGTACGGCTTTTCCGCGGGCACGTTCTCCACGTTGTTCTCGTGGAGGAGCGGATCCATCATCAAGCTCATGTTACCGGCTTCCTGTGCATGCTGGAAAATGTGCCGACGCAACGAGCCCTGGACGCTGAACTTGCGGTCGCACATGGTGCACACGTACGGTTTTTCACCCGTGTGGGTCTTCATGTGGGCTTTGAGGTGGCTTTTTAGGATGAACTTCTTTTCACACATCGTGCACTGGTGGTTCTTTTCGCCGATGTGTGACTTGATGTGCGTCTTGAGGTTGCTTCCCGAAGAGAACATCTTGCCACACATGGTGCATGGGTACGGTTTTTCGCCCGTGTGCGTCCGCATGTGTTTCTTGAGGTTGTTTGCGATCGGGAACATCTTGTCGCACTCTTCGCACTTGTAAGGCTTTTCGCCGGTATGGACTGTCGTGTGTCGGCGCAGCGACCCGGCCTCGCGGAAATCCTTGTTGCAGATGTTGCACTTGAAGAGACGCTCATCAGTGTGGATTTTCAAGTGGTTCTTGAGGTGACTCGACAGCACGAATCGCTTCCCGCAGATCGAGCACGCATGCTGGCGCTCACCAGTATGCGACAGCTCGTGAGCCTTCAGATTGCTCGTTGAATTGAACTGCTTTCCACAGATACCACACGAGTATGGTTTCTCGTTGTGAATACGACAGTGCTTCCTAAATTCACTTAAAGACGTGTACGACGTGCCACATGTCATGCACACGTAGCCCGTCTTCTCGTCCTGGTGTATTCGCATATGACGTGTCAGATAGCTGGACTGTGAAAACGACTTATTGCATTCGGCACAGCGAAACGGTCGTTCGCCTGTGTGCTTGCGCACGTGGTTGGCCAGCGCCGAGTCTGTCGAAAAGTTACAGTCGCAAATGTCGCACGAGAATGGTCGTTCACCTGTGTGGTATTTGAGGTGTGCCATCAGTTTCATTGAAGATGCAAAGGTCTTCTCACAGACACTGCATATGAGTGAAGATTCACCTTCGGTTGTCAAACCCTTTCGTTTGCGTCCTCGTTTTTTCTGTACACGAGATGCAGCTTCTCGTACCAGATCTAAAATACACCAGAAACTCGTTATAACTGGCTTCAGTCATTCTATCATGAATCGCATTATAAGGAGATCATGCTATATACGAAGTTTAGTTTCTATTGATGAATTCATGTCTGGATTCATTTCCCTGACCAAGTTTAACACTTTAGAGCTGCATCGGTTTCCCAGTCGCTTTTAGTACACTCTCGTCGTTAAAGTGTTAATAGGAATTTACGTGTCAATCAAGCGTGATATAAGGAGGCACTGGTGTGTAATTCAATAATACCTCAAGTACTTGAAAAGGCAATCTCTTTACTTGAAAAGGCAATCTTTTTCTTGCTTGCAAAAGATGCATTAAAATAACACAGCTGAGCTCCCAGAGCTCACCATTATAAAACCAGTTACACTCTACAAATATGTCTTGTTCTAACAAACCTTTTCATATCTGTTAGATAGCTGCGTAACAGCAATGAGGTTCTTGTAATGCGCTATATAAATGTTCAGATACAAATATATGCATAAAAACAAAGGGTACCCTGTTGCAACAATTGTACCACTGGGACAGTAGGATTTCTGTAGCAAACCTAGAGGCTAATGACCCTACATTAGGGGTCACTCATCTACACGTACAGCTGCCTTTTGATATTTGGCTTAAGACAATCTTATCAGAATAAACATGCCAATTTCTTAATTTGCCAACCAGCATCATTTACAATCAACAACTCATGGAGACTTCCATATTCCAGCAACAAAAAGTAGACACTACAGCTCAACAAGTTAGCTGTTTCTGGACCAATGTAAGAAACAACATACAGCCTGGCACCTGCAACCGCCAGCAGTCAATTGATCAATGTACACTGTGTCCCGATGAAAAGTAGACCCCAAGAAAAAGTGTCATAACTCGGTCAAAACGTTTAGCATTTGCCTGAAATTTTAAAAACAACACTAGCCATATTACCACCAAATCGTAACGCCGTTTTGAAATGTTGGTGAGTTTGTCAAGTTTATGAACGGTTGAGAGAAGGGAAAATTTCCAACATACAAATTTTTGACAAATGTTTAGGGGTCTACTTTTCATCGGGTGGCTA
The DNA here is from genome assembly GCA_963556255.1 of Allolobophora icterica. Classification (NCBI taxonomy): domain Eukaryota; kingdom Metazoa; phylum Annelida; class Clitellata; order Crassiclitellata; family Lumbricidae; genus Allolobophora; species Allolobophora icterica. Next base: position 76,021,170 of record OY744605.1, on the reverse strand, counting down.
CTTCACATTCAACAAGACAGTACCCCTGCGCACCGAGCACGTGAGACCATTGCTCTGCTGTCCCGAAAGACACACGACTTCATATACCCACAGCTGTGGCCGCCAAAAACAGTCCAGACCTCAATCCAGTTGACTATCAAATCTGGAGTGTACTGGATGAGCACGTTTATCATTCCTGCATTCGTGACGTTGATCACCAGTCTGATTGAAGAGTGGCAGCTGTTTGACCACGTGATCATCGACCTGGCCATCAAACAGTGGCGTCCACGTCTATGGTCGTGTGTCCGTGAACACTGAACAAGGACATTTTGAACACCAACTGTAGCTGAACTTCACTTCCTTATGGCTCTTGTATGTTGGAAATTTCCCCTTTTCACTACTGCATCTCAAACGTTCCTAAACTTGACAAACTTACTAACATTTCCAAACGGCGTTACAATTTGGTGGTAATATGGCTTCTGTTGTTTTTAAAATTTCAGGCAAATGCTAAAGTTTTGACCGAGTTATGACACTTTTTCTTGGGGTCTACTTTTCATCGGGACACAGTGTAGAATAGGACTTAAAACAACAACGTTTCTTGAAACATATTTACATGTCTGAAACATATTTACATGTCTGCGAAAGCCCAGATTTTTAAGCTGTGAAATTAAAAAGCTTATACAATAATAAATAATAATTCTTTTTAACCACACTGTCTGCTATTTGGTACAACTTAGCACAAATACAACTGTAATGCAACTGGACAATCTCTCCATACCAGTTGAACAACTTGACAACAAACTGGCAATTCATATGTACATGTAGTACCAACGCTAAAACCTCCACAGAGGCAATTTCAATAATTTGCTACAGTAAGCTCCATGTCTCACACCCTATAACAAGAGTCATCTTACCTAAAGATATATGGGCTGCCTCTTCACCAGCTCTATTTGACAAACTGACAGGCGGAAATGCATCATTTTCCTCATCCTCTTCGTCATCCTCATCTTCACCTTCTTCGTCATCTTCATTTGTGCCTTGACCATCGCTGAATTCTTCTTCCTTTATCATTCCCTCGACCATCTCCTTCTTCACGCCATCTTCATTCTTCACCGCAAAACTTCGTTCTTGAGTGACCCGAGGTCTTTTGATCTTGAAGCCCTTCATCAGGCGAGCACCCTCGTCCTCTGTGTCAATGTTCCACGCTTCCAAGTTCAGCTGCGTCTCCATTGCAAATCAGAAGATATTCTTCTGCACATAAAAGAAACGTAAAGTCTCAGTTGGTCAAATAACGTATCGTAATCATAATATTCAGTTCTGACAAACTTCACCCCGCAAAACACTACAGTTCCTTACACCACAGCTTTGGGCGTCAAATCAAAGACTGCCTTATAATTATAAAATATCATTACAACTAGGACACTGTAACTTTTTGTCCAAGAAGCAATTTCCATAATCAAAGCAACAAGTTTTCTCCATTTTGTTTTATTGTGTTAATTTATTGTATTAGTCAGTAAATAATTACTCTCTAGTTAACAACTTGTTACAAATATCTTGTGTGCAGTTGCTGTGATCTACTCGACACCAGTCTAGGCTGTTCTTGAAACAGTTCCATGGGAAATACCATAATTCAAATCCTACAGCCATTTCGTATACCATTCTACACTAGGGGAAAAATCCACACATACTACAAATGTCTCCATAAAATTCAAAATAGCACAAGGAGCCACAACTAATTTACACTCAAAAACAAACATACTGTAAAATATATGAAAAATCAAGAAACTTAGTGTAATTTTCCAGAAATGTTCCTCATTGATGCTTTCCTTAAAACAATACATGGCTACCCCAGATTGTAAGGGAAAGTAGAACACTATGTGCTCCTGGATGGACTTTATAAGTAAATGAGGACTTCATAAGTGGTTCCCATGACAAAACATGAAGCACAATAAAACTCATTCGAGAGCGTCGTAGATCCGATCGACGTTGAGGTTAACTGATAAATTTAGACAACATCTGGAAATGTTGCAAATGCAACACTTCCACAATATTCCTGAATAGACATTTTGGCACCAGTTCAGTTTTTTTATTTCCAGTGTCTCTGATTGAGTTTATCTGACGAACAACATTTCGTGAGAACATTTTCTCCACCATTCTTACGTGCATCATGGATTTCTAATTTACTGATACCAATAAACGTATTAAAACCTTTGTGTGACTCAGTACCTTATGTAACTTAGTTTATTGACTTACGATTATTCTTTTGGTAGCACACAAAGCTCTACTTTCTCTCGCAATCCGGGGGTGCCATATTATTCAAAAATAGGACAACAGGAAGGGAATGTTTCTCAAGGATTACCAAAAATAAATGAAATGAAATCAGATTTACATGCAATTATAGTGGCTATTTGGTCTGAAATAGAAAAATTAACAAAATAATCTGTGGGTGAAAGTTTATGTTCCAGAACAACAAACTTAAATCCAAAGTACAGAATGCAATAAGCATACTTTTAATTTCTGGCAAAGTTTACAAATTAACTAATTTTTATGATATACCATTTTACTTATAACACATAGGCTAATTATTTGGAAATGAGCACTTGTCATGTTTAAATATAAAATTGCAAAATTTGTATGTATGTAAATGATATTGGATGATGTGATAAATATATGATGTACAATTTGATATTTAAACGATATATAACGATATGATATTAAATGGTATTTAAAAGATCATCGCTTAACTGCATTCTTCATGCAAGGTCATGAAGAAATTACAATATGCATTTTAAAGTTGATAATATAGTATAGAGCGGTTTGGATTAGTCCACTTCATAATTTATTGGCATAAAGTAAGTAAGTCTACAATCACTGCACCGACGCGTGTTGAATCAGACCCAACCTCCATTATATATTGACCCTGAATCCGGACCTCTAACTCACTAACTAATTTCGATAGAAATCGATGCTTACTTACCTATATTTTACTTACTTACAAGTTAATTATTTACATTTCACTTACTTACATTTTTGAATAATCACTAAAATGCTAATAAATTATCGAATTTCTTTCAGCATCGAAATAACTATCTTTACAACAAGCGTTAGCCAAATTTCTCTCGCAATCCCGGGAAAACGATTTACTTACAAAAATAATAAAACACCCCTAATTTTTAAAATTAAGACACCAAACGCAGAACTTTTAAGTTTCCTCTTGTACTCAACTATATAAATTAACGCCTACCTTACGCAGACGTAAATTTAAACGAAATTTTGTTTAAAAAATTTGACCTGAAAACAAAGACTTTATAAGCGGAAGTGCACGCCAACCGCGGAAACCGATAAGTGAGGAAGATCACAAACCAAAATTGATATAGCGCTTTCAATCGGCAGAACGGTTTTACATGTAATGTAAAACCCCGAAATTTCTCAGCGTCACACTAGAGCCAAGTCGGGAAGACCAGCTCAATTACCGGGGCTACATCGAATCAAGTCCGCTATAGCCAGGTTCTTTTTGAGTTTAGAGCGTTAACAATTATTGTGCTCAACAACAATCTTATGTAATATGCTGTAGCCTGTATCGTCACTTTCCAATTTGCTCAATGTGACAAAGGCATTATAATTTCGAACCGGCGCCAGCTGCGAAGTAAACGGTAAGTTCAGCGATGCGCTGGCTCAGTGTGTGACCTTGGCATTCGCCCATGATTGCCTACTCGAGTACCTCAGAAGGTGAAATGAGTCATGAATGCCTCATTCAATTTCCACGGTACCTGCTGGATGGTTGTGCTCAACACAGCGTTAAGACAAAATTGTTCGAATATCCACTTCCCAACCCAGTTCATTTTAGAAATCGAATCTAACCTAATGACATTGATCTGTTTCGTCGTTATCGCTGGACCTGCAACCTGGAATGGCCTTCCTGTTGCACTTCGCCTGGTCCCTATGACTCACTCTACCTTGTTTCTTGCAAACTTAAAAACTACTCTCTTTAGCCGTGGTTGGACTAGGCTCGAGCGCTCCTGAGTAGATAACCTTGGAGGGGCGCTATATAAAAGCTCATTAATAATAATAATAATAATAACGCTCAAGCCATAAATCGACGGCCGCTTCAAGTTAAACTTACATTGCAGAAGCGACGTCGAAATCCGATCTCGAGAAACCAGCTGAAGTCAAGCTACGGAAGATTGCCGAAGCAGACGAGTTGTAAGTTTACTTCTTAACTAGGCCTACAGCAGAGAAGTTATAAATATATCAAAACTGGGCAGTGAATTTCAAATTTTCAATTCTAAACGATTTTATTAGGCGAGATCTATCGAGAAAAATCTGTTCCTTTAACAGACGTCACGCCATTGGCATTTGCTGTCCAAAAAAGGCATTGTGTTAAGTGCACGCAGACTGTGACGCAGTGGCGGCGATCTTGTTGGACAGGTGGGTGGGAGTGGGGGGCTTTAGAAATGATGTGGTCGAAAAAAGAGTTTTGACCTGAACTGGTCAAAAAAGAAGTCAAAAAATTTTTCTCATGTGTGATAAAATTTATTCTAAAAAATGTATTCTAAAAATTTTTTCCACGATACAATTTCCAGACCTTTTTTGGCGTTTCTTCTAAATTTGGGGATTTGGGGGACAAATGTATGGTGTGCCCCCCCCCCACTCTAAAACGATGCTTTCACATAGGCTGACTTAGCCCTCGGAGACTGACCATATAAAGAATTACATATTTGCTGAAATACATGTAGGGTGACTTTTTCACCCAGTGTCTCAGAGCTCTTTTTCACATGGACGGCGATCTAGGGGGGGACATGTGATCCCACATTTAAGAGTGGGGGGACACGCCATACATTTGTCCCCCCAAAATTTTGAAGAAACACCAAAAAACGCTGAGAAATGTAATTGCGCGTGAGGGTTTTCGCAGCCTTTTTGACAAGATGAGGTAAAAACTGTATATTTGAGCAGAAGTGTCCCCCCGAAAATTGTGAGAAAGAAGAAGAAATTCGTTAAAAAAATCTTAACATTTTTGGGGATGAATTTGTAAAAAGTTAGCATGGCCGACTTAAGTTTTGTCCCCCAGCTCTCAGATAAGATCGCCGCCACTGCGTTTGCAAGTTACTTGTTTCTAATAAACGAATAAAAAACTGCAATACACAGCAGCAATTTTCTAAACTATATGTCTAAATTAGAAATGTCTTCCATGGGTCAGATTACAGTCATCACCACATATGCACATCTTTGACACATGATATGTGCAAACCATTGGCGGCGATCTTGTCTGAGAGGTGGCGGGGGGGACAAAGTCGGCCACGATCTCGTCGACGACCGGTTTTGGAAAATCTGGTCACAACATTTTTTTTTCTTTTTTCAAAACTTCATCTCCGATAAATTTCGCTTTCATCTCCGAAAAAAGTTGATGACCTTTTTTTTTAGTCCTTCACCTCTTTTTACAACTTTTTCTTCTACTAATATAATCCTCTCTTTTTTACACCACTTCTTCACTTTTTACTTTTTTTCCCCACTTTCATTTTCACCAATTCATCTCCACAAAATCTCGATTTCATCTCGAAAAAAAGTTGACCTTTTTTTAGTCATTCGCCACGTTTTACAACTTTTTACCGTCTCCCGGCAATAACCCTTTTCTTATGATTTCTTCCTCTACAAAATTCTAACTTTTTTGACGAATTCCTTCTTCTTTCTCACTTCTGCTAAAAAAATTTTTTTTTACCTCGTCTTGTCAAAAACACTGCGAAAACCCTCACGCGCATTTACATTTCTGAGCCTTTTTTGGTGTTTCTTCAAAATGTGGGGGCGGGGGACAAATGCATGGAGTGTCCCCCCACTCTTAAAGGTGGGGGGGGACATGCCCCCCGTTACCCCCTAGATCGCCGCCCATGGTGCAAACAAATATGCCAAACGAATATGTGTTTTTTGTTCACGTCTGGAACAGTGACCTTTAAAACTTTGTTCCTTGTGTCTCTGTTCTTGGCTTCTTGTTCCCTGGTGCAAAAATTAGAATTTGGGACAGTAACCCAGAAGCAAAAGGTTCAGCTGTGAAATAGTACTTTGCATAAACTGGTACTGTGGTGAAAATTTCACCTCGTGTTAGCCTTCGAGGGTTAAAGCAATAATTTTATCAATCAATTCTTTGATTATTATAACGATGCTACATAAGTCAGCTGTAATCATAATCATAATCAGTTGTCATAACAACACAACGCTGTCACACTGAATACTTGAATTCCATACAAATACTGAACAGTTCAATTTACATGCTTCATAAATTACAAATAACTGATGGATCATTAAAGAATTTAATACATGGTTAAATCAAACATCGGCAACTATCGTTTTCGCTTGTTTTGATAATAGTCATCACAGTCCTCCAAACTCATTACTCAAAAGGAGGCAGTTCAGTTACATATACATATCACTGCTTAATTTCGTTGATATGACACAGGCAGGACACATCAAGAAATGGTTCGTAATTGGATGGATGGTTGACCAGAGATTGCCGCACCACTCGGCGATTACTCAGCCTCCCATTCTTCAGGATCGGCGAACAAATACCAATGCACGCTGGGAGGGTAAAACGGTCTCCCATCATTGGATCGCTGTTGCTGTGTTTGCGCCTCAGTCGAAAGATGTTTAGACCTCGGGACCTCACTTCTGAGGAGTCACTGCCAGCAAGTAAATAACTTTGTTACCTAAAGTTTCCTTTATTACACATTTATACCGTTATTTGTATCCGGTATATTACATCTGCACCATTATCTGTAAACTGCTGCAGCTACTAAACTACTGATAATCAAATCACTAGTATACATCAACTGTGTCGTACTTTCTACCATGCGTACAAGTCAACGTTGTCCTTCAGAATGCTGTATATAATTTCATAACAGTTCGTACGATACACTTAACATTTTCTTGTATCTTCATGAATTTAATAGCATACAATGTATGAATAAACAGTGGCGATGAAAAGGCCTAGACGTAAGCAAGGGCAATATGCTGCTAAGGGCAATAAACTCAGAAGACACTAAAGATTTTGGTTGACAGAGGATGATATTTACAGTTGGAGTATAGGGTCTGACAAGCATGGGTAATGCTGGAATCGGGCCGCAAATGTTCAGTGGTAAAAAATTTCAGTCTTATGTCATACTCAATCACAAAGCAGCTCCGATAACAGATCTTGTATCCCCCAAAATGAAATTCACTGAATGAAACTGGTAATGGTCCGACATGCAACCCCTGGATGTCCATTTTTGGTTGGCTATGGCTCTGTGAGCTGCTTCACAGTCAGATCACATATCTTTGATTTACACTGATGCACAGAAGTATTAGTTTCAGTAGATCAGAAAACTGATAGACTTGTACAGAATAGAAGTATGAAGTATATCAGTGATACACTCAACATAGCAGACTTCCACAAAACATGGCTTGTGAGTCTGATCTCCGGCAGCCATGGGTTAGTTAGGCATAAAAGGCCAATTAGTTATTCCCCTTGAAAATCCCAAAATTATTGGACCTGCTTGGAATACCTACTACAGTATGCACCCAGCAGTTTGTACAATATTGTACCTTCTCTCTTTTATGCAGTGTCTGACAATGTTACAAACTAATGTGGCCAGACGACCTGTTCATAATAATCAGTCTGGTTGCAACACACCAACTATGGCCAACAGCAACGCATACAGTGCTGACGTTTTTGCATGTCTGCATGAACCATAGTAGGCATTTTCTTAAGCAGCCAATGCATGCTTTTGAGCATTCTGGCCACATTAGTGTCTGCTCTTACCAGATAAGCCCATCAGAGTTAAGAATTCATCAGTCAAAATAACTAGTTCCAAACTGACTGATATTGGTGTCAGATTTGGGCAGATCAAGAACGTGGCAAACAGCGGCATATACATGGCCTCGAAAGCCACAAAGAACACCATGCAAAGCTATTTATCTACAGCCTCGGCTTTCTTGTGTGTTAGCATGTGTCTTTTGAGAGAGTTACTCGCCGTAAAGTACGTCGGGCAAACCGAACACGCATACGGCTTTTCTCCAGTGTGTGTTCGTAGATGGACCTTCAGATGGCTCAACACAATGAACTTCTTCTCACAGATCGAGCAGCTGTACAGCCTCTCGCCCGTATGAATTCGCTCGTGAATTCGCAGGCTGCTCGAGCACGCAAAGTGTTTGTCGCACTGTAGGCAAGCGTACGGCTTTTCACCGGTGTGAGTACGCATGTGTTTCTTCAGGCCGTGTGACGCGGTGAACCTCCGATTGCAGCAGCTACAAGCGAACGGTTTCATTCCGGAGTGGATGAGTTTGTGTCGGTTGAGCGAACTCGGTTTCAAGAACTCGCTGCCACACTCTCCACAGATGTGCGTCTTCTCTCCGGTGTGATTGAGAAGGTGCGAGCGCAACTGGTCGGAAGATGGAAACTTCTCTGAACACTCGATGCAGGGGTAAAGCGATTCGCCGGTGTGTAGCCGGACATGCAGAGCCAGCTTCAGCGGATGTCCGAACTGCATGCTGCACATTCGGCAGACGTAGCTCGTCTTAACATGCACCGACATGTGTCGCTTCAGTGAGCTAACAGCACTGAATGCGCGAAAACACTCAGGGCATGCATACGGCTTCTCACCAGTGTGAATTCGCAGGTGTACCTTAAGGTGGCTTGGCACAGTGAAGCGCTTTTCGCAAATGCAGCAGGCATATAATTTCTCCCCGGTGTGTGTGCGGTGGTGTCTTTTGAGTGTGCTTGATGCTGAGAATGGCTTGCGGCACAGCTCACACACATACGGCTTTTCACCAGTGTGCACTCGAAGGTGCTTCTTCAATCCATGTGCTTCTGCAAAGCGCCGACCACAGATAGTGCAACCATGTGGACGTTCGCCAGTGTGTAGACGTAAATGACGTTTCAGGGACCCCGGCTCACCAAAGTGTTTCAGACAAATGACGCATTCATGTGTCTTTTCTCCAGTATGAAGGCGCATGTGTCGCTTCAATGAGCCAGGCTCGGCAAATTGCTTCATGCACACCTCACAATCTAGTGGCTTTTCACCAGTGTGAACTTTAGCATGCAATTTAAGGTGATTGGGAAGCACAAACCTCTTGTTGCAAAGCAGACATGGGTAAGGTCTTTCTGCCGACGATTCCATACTGCAGTCTAAGGGACTGAAGTACTGACCTGCAATGTTAGTCTGATTAAATTCCATGTAGACTCCGCTCGAGTCAATTGAGGTGACCCATGATCGAAGACATAACTACATTTGGGTCAAACTAAAGTGAAAGTGTTATATTAAACCAATTCAAGCCAGCATCGAAGTAGTTAATCATTGCTGCACATCAGCAATCACATCGCGTAAATACGTTTACTCAGTGATGCTATTATCGGCATCTTTGGGGCGTATTGTCGTTAGCTTATTGTCACGAATTTTCCGTCCCATTTCCTGAAAGTGGTCGCTGTTGCTTCTGAATGGCTATAAAAGCTTTCAAACACAAAACTGTTTCGAAATATCCAAATAGCAAAAACGATACTGAAGCATTATACGAAAGAGCAACATTAATAAATGTCTGTAATAATTTTTCTCGCTTTCTTGTTACGCGTTCTTGCATAACAACCATTAATTAAATTATATAGCGCTATACTCAGTAGACGTTTAGTGTAGCCTTTACGCAACTTACAAACAAAATTGAAAAGAATCTCCCAAATTTGCAACGAAAAGCGACACAACTGAAACAAAAAACACACGTGATACTAATCCTGTACGATGAGTTATAAGATTTTAGAAAAATTAATCGAGAGCAGACCTTTTAAAACTGGAAGTATCCCTTTCATATTCGTCACGTGATCCTCAAATTGGACGCTTGTAAATTTATTTATTTTAGGTATGAAGCAGTTTATATGTAATAATTATTTCTTTATATATATGTCGATATAGTTGGACCTTATTTAAATGGGTGTATATTACGTATTCAGGAAATACCTTATTGCTGCTTCAGTGCGTCGACTCGCCATGTCGTCTGCTGTATAGGCCCTATGTGTTAGCTCAGATTGAGTCCATCATGCATTCGTTTAATTGTATACATAATACGTTGTTTTAATGGCTGTATGCCATGAAGTATAAAACGTCGAACAGATTAGTAATACAATTATTTCTTCGCAGTTCTGTCGTTTTCCTCAGTCTCGCATTTTTCATCGCCGCATCGATCGTGCGAGCCTCCGAAACTGAACGACGCCCATGCCAAAACCTTACAGAGCACATCGGTTTTTATGAGCTCGTAAATTTAACATTTTCCTTTAATGAAATTATCCATACTGACTCCACGATGCTTCATGTCGGTTTTCATGCATTTGGAAAGCAGTTTCACGTAGAGCTGTTTTCTTCAGTGCAGAGATTTGGTGTTTTGCCACCCTTTGCAAAAATTACTGTACACTCGGACATTGGTGTTAAAACTACATCTGTTATGGATCTGAACATTTCGTACTTTCATGGACACTTGCGTAATGAAGTTTCATATGCTCACGGGTCAGTCAATGGTCAAGAATTTGATGGAATTATTCGAACTGAAACAGAGTCCTATTTTGTGGAACCATCAAGCAAGTATCCTCTTGCTGTTAATAACAAATGTGGTTTCGGACATCACTTAATATACAAGCGCTCAGATCTTATAAATCTTGAGGAATTAGTGAAGGACATTCGATACAGAGAATTAGAGGTGGATCCATCCAAGGAGGAATTCCTGCCAAATGCACCACCCTTGGGAAGAGGAAGTGTGCCTGTAAATAAAACCAACAGACCTTGGAAGAAAAAACGAAGTGTCTTACACAACAATGCCTTGTACTGTGACCTACGTGCTGTCATTGATCATACATACTTTCGTAGTATTGGAGGCTCAAATGAAATAAAGGCATTACAGGAGATAGTTTATGCGATTTCAGAGGCAGACCGGGTGTTTCGGACGACAGACTTTGACGGAGATGGGTTGGGAGACAACGTTGGCTTCATCTTACAGGAAGTCACATTCTTCACTTCTGCTCTAGCTCCTGGATACCACATGAGAAATGTTGACGAAGTTGACTCTGAAATCTACCTCAAACAGCTATCACGATATGACTTTTCTCAGTACTGTCTTGGTCTTGCATTCACATTCCGTGATTTTGGAGGCAACGTCGTAGGTATTGCGCACAAGAGCAATCCAGACCCAAGTCTGTCAAGTGGGGGCTTGTGTGGAACACCACAGTTGTTGAAGGACAGGACCTTTCAGTGCTTGAACACACTCTTGGTCAGCCAGCTGTTTCATGGTGAGCTGCTAACCAGAGATATTTTGGCGCTTACATTGACTCACGAATTGGGTCATTCTTTTGGAGCTGAGCATGACGACTCCTTCTGTGTCTCTGAAGCCGACAAACCATCTGGTAAATTCTTAATGCACTATCAAGCGAACACTGGTAAGCTGCCAAACAACTGGAAATTTTCGTCGTGTAGCAAGAAGACAATTGCATCGGTCATTGCCAACCGAGGACTGTGCCTTCTTGTTCCAACAGGTGCGATCTGTGGGAATCAAATAGTTGAGGAAGGCGAGGAATGTGACTGTGGCTTCCCCGAAAACACTTGCCAGCGGATTGACAGCTGCTGTACACCGCCATCACTTCTTTTTGCACAAGATGGAGTTGGATGCAAGTCTGACCCTTCAAAAAACCATTATTGTAGCTCAAAGGTTAGTCTGAGGCTTTGGTTTTTTGACCATTTAATATCAAAATATTTTTGCAGAATTTTCCATTACAATATGATAAGGCATAAAAAAACTGTGATTCTAATATTTCTTCTGGCACTCAGTAGTCAGTTGGTTAAAGCAATGAGCTTGTAACATGGAAAGTACAGAATCAGATCTTGTTGAGCCAGTTACTTTGTATAGAACTTGAGCAAGTTCTAAATGCAGTTGCTTTGCCACATCGATGTGTTGTATGATGTGTGCACTTCTAAACTTTGGAAGGAGGCAATTTCAAATACAGCTGAATTTGTCTGTGGTTAACATTTATTTCTCATATGCACATCTGTATTTGTACATACATATATATAGACCAGTATTGCTATATACATAGTATGTATATAATAGGGTGGTTCTGACTTCCATGGGAAAAAATTAAAATTATTTTTTCTTGAGTTTCCGCTTTTAGTTGTGTTCCAATGAATATAAAAGAAATTTGTGCAAAGTTATAGAACATTATCTTGTCATTTAGAGGTAGCTCAATAACATTTAAATTTGACATAAAGGTATTTTAAAAGAAATTTTTCCATTATCCATCATTTTTAATATTTTCTTTACCTAATGAAACAACAATGTTTAATTGTTGTTATTATTAAGTGAACAAACTGTTAAAGTAGTAGTTCTAAATAATTTCAATTAATTAGTTTGACTTTATGTTATTATGTAATAATAATATATGGCTCACAAATCATTTGCTGAAGTTTATTTTGACTTAAGCATTTCTTTCTTGCATTCTGGAAAGTTGCTTCAGTGATCATGCACTACTTGAAACAGATACTGTTTCTGGTTTTCTTTGTAATTATGGAATTGTACTCTTCAATCAAACCAACTCCTCTTTCAACATTGTCATTTACAACTTGTAGATGATGAATAATTTCTGAGGCAACTTTGTAATCATCTTGAAGTTTCCATGTTTCAGGATCGCTTTTCAGCAAATCACTAGAGATTCTTAGCCAGTCAAAAAATAGCATAGAGTTCATTGTATGTTCATTGTATGTTCATGACCACAGATTTCTGAACATTTACCTACATTCTCTTAGGAGGATCATCTTGGCCTGGTCGCTCATGTAAAGCTTTCACCATTGATCGTTTTTACTTGGCTGTCAATGCCAAATCAAAAATGCCAAAGTCACGAGCTCCTCACTAAGGTTCCCCAGATGACCTGCAAATTTATTGCTGGCTACCTTGGAGAGAGCAGGATTTTCTTGTTGATAGCTAACCAGAGTTTTCAGAATGCATAAATCATTCCAACAACAATTTAACAACAGCGGCTGCCTGTCCTTCTCCTGTGCCAGAATGTAGCTTGGTAACTTCAAGAAGTTGGCTTTCCCCAACATCAGATAAAATGACAGGTGGTCAACCAAATGTTTGCCTGTCAGATACGGAAGCCGGAAGGAATTATCATCCAAGTGCACAACCAGTGTAGATGATGTAGTTGTTTTAAATATATCTTTTAATTTCTTAGCAGTTTCTTCTCGACATTGTTCTCGTTCTCTAAGTATTGAAGAGCGGCTGATTTTCAAGTCATCTACATTTTGGCCTAGACTCTGAGCTGCAGCTGCTAACACGTATGTTGCCTTCCTGTTACTTAACTTTGTCCTGTCCAAAGCTGCTGCCAGTCTTGGTGTCACAATATTTGTTGTTAGTGGCTTTTTTAAAGGAGTTTTCCTTTTCACTAAATTTACATTTTGACTGCCACCATCTTTGCATTCTTCAGTTGAATCATCACTACTAGAGGTTTCAAGAAAAATTCTCTCATTCATGGTCTCCAAGTATTGATCTTCTTTCTGCTTTCTCTCCTTTTCCTTTTAGTTGCCCTCATTTCTTTTGAAGTAAGTACCATATCAACTGGTCCCATACAACAACGGTAACCTCTTTCTCTTTGGGCAAGAAGACACTCTTTATCCTCTTAGATTTCGATTATGTTTAAGACATCCAAGTGAGCAATGTCAAATAAATTATCTAAGGCATCAACAAATTCTGTTTATTTTTTTTGCTGGGTCTCAGTTTTCCTGTTAACATTTTTCTTTAATTTTATCCAATAATAATTACTAATTGTAACTGTAATCGTAAAACTGAAACTCTATCTTTTGGATGCACAGTAATTAGGCTATGTTAGACAAGCTCTGACAACTTCAACCTCATTGAGCTACCTCTAAATATTGCTCAAATCAGCTCATATTTGGCCAGATTTATTTTAGTATGTACTGGAACAAGATGATAAGCGGAAATAATCACATTTCAAAATTTCAGATTTCAGAACCACCCTAGTATATAATATATAAACAATTAAAGATGTATATGTATGTGTGTATATGAATGTGTAAGATAGTTAGCTAATCGCACAAAACTATTGAAATTAAGTTTGAGAGGCATCATCTTAAGGGTTCATTGATGTTTTTTCTCACATATACCAATCCACACTAGTCCAACAAATGAAGAGATTTTTCTGTAGGCATTGCATCAGTAAGTTTAGTTCTGATCAGTATGTTTTCTGTTTTCACACTGACTTTAGATAGGTCAGTCTTGACATCTAGGGGCAAGCCCTCTCTGACTGATACAGTGCTCGTGAATAAGTGGTGCTCTTGCACTTAACTTTAGAGTAGCACTTAAAAAATTTGGAGTTTACAATTATTATGACTACAAGTCTATCTACATATTTTGTGGGTATACCTTATCTGAATTTAATTTGGCTGTAGTCCCCTTTTTGATGTCTATCGTTGTGCAGGTACACCTGTGCTGCACAGTGGACTGCCAAGTCATCCAGAAGTCCTTGCAGAAGATTTGTAGACAGGCCACAGACTGTGCAGACGAGTCAATTTGTGATGGAACCTCACCCAGCTGTCCACTACCGAAAAAGAAGAAAAACCGAACACCATGTGGCGAACCACGTTACAGAGGCATCTGCACTGACGGGGTCTGCAGTGTCAATCAGTGTGAGATTTATGGTCTGGTGCAATGCCAGTGCAACATTATGAAACTCGGCTGCAGGTTGTGCTGTGGTTGTCCAGCAGGAGATGCTGTTTCCTGCTTGCCACTCGAATGGCTTGGATTTCGGAACATTAGCAACGATAAGGTGGTGTACAATGCTCCTGGCAGCCGCTGTCTAAAAGAAAAGGGAATCTGTAATGCGAACAATCTCTGCGTCCTGTGAGTTATTGCAACAAACAGTTTAGCCACTGGCATGTGGGCAACAGTAACAATGCCAGGAAGCTTAACGGTTTATGTGAATTAACGGTTATGTGAATTTTATATGCACTTAACGGTTATGTGAATTCTGTATGCACTTTAAGATCATCAAACTTACAGTTTGAGAATTTCAGGCTGTTTCATTTAAATGTGTATGGTCATGAACATTGACAAATGACGAATTATGGTTAGGAATATAAATTGCCCAAGGTCTGCAGCGTAGTTTAGAGCAACCTCCTAAACTAGGAGGTTGCTCTAAACTAGTATCACAATCCAGATAATTATAATACCCAATTTGTGTAACAGTGTGGTACTTATAGGGTCCTGCAGGAACAAAACAGCATTTGAATTGTGACACTAGTTACTATGATAAATTGCAGTATATGGATGCCAATACTTTGTTTCAAGAAATTACATTAAATGTTCCTTAATTTCTGAAAGCAAAACTATTTATGCCAGTTATTAGATTTACCAATTACATAATCTTTCATTTGTGGCATATGACAGGTTTTGTTGCATTCACATCTTTTCTTCAGCCTTGATTGTACCATGAAACTGTATCAGTGTTCTTATTGTTATTCACCCCAATCCTAATTTGGGACATCTTTGGTTTTCTAAAAGATACATTTCAGGACACTGAAAACAGCACAGACAACAGATCTAAAATAATAGTCTTGTAAAAAAATCAACTGATAGTCTGTGTGCAAAGGTTTGATGTGGCCATTTTTCCAGTGAAACATTAATTACCTCTCTAGCATTAAAATGAATAACCAGAAGTTTCATGTTTGTGAAAATTGATCTTGCACAGATTTTTAATTAAGAAACAAAAAATCTTTGTTATTTCCAATAATAAATTCTCCAAACCTAAATCAACAATCATGCCAAGGTATAACAAATTTGACAGCAACAACTGCAGTTAGACAATAAGCATAATTTACTAGCAACGTAAAATACAAAGCTTTTTGATGCTTGGATAAATGGGTTCAAATAAAAATGTGTAACTTGAACTTCCAATGAATTCGTTCCAGTAAGACACCATGAAACAACACAAAGATCAGAAAGAATTATACACTGCTTCCAAGCATAGTTTGTGGACAAGAGTTTACTGCATATACACCTAAAAACTTGCAATGCTCGAAATGCAGCATTCTTTCCTCCACTTTCAAGTTCAAAACTCTAGATTTTCCATTTCACTATGTCATTCAACTATTAATTTTACTATATGTACAGCATCCTTTTTATTTCTTCAGTCACAGCTGTGCTAAGGTGCAGCATAAAGGGTCTTAAAAATCTAACTGTGGTAAATTCCCACAAGGAACTGCATAAAACCCTGCTTATATATGTCGTGAATGAATGCAACATTTACAAACGAAGCACAGAGAGATATCACAAAAATGATCCAAATGCAAGGCGATACTGTAGCATGAAGTTACTGAAAACCCCCAGGATTGACAAAAGTGACTAACAATTTGCAGGGCATCCAGATTAACCGAAAATACTGCTGTAAAATTTTGATATTCTGATGATTAACAACAGAAATGGCACACTGACTACCCCGGTATGCTTTAGCAGTAATGAAATAAATACCATCCGTCACTCGCTCACCCCTCACGCGGTGACCACTCTCGTCCATGAACTGATCTGTACTAGGGTTGACTTCAGCAACTCCATCTATGCTGGTCTCTCTTCACTCCATCTTGTTGGTGGTCTCGCGAGATTTGCCCACATATCTGCCTTCACTCGAGACACTCAACTGGCTTCCTGTGCCCCAGTGCATCTGGTTCAAAATTTTAACTCTTATGTGCAACTGTTTGGTCGGGATAGCTCCTTCATACCTAAGAAAATTATCCAAAGGTCCCGTCTCTCCCTGGTTACTCCAGTCTCCACTCAACCTTCTGTTTATCCCTCCCCTCATGCACACAGCCACTGCTCAATCTAGAAGCTTTGTCTATGTTGGCCCCTCTAGTTGGAACCGTCTTCCGCAGGAATTGCGACTTGAGCTCCTCAGCCATTCTCTTCCCTTCTTCCGGAAACTCCTAAAGTCAATTTTGTTTGTTAGTGATAGCACTGACTTGGGTCTGGAGCGCCTCTGAATCGCTCAGTGGTGCTTTTCTAAATGTTCGATTACAATTATGATATAAATCTCAACCCATTCAGGTTCTTTGCCTTATTTTTAAATTTAGTTAGCTAAAGAAGACAACTTAATTTGAACAGATTAACAACATTGCTTGCAAACCTGTTACAGTAACTTCAAAGCACCAGTACATAATTCCTACTTTGTGGAACAGAACTGTAATTCATTTTGAATATGGCCGTCATTAACAAAAGTTTTTGGCTGCTTCTTACCAGCAAAGCTAGTAGTAATATAGGTTAAAACTTAATCTGTGCATTTATGTACGTATATGTACATGGACTTGCATTAAGCGCATTTTAGGAACCCCTTCAGAGTGATTCAGATAATGATGAGCTCATTATATTCTTATTTAGTGAAATATTAAAAATTAAATTTTGCTTTGCTGTGTCACAGTATAAATATTATTGCATGCATACACACAACGTCGCTTACACAAGTACAGATGTATTATTACAGAGACTCCTGTCCTGTGGATGAATTACATTACATTACAAGCTCAACCCATTAGGCTCTATATGATAGAGCCCAACAAATTATTTCACCTACAGCAACGGTTACTGTTGCTCTTGTTTTGTAACTATAGTATGCAGTCCTTCAACAAACACATAAAAGCAAATGCTTTCTAACAGGATTGTTTCCAGCCACAATCATACAGATAACCAATAAAAAACAGTTGTCTGAAATAAGAACAAATATTAAAGTACCGGTATCATTACTTTTCCATTCTAGCTGTAGCACGCCTCACTTGCAATGGTTCTAATATACATATATTTTAAATAAAAACAACTACGTATCATGGGCGCCAACATTTTCGTGTGCACGTCACAAAACCAGAATGTTTGAAATGACGGACTAGTTCTTAAGGATGTGAACATGTAAGTCTTAAACCGTATACAGAATTTTCTCTGGTATACCGGTTATCAGACACACCTGAACTATACCAATTTGCATAACCTGTCTGGCAGCATACTGCAACACTGCCGTACCTTATCTTACGGGTTTCTGGCACATTACTTAAAAAACATGCATACCCATGATCTATATATATAATTATATATAATATATATACAGTATATATTTACATATAATATACATATATTTATATATAATATATATATATTTAGCAGATCTGTGTAATAATACATCAATTACACAAATATCTAGACACATATAATTTATTAAACATGTACAGTGTCTGTGCATAAACAATCAATATATCAGATACACGGTTTGTGTGGCGTGCATGCACGTATGCATGTGCATCTGCACAGCGACGCAGAAAATCAAACACATCCATTTATCATGATTTCATCGTGAAGCTTGGTAAACACCCACCATCGAAGTCCGCCGATCACTTTCCAAATAATAAATAATCATATCCGCTTCGTAATAAAGCAGGTCTCAGCATAGGATACACATAGAAAACGGCATACGCTTAGAAACGCGTTCACATCCGAGACCACAGACATTATAGCAGCATTTAAGCGTTTAATATCCCCATCTTCGAACGATGACAGTGGCGCGTCTTTCAGACCGCGACAACAGCCGAGAATCATCGCAAGCGGGTCGAGATGCACAGACGGCATCGGGGGCACTGGTTCGTGACATGCCTGTCACAGCCTCTTTGGAGATGTCCCATATTTTGCTTGTATGCCATGGATGAGATATAAGGCAGAGTTGACGCTTGCTGGTGACCCGGTTATGGTGACCTTGCGATCGGTGGAGCCCTCCTCAAGGTCGGCGATCTTAATGATGGCCTGAGAGGACTGCCTATACACAGAAACAATCCAGATAAGTTTATTTCATCACTTTCATCACCAGATGTCTGCCAGTGGCAATTCTTCTAGCCAGGCCCACATTAAGGGGGTGCTAAGGGTGCTGCAGCATGCGGGCTTGCAGTTTTGAGGGGCCCGCATTTTCGGAAGTGCATTAAAATTCTTTATTGTACTTGTAATTGGGCCCCGCGCTCATGGCTATATAGGTAATCACAGCAGTGACAGCACCGGGGCCCGCACTAGCCTTAATGCGGTTCTGCTCCTAGTTACCTAAGTACTGTTTGCATGCTAATAAACTTTTGTTCCAAATAAATTGTAACACTACTGAGGCAGACAAAGGCAGTGCTTTTGTGAAATACTTAACATAGGCACTATGTTAAGTTTCTAGATAACAATTATCAATTATGTTGAACACTGAGCCATAATTTCACACTGTAAGCCACTTGTATCCATCAATGAGCAAACATGTCACATTATAAGCTATCATGTCACACAACAATCTAGTGATTCACAAAGAGCCACTATGGCTTGCAAATTTGTTGCAATAAACCAATGTGTCACACATGCAAAATGGAGAGCTGTGACGGCATGTAAATTGTCATATCTTATACTTTGAAGGCATAACTTAGTTGTTACAGGTCCATAATGAGTAAGCGATTACAGTGACCTGACATTAAGACCAAAGATTGGTTGGTACCTGATTCCGTTTATTCTGGATCCCTGTTTACCAATGATGGAACCAATCGTGTGATTCGGTATAAATAATTCCTGTGTCTGTGTCCTTCCACCGCCTCCGCCTCCGTAACCGCCAATCATTCCTTGAAATGCCCAAATAAGGGAAACAAATATGGTAAATAAGCAAATAATAAAGTCATTGTCTGTCAATCATACAAGCTTTCATATTCATAAGCTTAAAGTGAATCATGAAACTTTCCAACCACGTGTCACTTCAGAGGTCATCAGCTCGCCTTTATCACGAGTGCCTCCTTACAATACACATAAGCTTTCATAAGCTAAGTCCACCGCGCAAGTTTTCATAAGCTTTAAGCACTATGCAATGAATACACTGGCTTTCAATCAGCTTTTGACATTTACTAGGAAAGAGTGACACTGTGTAGCTACAATCGTGGAAACTACAACCTAATAACCAGTTCATGTCAAACCAAACTTAATTCAGCATCAGTGTTAAAAGTCATCATCAGCAGCTCCTAACCTGAATAGTTGTTGGACATTGGAGTTGGGTTAGAATATATGGATGATATATCATCCATCATCCTCAGCTGCGATTGCCCTTTCATCATCTGTGAAAAAAATGGAAAATTTTAAACAGCCACAAAGTCACACAGGAATGTGAACCTGAGTCAGTGACCAGAATGAGGAAAGCCAGTCAGAAATGTGAGTTTTGAGACACTTTCTGATAGGAGAAAGACTGTTTGAGATTTGGAGTTCTCTGTGGTTATCGGTTCCATGGAACCCAGAACCTCAGAGAGTTATGCATTGTGGCTCAGCAAAAAGACCTGTACTTGAAGATCACAGCCTTTGGTTGAGGTTGTAAGGAGAGACTACAAGTTGAAGGTAGGTTTAGTGTTCGCTGTAAGGATTTCATAGGTCAGACAGGCCAATTTAAATCTTATTCCAAATTCTATACGAAACCAATGCAGCTGACCAAGCAGGTTTAAGGAGTTAGAACGAGAAGATACATACAGCACCAAAAGAGCTAGAGAATTTCGGATGCTTTTATGCCTGTTGAGTTAAAAAGATCTGAGATACCTGCATCAAGTGAGTTGGCACATTCAAAGCAAGAACAAACCAGCCAGCACGCTATGATTGAAGACATGTCTTTGGCAAGAGCAGAGAGTATAAATAACACAAGTGTGGTGGCATTGTTGTGGAATCAGTGTGGTAGAAGCCCAAAATTAGGTACTATTGTTACCACACCAGCTTTACAACAATGTTATCATAATGTAGCAGGTCACTTATGCAGAACTATTAAAAAAAGCCCATAATAACAACTGACACATCTGTACTCTATAATTCATTCAATTCAATAACACATAGTACACTGTTCAGCCGCAGGAAACCAGAATATAGAATTCATTTACACATTCGCAGCATTTACATTAACAGTGTCACTTCAAGGCACACACTCAGAAATGCATTCACTGCTAAAGCCCACTGGTTTAATAGCAGCAGGAGAAATGTTATCACAGTTGAAGTAGAGAAAGCAGGAACAAATTTATTATTGAAGTTACATCATTTTAATATTTATTATTATTTTATGCCATTTTCTTAAGATTTGTAATCATCTATTAAAAAACTGAGATCTTTGGCAGCAAGAAAATTAGCTAATTGTCAGAACTTATCCCTCCTCTCAAGCCTATCGAAAACAGGTACCTCATCAGATCAACAAAATTATTATTAGTGCAGGACGATTTGTTGACAAATCTTGCCAGTCAAGGGGAATTTTCATTGTTGTTCTATAATGGAAAAGTCAGGAAGAGATTTTCAACATACTGCTTGTCGTGGCATGTAGTTTCTTCCACCTGCCATGGGTGGATATCCAGTTCTGCCATTGTACATTCCCGGCCCATAGCCACCCGACTTTGCAGGCTGATAGGGAATAATGGGACTCTTTGTCTTTGTCTAAAACACATAAAAACGTAACTTTGAAAAACAGGGTCAACCAGGTTCAGTTTCAGATTTCCTACTTGGGCCTAGGAATTCCTTTCTTTTCCTGGAAATTCCCCTCTTTGCCTTCAAAATCTTTCTTATCCTATGAATTATCTTTATCTAGACATTACCTTTCCATATCCTGAAAGTTCACCTTTTACCTTTTCTCATACTACTATCTCCTTCTTTGATTACCAATGACCTTCATACATTGCTTAGATCATGTAACTGTAGGCCTACCATTCTAAAAAAATTGCTATAACACACTTATAATATTATTATTATATAAAGATTTCTGATGCAAGCTAACGTAACAAGATATGACACAAATGCACTAGTAGTAGCTCACCTTAGTCAGATGACATGAACATGAAGTCTAATTTTTCAATTCTATTTTCTTCTATTTAATTTATTTCATTTCAGTTTTAGTTGGTACATTCTGACTGTGCTACACTTGCACAGCTGCAGCACAACTACACACATAGCAGAGCTGCCAATCATACAAGAGCTGCCAATCATACCTCGGTTGCTATGGCGCAGAGTCGCTGGATACATTGCATGATGGAATCCGTTGACCCAGATATCATAACTGCTCTCTCCGTTGAATTGAGGAGCATCTCGTTCGAAATCTGGATGGTTGCACCAGTCATCTGCCACGAGAAAAACATCCACTGCTTTTGAAAATCACATCTCTCTAAACTTACACTGGATTATCCTATCCTTCCAGCCGTGTTCCTGTTCATTCATCCATTCATAAGTCCATCACTCATCTGTCTGTGCGTCCAGCTATCCACCCACCTATCCATCTATCCAATCATTCTGTCTATTCACCTACCCATCTATCATCATCAACTCTTTTAGTGACCCACATGTCACATATTACAAGCATTATACAACATATCAGTACACAAAAAGCAAACCCATAAAGAAACAGAGTCCTGCTTAATTAGGGTCACCTCTTAACATCAACTGAAGTGAGATGGCAAGTGAAACATAAATGAAGCAGTTTTCTCTGCATACTAAGAACACACTAGACATCTGTTCATCCATCTGTCTATCCACCTATCTGTCTGTTATCTATTCATCCATCTATCCATCCATCTATCTATCATGACGAAGAATTGCGCACCTCCCGAAGTTCTTTGATGTTGGAGCCGCTCTTGCCAATGAGGGAGCCGCAGTGGCTGTTTGGAATGACCAGACGAAACATGATCAAAGGCATCGCACTGTTCAACTGAAAGTTCTGCCCATCCTACATAGAACCAAATTAAATCACAAACACTATTAACTATTCATAATCGTACATTCATATAGTTCATTTTTCCAATTTGCAAAATAGATTGAACATTTTTTCGGCCTTTAACAGTGTAAAGTCTCAATTTTAACAGACCAAAAGAGAACAATTTCTTCATTTACGAATAACTCGACGACTCGTTACATTCTATAGTTTAAATCACCAGAATGAAACAAGTTTTCTCCAATTCATTTCTTTAAATTACAAAAAACCACCTGTCCACAAATTATCATTACAAAAAATGGGTCATCAACACACAAACAAACCGAAACATAAAATGTTTTCTGAAATTGCAACAAATAATTAAAATGGCCTGACCTCTCAATTGTCATTAAGTGAAAGCTAGGTAGAAAGTGTTTCTAAAACACTGACCTGTTCAAACTTAGCACAAATCATTGAAAACGCTTTGATGACCTCAGGTGTTGAACCTGTAATCGTCACAATTCGTTCGGGAGTTGATGAATCAGAGATGTTTACCCGAGAACCACTCTAGAGAATTATTAAAACATTTGCATTAAATATGGATTTACTAAACAATTACTAAATATAAATAATAAAACATTTGGGACTACAAATGGGCAGATTAATCATCAATTATCCATAAATACAATTAAAATCAATCAAAACATTTAAGGCTAATAATGGGCTGATTGTTCATCAATTACTAGAAAATTCAATTAAACGTTGTGCACCAAACATGTATGGGTAAAATTAATTTTACTAGAAATCGAACATTAGGACAAATTTAAGTAAAAAAATTATTCATAATTTTCAACAAATATCTTAAAACATTAATCAAATTTGTTATTCTAGAAACTAGTGAAACTCCCCTTAACAGCAGAACCAACTGTTGCCAATGTACCATCATCAGACAGAATACTGTAGCACAAATATGTGCATCATCCACAGAGACCAAGGAGTTAAAAGCAAGCAACTGACACTGTGTGGACTTTAGACATACATCTACTTGGATGTACTTGGCACCTCTGAACTTTTAGTTCTTATTACAGTACACTCTAAACATTTGACAGTTACAGAGGTCCTTAGGAGCTAAATAATGATCTAATACAAAGAAAAATACAATGCTTCTGAAATGTAATGGAATGGAATTTTGTATCAAATCCTAACTGTGCCTTTTCTGCAGTGCTACCAGCCCTCGACGTGCTGCCAATACAGCCAGTCAAGAAAACATGTATTTTCAGCCTTGAAAATCTCCAACATTATAAGTAAAATTTACCAGTCAGTGTCTAGTCCCAGTCATATGTCTTTGTGTTTTCATCCCAGTCACGGTTTTCCATATGTTCATTCCTTCAAATTTTATATCAACAGAGAGGCACTTTAAAGCCGCTATCGATATTCTAGGTGTCTCAGTACACACTTGGACTTCCTCCCCTGGTTCGCTCCTCTGTTCTCTCTGGTAATGTTTCTTCCTCTTTCTCCCATCTTAAAACCTGCTTTTTCTCTCTGGTCTCTCGCACTGGAAGTGCTTCTTAATGGTTCATGCCGCTAGAAGCGCTGTAGAAATAAATATTAGAATACAATACAGTGTATAGGATCACACTAAAGTATCACAATAAGACTCCACTACCTCTTCCCGAACTTTCTTGACATTGTCGCCCTTCTGCAAAAAAAAACTACAATGATTAAGCCTAGTAAAATAGTTGCAATATTGCAATATACCACAGCAGAAGTCAACTACAGTGAGCCAATTCTAAAGTATCAACACTGAAGGACAATGACAAAGAAAGCAACTCAAATGGGTTCATGTGAAGATGCGAGTACATTATCAACAGAGCAAAACAAATAAGAATTTCTCACATTTTAAATATTTGAAAACATCATGCACGATACTTGCTTTATTTTCGGTCGATATAACACTACTACAGAGTACTTTGAATGACAAAATTCATGCGCTGTATGTATGTATATATGTTGGAATGCATGTATGTATCTGAACATTTGTATACCGTACAGCCTTTTAAGAAGTTTGCAAAGGCGCTGAGGCATGGCTATCTAAAAGTTCTAAAGCACTGCATTTTAAGGTAAGCTGAAAGTCTCTAGAGCTATTTGTGGCTGTACAGTTCTAATTTCCATTGGAAGATAGTTCCAGAGAGAAGTGCAAGAGAAGGAACAATGTGTTTGAATCACTATCTCCAAATGCTACAGACTGCAGTTAAGGACAGTTTGAAGCTGGGGAATTCCAAACCTTGGCAGGCATGCGAGGACAGCATTGCAGTAGTGCAGGAGCATTATGATGAAGAAATGAACAGAGGTCACAATGGTAACATGCGATGAATTCTGCTGGATGACACTGCTCAAAAAGTGTAATGATTTCAGTCAGGTCAGCTGTGCGTGTGGATGAATAGAAGGGGCCCAAAAACATTTTTGGAAACCAAATGGAACTGGTGCTCATACTGATGTGTCTGAGCCAATTGCACCATCATGGTTTCTTCATCCATCATCGAACAAAGTCTCTACAGTCACTAATACTGACAATTCCACATGAGGTTCTGAGAACATCTGCACATTCCACATTATAAACACTCAAAATATCACAGACCAAGTTATTGCAACTTAGGTCAGTTGATATCACATGATACCCAACTTCACTAACTTGCTCACTCACTCATTCAACCAAAAAGTAACCAGCAAGTTGCGACTCATTAAGCCATCCACCCACCTTACCCCACCCATCCACCAATCCAACCAACCATGTCAAACTAACCTTGCCAATAATGCTTCCAACCTCCTGAAACAAAAAGAAATGACATGAGTACAATGCATTTTACACACCTGAAACACACCACTATACGTTAACTGTCAGTTGAGATATTTTTCAGACCATCAGACCATAACCAGAGATGACATTACGTGTGATTAAACTGTAGTTATGCAATGCCACAAACGGAATAAAAGCAAGAAAAGGAATACTTGGAAAAAGCGAAAAGTTCCTTTAACACATTAATGACAACTTGCATTGGTTTACCAGTCACTTTTAGTACATTCTCTTTGCTAAAGTGTTAAGATATTCTTCGAAACAAAAACATAAATATCTACAAATATACCATAAACTCTATAATGCTGTCTTGGGAGCCATATCAGGAACTTCTTTGTAACGATGGTATTTAATAACACGTTTAGTATCGAGTAGTGTAGTGTCGACAGTGTAGTAGTGCACTATCGATAGTGTAGTGGTTAGCGTGCTAGACTGTCAATCGAGAGGTCAGGGTTTAAATCACGCCAGGGCAGAACTTTGGTTCAAGATTTCTGCTCCACCTGCGCCTCTAGCCAATTTAGCTACAATCAGTACACTGACCATACACTGTTGGTGGGAAGATGAGACGGTGAGGGAGAGGACTGGCCATCCACTCCATATGCTGAGGCAAAAAAATGAAGTTGCTAGCATTTCATACCCATGGCTGCTTCAGGGTTAGCTTAAGGGACTGCTCTTCTTCTTCTTAATACCTACAGATGAATTAATTTTGGATCCACATCCCTGACTGCATTGTTTC
This sequence comes from Allolobophora icterica, assembly GCA_963556255.1. Classification (NCBI taxonomy): domain Eukaryota; kingdom Metazoa; phylum Annelida; class Clitellata; order Crassiclitellata; family Lumbricidae; genus Allolobophora; species Allolobophora icterica. The sequence continues at coordinate 75,994,860 of OY744605.1, read as the reverse complement.
AGAATCTATAACATAATGAAGTGTGATTTAACGAGTCCCTGTTGTACAATACATTAAATGCTCATAATGGTAACTTTAGGAACTTATCAAAGATCAAACTCATTTACTCAAACACATTCACTGCACATAAGACCAATAGCCTAAACGAACCCGACTGTTAGCAAGAAATCTTAGGGTGATCATTTCTCTCATTCCTCGATCACTGTGATCCCCGTTGCTCTCAGGTGACCCCGATCGTCCGCTGCTGCAGCTGTCTGTTGCCATGACAATGGTGGTACTACAGGAAATACACCAGGTGTCCTAGAAAAATGAATACAATTAGTCACTTTGTTCCCATCACGAGAAATCTATCACCAGGACTACATCCTTCTTTTTGTATAAAATTGAGGATAATACATAATTATAATTTAATGTTCCACCGACACCACAATATTATACTTACACTCTAAAACTATATATGTATCAATCTATTAACTCAACAGCTACCACTTTAACACTACTCTAGCTACACACTTTCAGTTAGTCAGTCAGCTGATTATACCAAACGTTAATACCATGACAATGTGTGACATGACATATCAGAAATTGACTGGGTAGCTGTTCAGTTAGTACCTGTATCACTACGGCCCAATAATTCAACTACAGACAATTTAACTTAGACCTTCAAAAATCAACCACTTAAAGGTATTTTTGGCTTCGGCAAATGCGATAAGAGGACTATTTTCTGCAACGAATATTCTGCTTCCTGCTCTCGGCGACTATGGCCGACATATAGGCCTATATATAAGACTACAGTCATCAAGTCGACTAGATCGCATCGTAAGGTATCTTGGAGAATAAAACTGCCCAAGTATATCAATGAAAATATCTTTTGCGCAGCCCTACATACGTTTAAACAATTTCTTCATTTAGTCGCACCGCTTATAGGCGTTGCCTACCAATGAGCAAACACCGGCATATTTTCTTCAAACCAGCCATTCCCGGAAATAATTTGCGTCATATTTAAAAAAAATCTTTCCCAAATGTAAGAAAAAACTAGTTCAATATTGATCAAAAATACAACAAATCCTACCGGCAAATATTTTCAACGTGTCGCACTCGGCTACGAATATAGAGGCGTCTTTCCCAGGTTGTTTTGATACGTCTAACGCGTTAAATACTTTCAATATTTGTATATTTAAAGAGTTTTAGGAAGAAATTAAATATTTTCAAAACTATCAGACGTCGAATAGTTTGAAGAGATAATTTTGCAGTGCCCTAAACGCATCATACAAACAGTTGGGAAAAATTAAGTCGACTACAGTTATGCCACTTTATTTAGCTATGCTATTTTGTAGCGCATTTTCTGCCTGTTGCTACTCACTAGCACGAAAACAAAAGTGAAAGTCCTGTAAATTTCTCAGGAAAGCAAGAAGCGCATTGGGGTAAAAAAAACGATGCGATCAAGAAAGATACTGTAGGACCTATTTGATTAGCTACCATAGAACTTTACTTAATCAATTTGGTTTGGACTGAACCTTAGCCTTATAAAAATCGAACCGAACGAGTAACTAAATAGGCCTATATCAGTCTTTCTTTCATACATCTTTAAAACCCTTCGAACGTTTTGATGCTGTAAACAACGCCAGTTGCGGTTTACCTGATGCACTCACGTTTCCCTGCGTCGACAGAGGTTAAAGCATGTTATGGGTTAAAGATTGACGTCAACGGCCATGGCCGCCAAACTTCGCCAAAGAGGTTGTAATTGTAGTTGTAATCAAGAACTTATAATAATATATAGCGCCACTCAAAGTCAGAGACGCTCCCGACGCGGATCACTGACACTTAGGTTAATACTTCGGCCCATATCTGCAGTAGACTCACCCTATAGATGTTCAAGGAGAGTTGAGGTTGGGCTGAGATGACTCAGGTAGGCTATTCTATTCTATTCTATTCTATTCTATTCTATATTCAATGAGCCTGCAGGCAGACAGAATTAATCACTTGAGGACTCGAGATGGAAGATTAATTATAGGCCTACTGGTGGTCTCCAAACACAAGAGCGGGAGGACTGTAAGCTATAGACAATCGCAGAATCACTCTTCTGTCTGTTTGAAGAAAGCCATCTTTTAGAGCGAGTGAAAGGTCGGCTCATATAGGAGAAGTGAACAAAGCGGATTTAATTACTCCAGGCGATCCATAACAGATCGGATAACACCAAAATCGATCGATCGATCGATCGATTGATTGACTGACTGATTGACTGATTGACTGACTGACTGATTGATTAGTGAGATCTTACAGCATAACGTGACTGTTAGTTCCTTTCAAAAATGAGAAATGAATTAAGTTAATACATGCAAACACAAGCAGATAAGTGACTGATATGTTCGAAGTCGTAGTTCTTCCTTGACAGGGTGGGAATAGAGTTCACTAGCACTAAGAGAATAGGCCTACTGTCATTCCCGGGTTTAGACGCCTTTAGAATTGTTCCCTTTTACTCTACCAATCTCACTCCGAGTCTACCATCTATCAGAAAGGGTTGTTGCTAACGATAGCTATTGAAAATATTCCCAGAAGGGACATGTGTGCTGATCTAGTGATCTAGCGCTAAGATGTTCTGCGCGGGATAGGTCAGTAGATATAACAAAACCTCAAAACAAGGAGCATTAGCAAGTTGTGCAAATGCAAGAAAACGAACATTCTCTTCTGATATCAGCATAATTATATACTGTTAAAAAAGTATGAAGATTACAGGAATAAAACATTAATGGCATGCTTATTTCTTGAAATTGAAATACGAGCATCGAAGCATTCGCTGGTCAGGTCCCTTAACTGTCGAAATTCACATCGTAATGATCGTAGCAATAAATTTATTTGAAAATTTATATCCAATGGACTGAATGGAGGTAGAATTTTGGAATCACGATCTGGAATTGCAAGGCTCCTACGCAAACGGAGGTAGGGCCTATAGCTGTCCATGTGTAGGCCTATGCGTTAGGTTAGGTTATAAAAGTTTGCAAAGTGCTTATATTACTGATCACAGAAGCGTATACGACTGCTGTAATTCTACAGACCTTGTAAAAGTCGCATGCAGGAAATCGCCTTATAAGTTATTATATAACTTATTCAAGTGTTGAAATCTATCAGACCTAAAGCAATTGACAGACTGAGGTCTGTATAAATTAACTGATACAAAGTAGGTACTAAATGGAGAAAATTAAAGATGGCTCATAGTTACAGAATGCGGAGGCCAATAGATCTACGTCTACTTTATTACTTTAACTCTATATTGAACTACATCTACTTAAGTGGTTGTAACTCGATACAGAATTTATTGAAAGCCAATATATGTAATTTAGCGCGGAGACCAGCATCACTACAGGCACCAGAATGGCCTGGCAACACTCCCGGAGGTGCCTGACCTTGACCCTGGCTGTAGGTCGTCTGAAGCTTCCGATGTTCGTCGACAACGATCGACTCCAGTTTCCGTGTCATTTCTTTATATAGCGCCAGTTTACGATTGACGTCGCCGAGTTTGAACTGTGGCAGGTAACGTGTCATCGTGTCCCAATCGATCTGTCCGTTCGCGGCCACCGTATTCCTCGACAGTCGATCAACGGCCATTTCCTGTATGTCACAATCCCGGCATTCCGTCTGCCGGAAGTGTTCGAACTCAGGGTGGTGCGGTTCGAGGCTAAAATGGCGGTTGACTTCGTCAGCGAAGACGGAATCGAACTCCGGTCTGCCGTCAGCGCCAATGCCACCAAACTTCCCGCAGGTGACGAATATGTAGAAGGCGTCCTTCGTGTGGTCGTGGGCGGTGCCAGTTTCCATGGCGACGGCCAGCGCCACCTGGCGAACGAGAGCGATGTGAAAGATTTCCCTGTCGAGGAAGCGGTCGCAAAGGTCTTCTAGGTCACTGGGAACGAGGAACAAAAGGAGTGGCAGGAGAAGGTTGCGAGATTGTCTTTCGAAGACACGAAGAGCCAACAGGATTCGAAGATAAATATCAACACAACAGTCGTCTGAACCATAAACCTATGAAGACAAGAGAACATTTCGTTATCGTAATCGTAACTGTACATTTGTGTAGCGCCTTTTCAAGGAAACTCCTGAGACGTGTTCCCAACCTGACAACACAAGATTATGGTCAAATGGACTAGTTTTAAATTGTCATCGGAGACATGTAGCCTATGCCTTTTGTTACTCCATGATCACTCGGCAAGAGTTAATGACTTTCCTTGATCGCTAGAGAGCAATAAGGGTTATTGCCCTCGAAGACGAGTCAGGGTCGACTGGAAAATCTTCAGAGAAAATGTCCCACAGATGTTCAATATGTGGATCCAGCTATGGGTTCCATATGTCCTACAATATGGGAGTGACGAAAGCGCAATATAAGCAGCGCTTTTGTTAGGTACTTAAAATGCTCTGTAATGAATATCCAGTTACTTATTTGCTAAGGAGTTACTTACATATTGACCTAAAATATGGGTGCTATAGTCTTATTGGGGGTCTACAGGAACCCATAAATTGGTTCCATATATCCCATATGAGGATATATAGACTCAAAAATAACCATATTTTATACATATGAACCAATGTATGGGCTCCATATGTCTTTGATATGGTCTCATATGTCCAACGATGAGGTTTTTTCCTGGGCTTGCCACAGTTAACTACATTAACTACATGGTTACAGCATATGTCTGTCTGTCTATCTGACTGTCTGTCTGCCTCTCTGTGTTTGCTGATCTCATCTAGGCTATCTCACGATTATATATAGATATATATACGGGGTCTCGTATGACGGGAAAAGTACACTTTTTAGAACATTTTAGTCATCGACACTTTCACTTTTCTCTCTCTCTTCTCTCTCTCTCTCTCTCTCTCTCTCTCTCTCTCTCCCTCTCCCTCCCTCCCTCCCTCCCTCTCTCTCTCTCTCTCTCTCTCTCTCTCCCTCTCCCTCCCTCCCTCCCTCCCTCTCTCTCTCTCTCTCTCTCTCTCTCTCTCTCTCTCTCTCTCTCTCTCTCTCTCTCTCTCTCTCTCTCTCTCTCTCTCTCTCTCTCTCTCTCTCTCTCTGTCTCTCTCTCTCTCTCTCTCTCTCTCTGTCTCTCTGTCTCTCTCTCTCTCACTGCTTTATTTATGCTCCGAGTTTCTCCGTCTGCCATTTTCACACATGTTTCTCCTTGACGTTATGCCATGGTTTTCCAATTTTACTCTCTGTTTTCCAATGTTTCTTCGTTTGTTTCAGCACTATAATCACCTTCGCCCTTTGTCAATTTACACTCGTTGCGGGTAAACCCAACTGAAACTGGTTGGGGAACTCGTTGGCGTCCTCGAACCCAAATCAAATTATGCAACTGAGTTGAGGCAAACAATATAGGCCTATATTGCGTAACGAGAGCTTATATATATATATATACATATATATATATATATATATATATATTTGGAGAAATAAACATTGATCAAGTTTTAAATTTAAATTGGATTAATGCTGCGTTCCAGTTGCCCGTTAACTTGTGTTTTCTAATTTCACCAATGGTCGGTGTCAGGTTTAAATATTATTGCCCTTGAGACACGTGTTCATCAACGCTCCACATGGACTGGTAACTGATTTGATAGAACACGCCTTCACAATTGCAGAAAGAATAGTAGGAGTAGGCGTTAGGCTATAGTAGGAATAGGTATCATTGTTGTTGTTGTTGTTGTTGTTGTTGTTGTTGTTGTTGTTGTTGTTGTTGTTGTTGTTGTTGTTGTTGTTGTTGTTGTTAGTAAACGTGAGTGTCGAGTGAAATGCTTACTATTTCCGCAGACCGCCGTTCATTTCCGGTTCTTCCGACTTCTGACAGTGTCACTGTGACGTCACTGCCGCAGCTGCCATGTCTTGGCGCTTTTGGCTTCGGACATAATTTCTTTACCTGATGTTAATCAAAACGATAACGACAACAATAACAGCAGTGATAACGAAGGTATTGGTGATTAATAATTGTCTTTGATAACAAATAATAATAATTACAATTATAGTGACAATATTGCTGTTAAGGTTGTTGTTGATGATAATGATTATGGTGATGATTGTGATGGTGATGTATGTGTTGTTGTTGGTGGTGGTAGAGGCGGTGATGACGAGGATGTTGTTGATGATGCTGATGGTTGTGGTGGTGATGATGATGATGATGACAATGACGATGATGATGATGATGATGATGATGATGATGATGATGATGATGATGATGATGATGGTGATGATGATGGTGATGATGATGACGATGTTGATGATGATGAACATGACGACAATGATGATGACGCTGATCGTGGTGGTGATGATGATGATGATGATGATGATGATGACAATGGTGATGATGATGTGGATGAGGATGATGACGATGATAATACCAGAAGTAGAAGTTGGTGACAGAGAAGATGAGGAACAGCAGTGGAAATAGGAAGAAGAACAAGAGCAAGAGAAGCCTTTTGCAGAGACATAACAAGCAAAGACACAAGGACTCACACACATGGAGACAAATACAAGGAAAGAGAAGGAAAGAAGCACGTTTAGAGACTGACACATACAGAATAATAATGCAAGATGGAGATAAACTTCATCAGCAGTCTTTCTTTACCTGTCTCCGTATCTGCCTCGTAAAACTCAGCTGACTCGTTGCCATGGTAATAACAGTGAAGATCGATTGTCTGCGTCATTGCATGCACAAACAATATGATTTATTTTACAATAAGAATTAGCTTTTTAATAAATAATTTCTTTTGATATTATTAGCTAACATAACTATCAACTATCGCACCTATTATCTGCTAAGCCGTTGGATTCTATGAGACAGTAGCAGAGGCGTCTCATTCGATAATCAATATACCTTATTTAGTTCGATTGTGCTAAGATCGATATCTCTAAGCCTTTATATACAAACTAGTGTATTTGCCCGTCATTTTATGACGTCATATTATAGGCCAATATGTATCGTTGGTAATCGCCGTCGTCAAGACCGCCGTCGTCAAGACAACCGGTTTATGTTGCACAATAGAACAGAACCCGTTTGTGACGTAGCGTCCCCCGACAGAGGGACACTATATGGATATTATATGTATAGATTGCAGTGAATCGACAACGTGCTTCTTTTGCAATAAATCTAGAGTAAATATTCCTTTAGAAAGCGTTGACTGTGATTCCAATTCACTTGAGGAAGCAATGACGATCGCCACAGACCATTGAGCTGAATAAGTTAGCGAAACGGATCAACTGTTTGAGTTGTATTTTCCTAGAGAAGCCATCCTGAATCATGAAGATGGGTGGATGAATACCATCTGGAATGAACAGAGCTGGGCTAAACCTTGCCTGTGTAGAAGTGCAATATCCTATTGCACTTCTGCAGTAGGGCAGTGCTTCCCAAACTTTTTTGCACCGCGAACCAACTTTTTAGAACGACAATCTATCGCGACCCACCACCAATTTCCTGCGGTTGAAATTCAGTTCTAACGATCGGACAGATGAGTTCTTCGTCGGCCTTTGTCGATATCCCAGTCCGAGTCGTCTTGTCGCCCTGAAACGGATTCGCAATCCAGTTCTTCTGCTCACAGTTTTTCGTTTCTTCAAGGAAGTATAAAACAATCAAAATTCCCTTTCAACGCGTAAAAATGTGCGGAGATCTCGGTGAAAGTGCCATCAGCGAGTTTTGCATCACCTTCGATTATAAAGGTTTCAAATGTCTGAAAACAGCCACAGGGCCTACATGCAGTATTCAATGTTCTTTTCCCACAAACCAAGTTTTTTGATGATACCTCGAATTTTGTCGTGTACTGCAAATAGATCGGCTCCTTCCGTTCCGTGTAAAATACAAATTCAGTTCATTAAGTTTCGAAAATAGGCCTATGTATCCCAAATACCTAAGCTTCAGAACAAATTCCTTTTCGCACAACGATTTTGCTAAATCGCTTTTCGTCCAGAAACATGGCAACTACTTCGCGGAGTTCCACAAGTCTTGTTAGCACTTTCCCTTCGACAGCCAACATAATCGCAATATCTAAATTTCTACAGTGCCCACAAAAGCGAAGTCGCGGTAACCAGCTTAATCACAGGCGCTCAATCAAATCACAATCGGTAGGCGGGGTGGGTGGGTGAAATCGGTTCCAGGTCAAGATCCAAAGGGATCAATCAGACTGACAGTCATACCGCTAAGGAGGGTGGTGTTTGGGATTGAAACGGCGAGGGAGGGAAAGGCCAGAGGATGAATCAGGATAGGATTTGTGAAAAAGCAGTGTTTTCAGTTTGAACGGAAGACCTGTGGAGAGATAGTAAGAGGTGCGTGTGCAGAAGAAGTGATTTATGGACACTCCCTATCTCCTCGCACAGCTTTTCAAATAAGCGCTATTGCAAAGGCCTTGACTTTAGTCTGCCCAAGGCTACACACTGACCGCAGGTCTTATCAGGCCTACTTGTGTGTACAGCACAGCCGCACTAAGCTGTATAATTAGCTGATGCTAGCGGTGATTCTGCAGCGGGGTGTGTAATCTGCGCGTACGTGTGCGTACATTAGTGGGGTAATGTCAGTGATTTCGTGCCGGTTTATCGTTACAACTGGACGAACCTAATACCAGTAGGTTCTCGATTTATAGCTAAACAAAAATCACATTTCAAAAACTTTTCGCGACCCACCAAAAATCGGCTCGCGACCCACCAGTGGGTCGCGACCCACAGTTTGGGAAACGCTGCAGTAGGGTATATAATATCGAAACTCGTACACGTGGGTTTTTAATGCACAGCCAATGATCGCCATTCATTCGCCGAGGCGTACAGTGCAGCAGCCCTCTGCGCTGTATACGCCCGCTATTGATCGCTATGGGAGAATACTGGTGTAAGCAGTACTATTTGTCTATCAGACAGCAGCACAGGCGTCTCACTCAGTAATCAATATACTTTATTGATTCGATTGTGACAAGATCGATATCTCCAAGCCTTTTATATGCCTACAGCGTACTTCTTTTCAAGAAACCTAGAGTAAGTATTCCCCATGTCAGCACTTTGTTATCATCCTCGTTGCCATCCTACGATTCCAATTTTTATGAGAAAGCAATGGCGATTGGCGATGGCTACTGAGTTGAATAAGTTAGCGAAACGGACAAACTGTTCCAGCTGTATTTTCCTATAGAAGCCATCCTGAATCATGAAGACGGATGAATGAAGACCATCTGGAATAAACACCGGTCGGCTAAACCTTCGCCTGCGCCAAATTCCTACAACAGGCTATATATCGAAACTCGCACGCGTGGGTTTTTAATGCACAGCCAATGATCGCCATTTATTCGCCGAGGCGTACGGTGCAGTAGGCCTACAGAAGGGGAACGCTTAGGCGTAGGCCTTTGCACCGTAGGCCTGTTTTCGATCGCAGTGTGGCAATACGGGCGTAAGCAGTACTATTTGTCAAAACACTGAGCCTAACTTCCTGCTGTTCTTGCCTTTCGTACACTTGTTTTTAGGCGCCTCTATCTAATGACCAAGCGTATTAAAGAATATGCTTACTTGCTTACTTAAGCATCATTTGATGACAATAGTGAGTTAAGAGCTTCCTCAAGGTTCCGTATACACAGTAACTGGTTCTTAACTCTCCCTCATCCCTCAACGATCTCCTTTCTTGCTACAATTCCAAACTCTCCAGTCTCCTCTGATACCCATGCCCCACTCAAACCAAGCTACCAGAATCTTCTATCGCCGATACCATTTGCTCATATGTCACTGATAAAATCTCATCCTTTCGCTTCTATTTGTAGTCCCTAAGCGACTCACAATCTACCTTTGCGTCTTTCTCTAACACCGAACTTGTGCCTCATATCACTCCTAGTACTCCTTCTGCCTCTCTTCTGTCTTACTCTTCTTCCAGCCTCTGAAATCAGAAGTGTCACACATCTAAAAATCTCTCCGAAACAAGCAATGTGAACTCGATCCTATTCCCCCTCTCTGTCCTCCTTCCTGTCATCATCAACTAATCCTCTCCCTTCCTCTTGCCTTTCCCTACCCTCCATCGGTGGAGAAATCGCAAGAGGTGAGGTTTTAGTGAATTCTTAGGATGGATCAGATAGTTGTCGTAATACTGGCGGGAGTTTGTTCCAGAGAGATGGAACAGCTATGGCTATGGGGCGATTTCCAAATTTTAGTGATGAGATGACGGTAGGGCGGAGAAATGTTAAGGCGGAATAGAAGTGGATTGAGCGAAATGGTTGGACCGTGAACAACTGACGGAGATAGGAGGGTTGGGAGGATTGAAGTGTATTATAGGTTTGTGATATGACTATACTTAATTCGTTACATTAAACATCTGTAAAGTAATATACATGAGATGAGCGCAATATGAAAATCAATGGATAAATATACACACAATACATGGCAAAACACGTGTATATGTAGGCCCTTTGCCAAGTGCGCAAACAGACCTAAAGGCCCCTTTTGTAATTACGATCAACCCGACGAATAGACACAAATGTATACATAAATAACTATCATCACATGTATGTATGTATTTACATGTATATATGTACGTATATATGTATGTATGTATGTATGTATGTATGTATGTATGTATGTATGTATGTATGGGGGGCCCGATAGCGCATTGGATAACATCTGGCGTAGAGTGCGAGAGGTACAGAGATCGAGTCCCATAGGCGGACATGCTTTGTAGGCTGCAATTTGCGCCGTGTATTGCAGGCTGTCTGTTCTGTTAGTAGTTAAGATTTATCGCATAACATGTACATGTACAGCGCAGTTCGTTTGCAGGCGCTTAATTAAAGAATAAATATTATTATTATATTATTATGTATGTATGTATGTATCAAGATACTTACCAAAGTGCCAATTCTCCATGCAACCATGATCGTATATGAGTATAGATGTGTTATTGCGCATTAGAGTTACTGGCGCCAACAAGAAACCAGCGTTCAGTATCATGATTCACAGGGTCGATGGCTCGAGGCTATATGTACTCTCGACCCACATCCGACGCAGATACAAAAGCGTAAACATCGTTGGAGGTACTGCTTGTACAACGAAGAACAAACGTATATCAACACGAAATGGACTAAACTTTACTAATCACTGCTTAGTGACGATGATGACCAGTATGCTGATGACAAAGATAATGACGACAAGACGACGACGGCGAAGAAGAGATATGCTATATGCATCATCATCATCATCATCATCATCATCATCATCATCATCATCATCATCATCATCATCATCATCATCATCATCATCATCATCATCATCATCATCATCATCATCATCATCATCATCATCACCACCATCATCATCATCATCATCATCATCATCATCGTCGTCGTCATCATCATCATCATCATGTCATCACGATATATATTATGTGCATCATCTTCACCATCATAATTATCAGCATGTAATCATGACTTGTACTATATGCATCGTCGTCGTCGTCATCGTCATCATCGTCAACATACTGGCGATCCCTGATGATACGGCGTTGAACACTTGATCAGGGTCGAAGCCATATGGTCGCTGGGGCCTATATAAAACAATTACAATTACATAAAAAGTATCGCCTTTTTTACACCAGCCAGCAAGAATAATGTTGGTGGTCAAATTGTCATCATTGACATTAAATAGGTGACATCTTTACACTTCAAATATTGATGATCAACAGCGAATGCCCAGTGTCTTAAAAGGACGATTTCGTAATAAAATTGGCGAATTTGTCATGCTTTGTCTGAGTTATACACGTTAAGCGAGGAGTCCTCTCCTGGTTTACTTTCGCGACCATCTGGAGAATCCAGAAAGAATCTTCCATTGTCGGATGACACGTTATAAAAAGTACCACCGTAAGATTCTCTTCTGCCAGCATTTCCACGGACATTAAATGAGCCCATCTGGGCACTGTATACAGGTCCCATATATGCGGGAATATTAGTCCTAGATGGGCTCCATGTGAACATGCTGGCAGGGTCGCAGCTGCTTCAGTAGGGATAATCTTACTCGTATCGTAATCGTAATCTCGAGACTTCTGCAGTGCCTAAAAAGCGGAGTCGAGGGAACCACCTCATTCACACGGTGCTGAGTCAAAAACAGATTGATAGATGGGTAAGGTCAAAATTGGTTCCGGGTCAAAATCAAAGGTAGTGTAGGCAGGTAGCAGTCGGCTATAGACGTTGGTTGGTGTTTAGAACTGGATCGTCTTGAGAAGTAAGGAGACGAAGAGTCAGAATAGGATTTATGGAAAAGAAATGCTTTCAGTTTTGAACGAAACACCTGCACAGAGATTGAAAATTTTGATGAGTTTGTGGGATGGATCAGATATTTCTCAGAGTTCTGATGGGAGTTTATTCCAGAGAGGTGTAACAGCCATGACTTTGGAGCGATTTCTAAATTTTAGCGACGAGGTGACGGAAGGGCGGAGAAGTGTTATAAGAGAGGAAAAGGAGCCGGTTGAGTGATGTGGTTGGATCTGGGATTGCAATCTTAGTCCCAGGTTGGATTGTGAAAAACTGACGATGATATGAGTGGCTATACTTTCAACGTCACATGACTGTTCTCTATCTCTGTCCATAGTGACCTTCCTATCAGAGGAGGTTCAGGGTTCGCCGCTTCATTAAGAGAGGCAACAATGTAAAGCTCGGTTTCGTGATCCGACTCTGCCTGTTTCGCGGTCGCCAGGTGGGCAACGTCCTGAGGATGGCCGTCTCTCAGAAAAGGGTTCGTTCTTTCACCATCAGCAGTCTTTCTCTTTATGTGTGCCTTCTTAGCCACGGGCTTTCTCTTACTCTTCACCTGATCTCAACTTTGACGTACCATTCTACATCTCGTGATTCTTAAACGATTGCAATTAGTATGGAACACCAAACGTTCTCTTAGTTCAGGGACAAGGATGAGAAGTCTCTACGTCATGTAGTCCTAGACACGTATTCATTGGGCTTCATTGGTCTTCTTACCATCACATGGCTCTCGCTCCATTTCCGTGTGCGGCATTCCGGCATCATGGTGATAAGTTCTGCATCGGAAGACACCGGTTCTGGTGTTCTCCAAACACAAGAGCGGCAGGAATGAATGGCTTTAGAGCGAGTGAAAGATCGACTCATGAACACAGGAGAAGTGAACAAAGTGGAATTCATTACTCCAGGCGGATCCACCACAGACGGGACCACAACCCAAATCGATCGATCGATCGACCGACCGATTCATTGATTGATTGACTGATTGACTGATGAGGTAATACAGTAAAAAGTGGCTGTTAGTTCCCTTGGCCTAATAATATTTGAAAATGAGAAGTGAATTAATATGCGCAAATAATTTCATACGCAAGTAAGAGTGACTGAAGTCGCAATTGTTTCTTGTCAGGGTGTGAACAGAGTTTATAAGCAGTAAGAGAATAATGTCATTACCGGGTTTAGACACCCTTAGAATTTTCTCTCTTTTACTCTACCACTTGTACTCCGAGTCTATAACACGCCCATCTAAATAATAATAATATCATAAAAGGTTGTTGCTAACGATAGCTATTGATAATTTTCCAGAAGGGACACGTGTGCTGAACTTGCGCTCATACGTTCTACGCAAGATAGATCAGTATCATCAGTTGATATAATGAAACCTAAAGACACGAAGCATTGGCTATTTGTGCAAAGGCAAGAAAACGAACATTCACTTGTGATATCAGTCTATATTGTAAACAAAAACAGTAAGAAAACTACAAAAATTAAACATAAATGGCACATGCGCTAATAGGCCTAGGCAAACTTATTTGCAAAATGGTTTCTAAATGAGTTATGTTTACATATACAAATTAACCTAATTACAACATAGAATGCGTTCTTGAAATTGAAATATGAGCATCGAAGCATTAGCTGATCGGGTCTCTAATCATCAATTTTATCACAGAAGTGTTTCGAAGTGTTATTTCTACATCAACTGTCGAAATTCAAACCTTAGCATTAGCTTCCTTTAAAAATGTCTACCCAAAAAGAGCTAGAATTTTTGAATCACGATCTGGAATGAGTCAGTTTCAATGCTTCTCCGCACAAAGTGGTGTAGCTGGCCACGTGTATCCGATAGGTTATAAAAGTTTACATAGTGCCTATATTACTGATCACAGAAGCATAGACCTGTTGTAATAATCTACAAGCCTTGTAAAAGTCGCATGCAGGAAATCGCCCTATTAGATAACTTATTCAAGTGTTGATGTCTTTCAGACCTAAAGCAGTTTGCATAAATTAACTGCTGCAAAACAAGCACGTAAATCGAGCAAAAAGATAGCTTATACGGTTACAGTATGCGCAGAACAATAGACCTACGTCTACTTAATTACTGTAACTCTCTGTTACATCTAACTGAAGTGGTTGTAATTCAATATGGAATTTATTTGGAGCCAATATATATATTTTAGCGTGGAGACAAGCATCGCTGCAGGCACCCGCATGGCCTGGAAAAACTGCTGGAGGTGCCTGACCTTGACCCTGGCTGTAGGCCATCTGAAGTTTCCGATGTTCCTCGACGACGGTCGACTCCAGCTTCCGTGTCATTTCTTTATATAGCGCCAGCTTACGATCGACGTCTCCGAGTTTAAACTGTGGCAGATGACGTGTCATTGTCTCCAAGTCGATCTGTCCGTTCGCGGCCACCACATTCCTTGACAGTCGATCGACGGCCATTTCCTGTATGTCACAATCCCGACATTCCGTCTGCCGGAAGTGTTCGAACTCCGGGTGGTGCGGTTCGAGGCTAACATGGCGGTTGACTTCGTCAGCGAAGACGGAATCGAACTCCGGTCTACCATCAGCGCCGACTCCACCGTACTTGCCGCTGATGACAAATATGTTGAAGGCGTCCTTCGTGTGGTCGTGGGAGGAGCCAGTTTCCATGGCGATGACCTGCGCCACCTGGCGAACGAGAGCGATGTGAAAGATTTCCCTGTCGAGGAAGCGGTCATAGAGGTCTTCTAGGTCACTGGGAACGAGGAACAAAAGGAGTGGCAGAAGAAGGTTGCGAGATTGTCTTTCGAAGACACGAAGAGCCAACAGGATTCGAAGATAAATATCAACACAACAGTCGTCTGAACCATAAACCTATGAAGACAAAAGAACATTTCGTTATCGTAATCGTAACTGTACATTTGTGTAGCGCCTTTTCAAGGGAACTCCTCAGAACGTCAGACGTGCTCCCACCTGACAACACAAGACTATGGTGAAATGGAGTAGTTTTAAATTGTTGTCGAAGACATATATGCCTTTTGTTACTTATCACTCGGCGAGAGTTGATGAATTTCCTTGATCATTAACAGTAGGCTAACACTGACTCGTCTTCGACAGGAAAATCTTCAGGGAAAAATGTTCTAAATATGTTCAACATATGGGCCCATCTATGGATTCCATATGTCCTACAATATGGAGTTATGAAAGCGCTACATAAGCATCGCTTTCGTTAGGTACTTGAAATGCTCTGTTACAAGTATCCAGTTACTTACTTACTACGGAGTTATAATAATAATAATAATAATAATAATAATAATAATAATAATAATAATAATAATAATAATAATAATAATAATAATAATAATAATAATAATAATTGTATTCTTTATTATTTCAAACCGACAGACGCAGTAAGATTACATCGAAATATGAAAGTACAATGAATATCTTAATTAACACACGGTTTGGCAGCCATGCAAGGCGCCGCCCTAGAGGGGCGTTACGGGAGTCGAACCGCGTACTTTATGCTCTCCTGGCCATGAGTGTTACCACTACTCTATCCCCCCTCCCCACACATATACACATATCGAACTAAATATGGGTGCTCTACAAGTCCTATATGAACGGTCTATATGAACCCATAATTGGGATCAATATATCCCACATACGGATATATAGGCTCCACATGTTATACATATGGATCAATTATAGGGCTCCATGTGTCTTTAATATGGTCTCATATAATAGGCTTTTAATTTGTCCTACGATCCGGATTTCCATTCCTAGGCCTACCACAGTTTTTATTTTTATTTATTCCGGATATTTCTATAGCGCCTCCGGAAGTCAACTACTACTCAGAGGCGCTCCCGACTACAGCATTTGATACTGTGCCGGAATTTTCACGTCAGTCAGTCAGTCAGTCAGTCAGTCAGTCAGTCAGTCAGTCAGTCAGTCAGTCAGTCAGTCAGTCAGTCAGTCAGTCAGTCAGTCAGTCAGTCAGTCAGTCAGTCAGTCCGTCGGTCGGTCTGTCTGTCTGTCTCTCTCTGTTTGTCTCTCTGTGTTTGCTTATATATACGGAAGACGTTTTATTTATCATGCGCCTGTTTCGGTCGGCAGAGGTTCCTTCGTTTGCATGAGGTCTCTGTTTCTATCTGTCTGTCCTTTCTGTCTCTTTTTGTTTCTCTCTGTCTCTGTCTGTCTGTCTATCTCCTCTCTCTCTCTCTCTCTCTCTCTCTCTCTCTCTCTCTCTCTCTCTCTCTCTCTCTCTCTCTCTCTCTCTCTCTCCTCGCTCTCCTCTCTCTCCTCTCTCTGTCTCCCTTTTTCTCTCACTCCTCTCTCCTCTCTTTCTCTCTTTTTCTCTCTCTCCTCTCTCTCCTCTCTCTTTCTCTCTTTTTCTCTCTCTCCTCTCTCTCTTCTCCCTCCTCTCTCTCTCTCTCGCTCTCTGCCTCCGTCTGCCATTTTCGCACACGTTTCTCCTTAACGTCATGCCATGGTTCCCAATATTGCTTTTGGTTTTCCAATGTTTCTTCGTTTATTTTTAGCACTAGCTGGTTTACCCGGCGTTGCCCGGGGTTATAAGTTTCAATCCACACCACCACCACCACCACCACCACCACCACCACCACCACCACCACCACCACCACCACCACCACCACCACCACCACCACCACCACCACCACCACCACCACCACCACCACCACCCACCACCACCAACACCCACCACCACCCACTACCCACCACCACCACCACCACCACCACCACCACCCACCACCACCCACCACCACCCACCACCCACCACCACCACCCACCACCCACCACCACCCACCACCACCACCACCACCCACCACCACCACCACCACCACCACCACCACCACTGTCAAAGTTTGAATCCCTCTAGCGAATCCGTACTGCAGCTGCATCATCACCATTGTCAAAGTTTCAATCCCTCTAGCGAATCCGTACTGTAGCTGCTTAACCCGGCAGCTCCATCTGGCGAGTGAAAATAGGTTTAGTCTAAGGTTCTGTTATGAGGTAAAAATGCATGGCGAGGGTAGGTTTTTTGGCCGGGAGACCATGGTAGCGGTGAAAACGGGGAAATCGAAACCTCACACTGGCTGTGTAATGCCCACCCCGAGACAGCAGTGAAGGTTTGGAGTGAAAAGCTCGAAAGGTGTAGAAATGCATTCCGGTCAAAGATCTGTGACAGACAGACAGACAGACAGACAGACAGACAGACAGACAGACAGACAGACAGACAGACAGACAGACAGACAGACAGACAGACAGACAGAGTTTCTTCTTTATATATATAGATTATAACCACCATCGCCGTTTGTGAATTTACACTCTCTGCGGGAAACCCAACTGAAACTGGTTGGGGAACTAGTTGGCGTCCTCGAACCCAGTCGAGAGGTCTATAATATTATAGACCTCTCGACTGGGTTCGAGGACGCCAACTAGTTCCCCAACTATATATATACACATACATATGATATTATATAATTATGTATATAATATACAGGCACATATATGCATAGGTAGAAATAAACATTGATCGTGTTTGCAGTGCAACGGGCTACGTGGCATTTAATAATCGTAAAATTGTAATTTGAATAATGCTGCGTTCCAGTTGCGCCGTCAACCTGTGTTTGCTGATTTCTCCAATAATTGCCGGTGTCAGGTT
>OY744605.1:75854470-75974470 GCA_963556255.1 Allolobophora icterica | reverse complement strand
ATTGCAGGCCTACTTGTCATTATTGTCATCGGTTGATGCCTTGTGTATTAGACACCGGCACGATGCAGTTATAACTAAGTCTAGTAATTATAGTTTATAATGTCTTCATCACTGTTGACAATAATATTACAAACAATTATAGTGAACATATTAATCAGTTTTTAGGCCAAAATATAATTTCATTTTTTATTGTCTTTGACATTATATTTATTTGTCATGATACTCGCTCCTGCCTATCTGAAGCCCCCGATCTGCCAGCCTGCCGGCGAGACCCGTAGTCGCTCGCTCCGCTCTGCGGAGCCATTTGCTCGTAGGGCCTACTGCCACTATGCGAAATCGGACCTCTTTGGTGGTTGGTCCTGTGGTATGGAACGAGCTTCCTCTGGAGCCGCGTCTCCTCCCTGAAACCCAACCTGAGTCTTTCTACACTGCGCTAAAAACTGTTATGTTCGTGCTGGAGTCGGAAGCACCTCTGAGTAGTTCCTCTGAAGGGGCACTATATGAGTGCTCAGATGAATGAATAAATGAATGAATTTAATGTACGGCATTGTTATTCGTAAATACAACTAAATTTTGATATTGCCCTCCTTACAAAGTTCAGAAGTGCACACGACCATACGATGTCGCTGGGTCGCTATGAAGCGGCTCAAGGCGGATTCGAACCTCCAACCGTCCGGTTACAAGGCACCGAACATACCACTACACCACTTCCCCCACAAATATATCTCGGTTGGTGAAACTATGAGGAGAGGATCAGAAATCAGTAAGAGCAAATACGTTGTTTATTAAGCCATGCTCCACAGCTGACTCCAGTACTTTCTTGTTGACACAGCCACACAGGCAGTCGTGCGTAGACAGCTTAATTCGCAAGGTCTTAATGCTAAGTGGACCCATGCAAAGCTTAAGTCTACGCGATTTTCTGTAGCGATCGCATGGTCTCGACGCTGCACGTTTTTCACTGAATTGATTGGGATAGATCCTTTACCACCGCTACCTGTTTGAATGCCTGGTCGATACGAAGTCGGTCTATAGCCCTATGTCTTTTGACGGGCTCTCAAGGTCTAGTGCCACGCCATTAAGATCCCCGTCAATCAATCAATCAATTTTCGTTTAATCCGCGTACCGATCGCGATAGCCCGAGATTTAATCCCTGATATAAGACATCATCCGTATGCAAACCGGCATCCTAAAGCACAGAGGCTTCGTTTGGAGGCAATCAAAAACGCCAAGATGTCTTTCTTGAAGAGCTGTTCGTTTTTATGACTAAGAAAACGACTTAAAAGCAAACAACAGCACTAGACCTTGAGAGCCCGACGCCCGTCAAAAGATAAAGGACTTTAGACAGACTTCAAATCGACCAGGCAAAAAATAGAACGCGGTCAAGAGTCTCTGCATATATTTCAGTTGTCAACTCTATGGCGGGAGTTAGCTAGTGTGGCCATCTAAGCATTAAATCTGGTTGGTTACTGATGAAAGTTTTGTCGTAAATCAGCGGCATTTGGGCCAGAACAGGTGCGCTACTGTGAGGTACTTGAAAGTGAAATATAACTCAATGACTGAATGACCGATCGAGTGACAGACAGACAGGCAGAGAAACAGACAGACAGACAGACAGACAGACAGACGGACAGACAGACAGACATATAGACTCGCTCGCTCACAGAACTCTGGGTTCTTCACTGACTGCAAGTCACATGTAAACTGCAACTTTCTTATCTTTAAAAGGCTCAATATTGAACTCAAATTGTTAGCCTAACTACCTTCCAATCAAACTAATTAGGCTAACTAACCAATCAACTAAAGAAAGAAGCTGGGTAGTTTCGTTAAATATAAACCACGCGTAATATTTTTCCCTCGTACTTGTACAATGAACACTTATTGATCAGAAGTGCCCTTATTTCAAATAAGCGCTCGGAAGGCCTACAATATGCAAGACAATCTTGACTCCCAACTGATTGGGAACTCTCCCTCTTCCCTCAGCGACTTAGTTTCTTGCTACAATTCCACACTTTTAGTCTCCTCGATACCCACGCCCCACTCAATAACCAGCTACCAGAATCTTCTATCGTCAATACGTTTCGCTCATTTGTCTCTGATGGAATCTAATCCCTTCGCATCTTTTTATTCTCCCAAAGCGACTCACAATCCACCTCTGCGTCTTCCTCTAGCACCTTGTGCCTCATATCACACCCACTCCTTCTTCAACCATCAGCTTCCAATAGATTCCTCAATTAATAATTTGCAGATATAATTTCTGACATCAGTGTAACGAAACCCAGGGAAACCATGTTACGAAACAAGTGGAAGAATATAATATAGAAAATATATAACTTATATGAATGATTAGAATTGCCACAGTTATAGACTGGTATATGAAACTGGGACACTATAACAAGGAAGTAAGATAGACATTCTTAGAAAGACATAAATAACACGTTGACGTAAATATAGGGGCGCTGTATGGGAGAATTATTAACAAGTAGGCCTATTATGTAATTGACAAAAGACCACTCTTACAAGTGGTAGAGAGTGGCTGAGGAAGTCTACGCGAGGGAAGACGAAGGCGAAGAGATAACCAGATCGGGAAGTCTACCCTTGGTAGAAGTCTACCCTTGGTGGCGCTTTAGAAGCTTAGATTTACGATTACGATTGCGAAAGGTTACTGCCAAGAATCACGGGATTCACAAGAGCAGTATTCAGTAGGATAATAATAGCAAAAATAGGAGGAGGGGAGATAGGACAAGGGCTGTAATGGATATTGCAATGACGAAAGAGGTTGCTGCACTTTGGGATATAAATCGAAGAATGTTGGGAGGGACGTGGGGAGAGGGAACATCATTGTGAATCGTCACCCCGGATAAAATACGTCGTAATACCTGAGGAGACGCCAAGCAAAAAGAAACTGCGTAGGCTACACTAATCTAAAACACCAAATTAAAGCGCTACAAGAAGTACACAATTCAATAACGAATAAAAAAGACACCAAACATGACAAAACGTGATTAACTTATATGTGTCATGAGTCTACAAAGACCTATTACTATGAGTAATCATGAGAATAATATACATTGATGCATGCAGCAATAATTGGGATCATACGAGTGCAGAAGTGCAGGGGCGTCTACATCATGGAAACCTTGGAGCAAATGTTACTCCAGAAGATGGAGTGGGAGATCTATGATTCTTGTTGAATACTATCTGGTCCGTCTGTCTGTTAAAATTGCTCACAGTGTACTTACTGCACCGACAATATTAGGGAGTCAGCCGGACATTGTAGGCGGTTTAAACACGGATTTAATCATTGATCGATTTGCACTGGTATCTGATAAACTGCAGAAAAACCTCAAGTAACCGTCCATAGTCCAAAGCTTTTCACATTACCTACAGACAGTTACAGTGGCTGTAGTCAGTGAGTTTGACAACGTAATAACTTTTTCAGTTAGACTATGGACTATTCCCAGAATGCACTCACTGCCAGTGGATTTAGACTGAATTGGTTGTTGCAAGTAACTGTGTTGGTTTGTTAAGTTATTGCACTCAACACTGTAAACAAAAATTCTGTGAATGAGTGGTTTTTTCAATCGACTGCTTTGAAATTTGCAATCCAGTAGCCCGGAGGATGGAAGGGGAGGGGAGTGGAGAGGAGATGGGAGGGGAGGAGAGGAGAAGTTGGTCCAATGACTTCGGGGGATATACGCCCCTGCAGATGTGTGATATGGCGTTATCACCAAGAATGTTTTAGACTGATGAGCAGCAGACATCATCTTTCGTAAACACATTACAATCAGATTAAAATTGACTAGTACCTTTGCATCTGATAGATTTCTGTGTCCTTGTTCCATCCTGATTATCACAACAGAGACGATTGGTTGGAAGTCGTGGAAACGGTAACGCTACGGAGAGCAGCGCGCCACAGATGATGATGAATTCTTCTGTTTTAACACGTAGGCCTATGCAGTAATCAAATGGCAGTTATTAGTCCGACGCTATAGGCTGACGTATACGGAAATCCTCAGGTTTCGTTGATCGACTCTGTTTGTTTTGTTCACAGCAACTGACCGCCGGCGCTGTGTACAGCAGGCCTACTTCGAAATCATTCAGTTCTGTTGGATATATCGTTTCTAGACGAACGACATACTCAACTTCACATTTTATTCTCGTCATTCATCCGTGCTATTGTTGTCCACTGTCTTTGAGGAGTTGGAGTCTTCGATGGAAGCTAATAACCCGCCGAAACTGAATTGCTGCAGCTGAGCATTTCACAACAACTGAAAAGAACTTTTCTATGTTAAATAGCTTTTTGGTTGCTGGAAATATAGGCTTCTGTATCCATCTCTTCTTTCTGCTCAGTCGCTTCTGCTTATGTCATTTCGTTCTCTGCTTCATTGATGCGGCTACAGGATAAACTTCTTCAAACGCCAAAATAAATCAGAAAATGCGTAATCGTTATCGTATTCGTAATCTCGAAATTTCTACAGTGCCCACAAAAGCGAAGTCGCGGGAACCAGCTTATTTCACAGGCGCTCAATCAAATCACACAATCGGTAGGCGGAGTGAGTGGGTGAAATCGGTTCCAGAAATCCAGGTCAAGATCCAAAGGGGTCAATCAGGCAGACACTCAGACAGCTGAGGAGGGTGGTTTAGTTAGTTAGATGCAAGCATTCGGCGGGGTAATAATCAGAAAAACCAAGCACGCAAATTTTTCACAGAACAGACAAATTCAAGCTTAAGCCTGCAATCATAGATTTCTTTATATCGAAAGATGAAACAACACGAGAAGCAAATCCACTCCACACGCTTTAAAGCAATCACAGATATTAGTTTCAACAGTACGCTGAATTTGTTACTCTGAATAACGAATTTCTGCTATCAAAACATGTTCACTTAAGCATGGTGTTAGACGATTTTGCAGAATTAATCTAAAAGGCTAGTATTGCAATCGAGGCTAGGGGTCGAAGGGGACATGACCCTACCTTTAACAGTAGGGGGGCACAGTATACAGTTGTCCCTCCCGAATTTGGAAGAAACACCAAAAAAGGTTTAAAAAAACTGTGTTGACCTCTTTTTTTACCAGATCAGTTCAAAAGTGTCCCCCCACCTGTCAAACAAGATCACCGCCTCTGGTAGCGATCCCTGATGAGACGGCATACAACACATGATCAGGGTCGAAACCATACGGTCGCTAGGGCCAATATAAAACAGAATAGGCTACATCTACATTGAATGCGAAAATTACTACCAGGCATTTTACTCTGTGTCACTGTGTGTTCAGCATAACAAGGCTTTTAAATGTTTAGAAGATATGTAGTTATTAGTCTGTGTTAGTCTATGTTCAAGAGGTCGATTAGTACCGACGATTAGTCTCAGCCTGCGACACGTTAATAATGTGTAATCATCATTTATAACTATTTTCCAGTCCTGTATTATATGTTCGGAAACTGTTGTCATTGTCTGAAACCTGAAACTTTTCGGTCAGCATTTCTGTATACAGTATAGCGTTGCTTGTCCTTGTCCTAATTCACAGAAGTCCTGTGCATATATGCATTCATGTATGTACGTATGTGTATACATGTATGTACGTATGTAAATGTGTGTGTGTATCTATGTATATATACGTGCATGTGTGTATATATATATATATATATTCGTACATGTGTATATATACGTACGTAGGTACGCACGTTCGTAGGTAAGGATTGTACGTAAGCATGTAGGAACTTTGGAAGGAGAGCAATATGAAAATTACAGTTGTATTGTTTTGAATTGTATTAGAGTGTTTTGATATCTCTATGTTTCACTCACATGTGTGTTCAACATAACAAGTAGTCTGCCAGAATTACAGCCCAAAATTTAAAAGATAGAACTAGGCCTAAATCAAGACAAAGCAATATTTTGACAATGTGATAAATGGGCTCTGGGCTCATTCCCATAAAAATTTGCAGTGACCCTAACAATAGCAATTTGTAAAATTTGCAATTGAATGCGGTCAATTTTTAGCGCAATAAATGCGTTGCTACATCCTCCCTTTTTTATACACTGTTTTTGGTTGCAGGTTTATGCCGATTAGGTGCAATTTAATTAATAATTTATTAAAATCTGCTTGTTTCATTCGATTTGAACCTGACTACAGCTAGACAGACGACAGGAAGGAAAGCCATCTTAGATGCTAGCATTCGGCGGGGTGATAGCGATTTGACTCGATACATGGTTGCAATCCAGGCATCATTAAGGTTCATGAATCCTGCTGAATACTGTACAATAGTATTAGTTTTCGACATTTTGAACTGCATTATAAGCGTTAGTCTGGTAGTGTTGAGTCTGATCAGTCACTAAGTCAGGGTAAGGTTCATCGTTCATCGAGCGAACTATTTGATTGGAAACGAGACTGTTTTCTCTGCACCAAGCCTGCTGCTATTGATCATAAGAATCCTAAACAAAGGCTGATAACATACATGTTGCAGAAACAAAAGCTTTGTTTATGACAATTATTGAGAGAGCCTGTGAGAAGCGCAATGATGATTGAAAGTTTTGAGGTGGTTGGACGTTTAAAAACGTGTGGTGACGGTATACTGCTGCAGAAGCGCGATATACACAGAGGGTTTCGACTGGTTTAGAAGACGTGTAATTATTATAGTCTCCTTTAGTCTTTGTTTAAGATGTTGATTAATAACGACGATTAGGTTCAGCTGTCGACACGTTAATAATATTTAATCATCATTTTATAATTATTAATTTCCAGTCCTATAAATAGTATACATGTCCGGAAACTGTTGTCATTGTCTGAAACCTGAAACTTTTCGGTCAACATTGCTGTTAACAGTTTTGATGAATGTTGCTTGTCCTTGTCCTAATTAATTCATAGAAGGCCTATTATATAGACCCTATGTTTGTATGTATGCAAGTATGTACTTATGTATATGTATGTATGTATATATGTTACAGACAAGTTGTATAATCGACGATTTGTGTCAACCGTTCACACGTTAATAGTATTTAATCATCATTTAATTATAACTACATTACTGTAAACAGTTCTGATGAGTGTTGCTTGTCCTAATTAATTTATAGAAGTTCTATGTATGTATGTATGTATGTATGTACGTATGTATGTATGTATGTATGTATGTATGTATGTATGTATGTATGTATGTATGTATGTATCAAGATACTTACCATATGTATGTATGTATGCATGCATGCATGCATGCATGTATGTATGTATGTATGTATGTATGTATGTATGTATGTATGTATGTATGTATGTATGTATGTATGCATGCATGCATGTATGTATGTATGTATGTATGTATGTATGTACGTATGTATGTATGTATGTATGTATGCATGTATGTATGTATGTATGTATGTATGCATGTAAATAAGTAAGTAGGTAAGTAAGTATATTCTTTAATATAACCAGTTGCCAAACAGCACTCTGGTGAACAAGCATCAGCATACATACATCATGATAAATTAATACGTGAATAACATTCTGACTATAAATGTTTTCTTCATTTGATTGTCTGCTTTTGGCAGCACCCGGCTCTTGCTGTAAACCGCTGGCTTAACTGGCGGGGGGGAGCAACCCATGAAGGACATGTCCCGGTTCTTCGAGAACCGCCGAAAACAGACGGGTATCGGCCAGACGGCACGTTTTCGATCTTTGGGCAATCGGATTAGCATATATTTACAACTGCCTGGAGCCTTCCTTTTTCTTGTTGTCCAGCATATTCCCACCATGCCGGGGCGGCATACAGCAGACGTGACAGGATACAGCCTGGGACCAGCAAAACATGTATACAAGTATGTATGTATGTATGTATGTATGTATGTATGTATGTATGTATGTATGTATGTATGTATGTATGTATGTATGTATGTATGTATGTATGTATGTATGTATGTATGTATGTATGTATGTATGTATGTAGACCCTCTGTTTCCATGTATGCATGTATATACGCATGTATGTGTATGTATTTAGGTACATATATACGTACTAAGTTCGGATGTATATATGTGTGTATTCATGCATGTATACATATGTGCAAATGCATGTATACGTAAGTACGTAGCCCACGTATATTTACGCATGCATGAATGTATGCGTACATGTGTAGATATGTAAATATGTATGCATGTATGTAGGCCTCTATCTGTATATATGTATATATGTTTGATATATGTATGCGTGTAAGTATGTCTGCATTTGTATATCTGGACTTTTTTATAGCGTAGAGGACGGTAGAGAGTCCTCTATCTGCAGCCAACCCACAGCTGGGCAAACAACTGCGTAGGTCAAGCTAATCACTCAAAATTGGACTTTCACCGAAAGCCGTTGACAGTACTAGATTATCGCAGTCATTAATTATCGCAACAAATTCCAGTAATTAGCCTCACACTTAAGTTCTTTGGTTGCCAGCGAAAAGGAGACAATAATCCTTATTGGGACAGGCGGAAAAACCAAATTACATTGGTAGGAAGCAGGTAGTTAAAAATTGTCAAGCGGGATTTTTGGCATCGCCCGCATACCATAGCGATCGCCCATCGGACATGCAAGCACGTACATTACAAGGCACACGTCTGTTCACCACAAAGGTAGAAAGTTCAGCCAGATACCCTATTGACAAAGACAACATGATCAATTCTATGTTGTAACACAGACTTACAAATGTCACATATAACCACAACCGATGACGGGCAAGTAGTGCTCCTGTTATGTTTCTCTTGAAGTCTTCGTCTTCTTCAAGTTCTCTGCCCTTGGTCAGGAGATTCACAAGTCCAATTTCACCACTGCTCTCGAAGGTTGGCTTTCTCCTTCAGTTTACTGTATGTATCCGCCATAATCCGGTCCAGCAGTATCCGTCTAGGTCTTCCTTTCATTCTATTTCCCTTCATTCTTTCCTCAATGGTAGTTCTCAGTAGGGAATACCCTCTCAGTATGTGACGAATCCGCTTTCTCTGTCTCTCTTATAGTAACCAAAAGAGATCTTTCCTTTTCCACCTTATATAGCAAGCACCTCTTCGTTTCTTTCATGCTCGTTCCAGTTAACTTTTTCCATCATGCGCTATAGGTTACCCAAATCTAAAAAGCCTAGAACTTGTCGATGTTTTCCTTCCTCGTTGTCCATATTTCATGAAATGGCGGCAGGGCCGGATTAACCAATGTGGTGGCACTGTTCAGTAAAACTGCGGGAGCCCCAACGACTGTACACATGTAGAGTGTACACAATAAAATGGCGTAATTTTATAATGTGTCACATAGCACTTGAGTTCTGGTCAGGTCAGAGGCGCAACTTTGATCTAGAAAGTGGGGGTACCAAACTGCGCAAAATAGAATGTGTTCTGGAAATTGAAATATGAGCATCGAAGCCTTAGCTGGTCGGATCTCTCTTGATCACAGAAGTGTATCGAGGTCCAGTTTGCAACAATAGCTGTCGAAAGTCACATCTTAGCATTAACTTCATTTGAAAATGTCTATCCAATGGAGGTAGAATTTTAAAAATCACGATCTGGAATGAATCAACTACAATACTTTTCCGCACAATGAGGCATACCTGGCCACTTGTATGCTTTAGGTTATAAACGTTTGCATAGCGCTTATATATTACTGATCACAGAAGTGTAGGCCTGCCGAAAATTCTGCAGGCCTTGTAAAAGTCGCATGCGGGAAATCGCCCAAGTGTTGAAGTCTTTCAGACCTAATGCAGATTGACAGACTAAGAGGTTAGCATAAATTAACTGTTGCAAAATAGGCATGTAAATGAAGCAAATTAATGATGGCCTAAAGTTAAAAATGCGCAGGCCAATAGACCTACGTCTATTTAATTACTGTAACTCTATATTGAATTATATCTACTAAAGTGGTTGTAACTCGATATGGAATTTATTGGGAGCCTGTATATAGATTTTAGCGCGGAGACAAGAATCGCTGCAGGCACCCGTATGGCCTGGCAACACTTCCGGAGGTGCCTGACCTTGACCCTGGCTGTAGGCCATCTGAAGCTTCCGATTTTCCTCGACGACGGTCGACTCCAGGTTCCGTGTTATTTCTTTATATAGCGCCAGTTTCCGATTGACGTCACCGAGCTCAAACTGTGGCAGGTAACGTGTCATTGTGTCCCAGTCGATCGGTCCGTCTGTTGCCACCGTATTCCTCGAGAGTCGATCAACGGCCATTTCTTGTATATCGCAATCCCGACATTCCATCTGCCGGAAGTGTTCGAACTCAAAGTGGTGCGGTTCGAGGCTAAAATGGCGGTTGACTTCGTCAGCGAAGACGGAATCGAACTCCGGTTTGCCGTCAGCGCCGATGCCACCGAACTTCCCGCAGGTGACGAATATGTAGAAGGCGTCCTTTGTGTGGTCGTGGGCGGTGCCAGTTTCCATGGCAACGGCCAGCGCCACCTGGCGAACGAGAGCGATGTGAAAGATTTCCCTGTCGAGGAAGCGGTCGTAGAGGTCTTCCAGGTCACTGGGAACGATGGACAAAAGTAGTGGCAGGAGAAGGTTTCGAGATTGTCTTTCGAATTCACGAAGAGCCAACAGGATTCGAAGATAAATATCAACACAACATTCGTCTGAACCATAAACCTATGAAGACAAAAGAACATTTCGTAATCGCATGCAACTGTACATTTGTATAACATCTTTTCAAGGAAACTCCTTCGACGTGCTCCCAAACTGACAACACAAATTGTTGTCGAAGACATGTATACCTTTTGTTACTGCGAGAGTTAGGCCTAATGAAATTCCTTGATCGCTAAGGGGAATAACACCGACTCGTCTTCGACTGGAAAATCTTCAGAGAAAAATGTCCTTTAGATATTCAACATCTGGAGCCATCTAATGGTTCCATATGTCCTGCAATATGGAATTGCGGAAGCTCTACATAAGCAGCGCTTTTGTTAGGCACTTTAAATGCTCCTTGATAGGAATGAGGCTACTTACTACGCAGTTACACACATATGGACCTAAATATGGGTGCTATATTCCTATAAGGCTATAAGGGGTCTTTATGACCCCGGAAATTGGATCCATGTATCCCGCATACGGATATATAGGTAGGGACGGCTATCTCGGGAGGTGGAGGGACAAGACCCCACCTTAATAGTGCGGGGACACAGCATACAGTTGTCCCCTCAAATTTTGACGACACACCAAAACAGGTAAAAAAATGTTTTCGTAAAATGTTTCAACCTCTTTTTTGACCTGATACCAAATCAGTTCAAAAGTGTCCCTCAACTCTCAAGCAAGATCGCCGCCTCTGTATATAGGCTCCGTATTTTCTTCATGTGGACCAATTATGGAGTTCCATAATATATCTTTAATATGTTCTCATATATAAGCTTGTATGTCCTACAATCAGGATTTCTTTCCCGGTGTAGCAATTTAAGAGATTACTCCATTTTCAGATTACCCTCCGGTATCTTGAAACCGCGGGATAATCTTAAATCGATTTCGTTACCTACGGGGTAACTTGAAATCGATTTCAGATTACCCTCTACGTTTTCAGATCCCCCCCCCCAATTAATGGGGCCTTTTTTTATTACTAGCTCATATAATTATAATAATTGTTAACGTTAACGATTAAACTCTCATTACCCCCTAGTACATGATGTACGACAACCTATCTTTCTCTGTAGATCACAATCACATCAATTAGGTTGAATCTTTGTATATCTTATCATTCTTATGTTTGTATGTAGTTTGTCAGTCACTCTGAACTTACTACTGTCAGTGCTCGAAATGGACCGGAACGCACCGGAACGCCGTTCCGATTCGTCAAATGAATTAGCGTTTCCGTTCCGGTTCGTCAAATGAATTATTGTGGAAAATACTATGAAATTAACGTGAATGCTCCCATATCTTTGACTAGCGTTCCGTTTCGTAAAATTTTCCATTTCGAGCATTGACTACTGTATGAGTGGTTTTAACACAATTAACATTTCTGTGACATTTTAATGTTTTTTCAGGTATTGAGACTAGCTTTCAACCTTCTACATGTTTCACATGTTTTATTCAATAAACGTATCATGAGTTTTAAACATAAGAATTTATCATTTTAGTTAAATTATATTAGAGGTAATGTGAACAGCGCAGAGGAAACTTGAAATCGCGTTCAGGTTACTCCCGGGGGTAATATGAACTCGATTTAAGATTACCGGGGGGTAACTTGAAAGAGGGGGTAGCCTGAAGTCTTTACACCGGGCTTACCTCTGTTAGCTACATTGGTCAAGGCGTGGACTGCGTACCATGCACCTCTGTGCGAGAGTGCATGAGGATCGCGGTTCGCCTCCCGATGGTGACTTATTTAAGAGATTAAAATCTCGGGCTAGTACGGTCCGTACATGGGGACCGTAAATGGCGTGGCGCCCATTCAAACGGGCAGCGGTGGTGAAGGAACTCACCCGATCAATTCATTGAGAAAGTAACAGGGTCGAGGCCATACGGTTGCTATGTTTATAAAAGCGTGTACTTTAAATTTACATTTACATCATATCCTAGTACTGTCTGTCTGTCTGTCCGTCCGTCCGTCCGTCCGTCCGTCCGTCCGTCCGTCCGTCCGTCCGTCCGTCCGTCCGTCCGTCTGTCTGTCTGTCTGTCTGTCTGTCTGTCTGTCTGTACATTTGTGTAGCGTAGCGCCGTCAACTAGTGCTGGCTGGTTTAATCTATCTCACGATTATAATATAATTATACGAGGTCTCGTATGACGCGAAGTGTTTACATTTTAAAACATTTTTAGTCATCAAACACTCGTCGGAGTTAGGTTTTAATTTTATTGCCCTTGACATTGGGTTGATGACTAAAAAGTGTTTACATTTTAAAACATTTTTAGTCATCAACACTTTCGCTTTTCGAAAACAGCAACGGGCTTTCAAAACGTTAGCCTAATACATCGGAAGACGTTTAGTTTCTCATGCGATTCTATCGGTCGGCAGATTTCCCTTCGTTTTCATAAGGTCTCTCTCTGTGTCTGTCTGTCTGTCTGTCTGTCGTTTTATATCTCTGTCTCTGTCTGTCTCTCTACTCTTCCTTGTGCCTCTTTGCTTTTCGTTGTGTTTCTTCTTCATGTTCCAACTTTTCCGTCTGCTATTTTCGCATACGTTCCACCTTGCCGCTACGCCAGTGCTTTGCAATTTTGCTTTTGTTTTCCAATTTTTCTTCGTTTGTTTCAGCATTATAATCACCATAGCCGTTTGTCAATTAACACCTCCTGCAGGAAAACCCCACTGAAACTGGTTGAGGTATTGGTTGGCGTCCTCCAACTCAAATCGAATAGCTTAGCCTATATATCTATAAGCTTACAAGAGTGTAGTGTACAGAGCTACATAGTGCTTTAATAATAGCAAAATTGAAATTTGAATAATGCTGCGTTCCAGATGCGCCGTCAACTTGTTTTTGCTGATCTCACCACTCGTCGGAGTTAGGTTTTAATTTTATTGCCCTTGACATTTGGTAGAATACCGGTACGCCCTCACAATTGGGGAATGTGTATTGACTGTATCAGAAGGAATATCACGATCAGGCGTTGTAGTAGGAATAGGTATCATTGTAGTAGTAGGCCTGGGGCGTGGTGGCTCAGTGGTAAGTTCGGCGCCTTGTGACCGGAGGGTTGCAGGTTCGAATCCCACTCTAGCCGCTGCGTACGGACCTTGGGCAAGTCCTTCACTCGCAATCGCTCGTAGCGCTTCGGCGTGAAAATTCCGGCACAGTATCAAATGCTGTAGTCGGGAGCGCCTCTGAGTAGTAGTTGACTTCGAGAGGCGCTATAGAAATATCCGGAATAAATAAATAAATAAATAGTAGTTGTTGTTGTCGTTAATAAGCGCAAGCATCGAGTAAAATTCTTACTATTTCCGCAGACCGCCGTTCATTTCCGGTTCTTCCGACTTCCGACAGGGTCACTGTGACGTCACTGCTGCAGTCGCCATGACTTGGCGCTTTTGGTTTCGGACATAAATTCTTCACCTGATATTAACCAAAGCGATAACGGCAACTATAACAGCAATGATAACGAAGCTATTGTTGACTGATAATTGTCATTAGTAACAAATAATAATAATTACAATTGTAGTGACAATATTGCTATTATTGTTGTTGTAGTTGTTGATGATGCTGGTGATGGTGGTGTTGGTGGTGGTGGTGGTGGTGGTGGTGGTGGTGGTGGTGGTGGTGGTGGTGGTGGTGGTGATGATGATGATGATGACGATGATGATGATGATGATGATGATGATGATGATGATGATGATGATGATGATGATGATGATGATGATGACAATGATGATGATGATACCAGATGTAGATGTAGATGACAGAGTGGAAGAGGATCAAGAGCTAGAACAACAATACTGCAGAGACATAACAAGCACATAAGGACTCAAACACACGTAGACGCATACAAGGAGAAAGAACGAAAGAAGCACATTTAGATAGACAGACATATATAGACTGATAGCCTACTGCGCGGTGGAGATAAAGTTCAGCAGCAACCTTTCCTACCTGTCTCCGTATCTGATTCGTAAAACTCAGCTGACTCAAGTTGCCATGGCAACAACAGCGAAGATCGATTGTCTGCGTCATCACATATACAAGCAATATGATTTATATTACAATAAGACTACACTAAGTAATTAATAATTTCTTTTAAAATTATTAATTACCGTAACGATCACCTATCGCACCTATTATCTGCTAAACCGCTGGAATTTATCATATAGTAGAACAAGCGTCTCACTCAATAATCAATTGGTTCCGCTCTTCTAATTATCGAAACCAGTACGCGTGGGTTTCTAATGGCTAGCAGTTAATCGCCATATCTTATTCATTAGCCAAGGCCTACAGTGCAGTAGCCTATAGAACGCTTACGCTTAGACCCTTGTACTGTAGGCTTACGCTTAGACCCTTGTACTGTAGGCGTGTTATTGATCGCAGTGTGACATACAGTACAGTATAAGCAGATGGCCTACTATTTGTCTAACTACTGTGCCGTTTTGTACTTGTCAATATTGTCCTCGGTTGATCCCTTGTATAAAATTAGACAGCGACGCGATAGCAATTATATAGGCCTATAATTTCAGTAATTATAGTTCATACTGTCTTCATCATTGTTGCCAATATTATTGCAAAATATAGTGAACTTGTCAATTTTTATGCCAAAATCTAAATTTCATTATTATCCTTGTTATTATATTTGTCATTCGTAAATAGGACCTAAATATATCTGGGTTTGTGAAACGACAAGAAGCGGGTCTGAAATTAGACTATTCGGAACAAATACGTCTGTGGATTAAGCCCAACAGCTGACGCCGGTACTTTCTTGTTGATACAGGCACTCGTGCGTAGGTAGATTGTTCAAGGCCTTTATGCTACGTGAAGCTATGTGAAATGGAAATGTACTCGTTTTTCTGTAGGGACCGTGTGGTCTCGACCCTACTCAGTTTTCAATGAATTGATCGGGAGAGATCCTTTACCACCGCTTCTCGTTCAATGGGTGCCACGCCCTTTAAGATCCCGTGTAGGGACCGAGCTACCTTGAGATTTAAATCCCTGACATAACTTCACATGAGACATCATACGTTCGCAAAGCGGCATCCTCAAGTACAGAAGCCTTGTTTGTAAGCAACCAAAAACGTCAAGATGTCTTCTTGAAGAGCTGTGCATGTTTATGACTCAGAAAACGACGTATGCAAACAGCAGCACTATAGACCTTGAGAGCCCTCAACAGATAAAAGACTTTAGACCGACTTAGTATCGACGCGGTCAAGAGTCTCGCTCAGAACAGCGATCTATTTAAGATTGTTTACGCTGTCTCAACAGACTGCTGGTAGTATCTGAAGGTTACTACTATAAGGCTATCTGCACTGTGTTCGTAGACCTATAGGCCTACAGACGATAACTGCCATCAGCTGATGGACTACTCATGAGCCCGACCTATCGTTAAACGACTAAGTATGGCTTCTATGAGAAGCCGATGCATTCAATAATATGTACATTAAATATCTATAAAATTATTCAGCGAATTATTTTCTATTGCAGCGTCAAAAAAGCGAAGACGCGGAAATCACCTTATTCACAGGCGCTTAGTCAAACCATAATTATAATCGATAGGCGGGGGTTGGAAGAAATCGGTTCCAGGTCAAGATTCAAATGGGTTAGGCAGGCGGACAATCAGACGGATAAGATGGGTGGTGTTTAGAGTTGAAACGGAGAGGGAGATAAGGGGAAGAGGAGAAATCAGCATAAGATTTGTGAAAGAGTAATGCTTTCGGTTTTAAGTGAAAGACCTGTGGAGAGATAGGCTAGGAAAAGATGAGGTTATGGTGAATTCGTAGGATGGATCAGATATTTGTCGTAATACCGGTAGGAGTTTGTTCCAGATAGATGGAACAGCTATGGCTATGGGACGATTTCTAAATTTTAATGATGAGGTGACGGAAGGGCGGAGAAGCGTCAGGGCGGAACAGGAGCAGATTGAGCGAAATGGTTGGACCGTGAACAACTGACGGAGGTAGAAGGGTTGGGAGGATTGAAGTGTATGAAGGAGAGTGACATGACTTTATATTCTATTCGCTATATTAAACATCTGTTAAGTTATATACATGCATGGGCTGAGCACAATTAAATAAGTAAAGGAATAAATAAACACACAATACAAGGCAAAACACGCGCGTAGGCCCATTTATGCCATGAGTGCACAAAGACCTACTATCATCATCATCAGTTCCTGACGCCAGCCATTTGGCGGCGATGGGTACGAATAAATGATCTCCATTGTCCTCGGTCATTTGTCAAGTCTATTGCCCCTTAATGTTAGTCCAAGTGATGTTATGTCCTCAGTTATATTATCTATCCAGCGTAGCCTTGGTCTGCCTTTGTGTCTTTTCCCTTCGAATCTTGCATGTAGTGCACTGTGTGGGAATCTGTCAACTGGCATTCTCTCTACATGTCCAAACCATCGTTGTCTAGCAGAGTTGTTTTGATGCCTAATGATTGTCTTATGTCATCGTTTCTTATTTTCTGCAGTCTTGAAATCCCTGCGATCTTTCTCAGCCAGTTCATTTCTGCTGTAAGAATTCTTCTTTCATCTTGTTTTCGCATTGTCCAACATTCCGATCCATATAGGAAAATGGGTTGTGTCATTGTCTCGTATATTTTTGTCTTAGTCTTCTATAATCATGATCAAATCCGACGAATAGACACAAATGCCCGCAAAAATAACTATGATCATATGTATGCATAGGCGTAATTTTTGGGGGTACGAGGGGTACCCGTACCCCCCACTTTTTGGACTGGGTTACCGTACCCCTTTTTGAACAATGTCAATCGATATTTTGTTGTTGTGCCTTCCCAGAGATCGAAGTCTCTGCCTTGCTTCGTTTATGTAAGGCTTGTAAGCAATTGTTACCCCTAATTCTTAGACCAAAGTTACGCCTCTGTATGTATGTATGTATGTATGTATGTATGTATGTATGTATGTATGTATGTATGTATGTATGTATGTATGTATGTATGTATGTATGTATGTATGTATGTATGTATGTATGTATGTATGTATGCATGTATGTATGTATGTATGTATGTGTGCATGTAGGATGGTCGTCGACTAGGCTAGTCACCTAATGTAGTCGCTCCGGTAAAAGTTTGTAATTTACCGTCCGCGGAACGGGATTCTGGAATTAACACATCACAATCTACTCTGGATCTGCTCCTGTATCAAGTAGAGTGAGGAAAATTAGAAAAAATATTGCTTTAGTAACGGATTTTCCACAAATTTTCATCATAATCGGTCGTTAAGTAGATAAAGAGGGATGGGCTCTCTTGGCAATGCAACGTTGTGACTATATTAAGCTCGTGCAACAACTTCAACGATATGTGCAGCATGTGTACAACAAAAGGTGTGAGGTACAGGACTCTGTCTCTCCTCAAGAAGTAAACGATTTAGCACATCTTGATTCGTGGACGAATTAACTCTTACCTTTGCGATTGTTACAACAACCACTTGTGCAATCGGATATCTAATATTGAAAATAATTACCAGCGTAACGAAAGAAACGACATCAGCCTGTTTATTTTCGCTGAGGTACTAAGCTCATCCGCGATGGCCAAAAAAGCAGCCAAAGTTGAAGAACTGGTCGAACTACTTAGGGATGACAAGGCGACGGAGCTCATTATTGATAAACTTGGTGACGCCTGGGCTCCAACGATAGAATCGATGCTCGAAAAGAAAATCGACGGTATCATTGATAAAATTCTTATCAAACTGGATCCAATTATCGAGAAAAAAGTTAACGACTTGATTGGTAAACAACTTGATAATATACAAACAAAACATGCAAGCCTTGAGAGTGAAAACACGCAACTCCGCTCTCGAGTTTCCTACCTGGAGACAGAGGCTAGATTAACGAATCTAGTCTTCCATGGAGTGGAGGAAAGCCTCCCACTGGATGCATCCAGGGAGGCTGCTGAGAAAGAGGCAACGCAGGCAACTCTGAACCTATGTGTCCATACTCTAGGCTTGTCAATCTCGGAGGCGGACATTTCCACAGCCTACAGATTGCCAAGAAGGGGAAAGGAAGAACAGCGACCGATAATCGCCAAATTTAGCACAATCAGGGCCAGGAACATTGTCTACAAGTCTCGTACTCAACTACGCAAGTCCCGGATATTTATCAACGAACATCTGTCAACCACAAATGCACAAATATACGCTAAAGTGAGAAACCTAGTTAAGGAAGGGAGAGTCGCATCAGCCTGGACTGCAGGAGGAATTGTACACCTCCTGAAGTCAGCAGACCAAGGACAGAAGCCGTTACGGATCTCCTCCTTATGCGACCTGGAGAAGCTAACTCCTCATCAGTCTCAGTCATCAGTTAATCCCTTCGCCGTTGTCACTCCGTTGGGAGGAACAGCGTCGCTCAATACTGGTTAAACAAACTTGATCACTACTATAGATCACAGAGTTTTGCCGGAGTATGTTACCAATGAGGGAACTTTTATTGACTGATGGAGGATCACTCCGGGATTGGAATAATGTGAGTCTCTCCTTTTTTCTTAGAGAGAGACTGCACATTTCGATTCTGGTTATTTAGTTAGTTATTATTTAAGGGTCTGAGTTTATGACCTTACCTGTTAGCTCCGACTTATGTTGAGTCCTATGTTTACAACTTATACAAACTTGTATTTCACCGAACTTTTCGGCCGGGAAAACGAAACTGATGCTGAACGTTTTGATATCTAAGGGAGGCTTTCTCGAGGATTGGTAAAAATGGGTCTCTCCTCCTTTGAGGAAGTCTTTCCATGTAGATTCCAGCCTCAGTTGTTATTTAATGGACTGAGGTTTACAATTTTGCCTTATTAATACGGACTTATATTTAGTCATCTGCTTTCAGCATGTGCGGACAGTACAGCAAAAAGTGCACGGCAAAATGCTTCCAAGGAACGAGGTGTTAAGTTTATTATCCTGCTGGAATTTTGTTTAGGCATTTCTGCCAGAATTCAATGCTCAATTATGCAATATCTCGATTTCATTTCCTGTATATTGTATGTCGTATAATCTGATGTACGATGGATTCTATTTGAGGATTAGACAAAAGGGTGTCTCTCCTATCTCCTTTGGGAGAGACTGCATGTATAGCTCTCGAATCAGTTATTGTATAATTGACTGAGATTATATGGCCTTGATCTAAAATGTAGTCTGAAATGCACTATTGCTTTGCGCTGAAGACATTTGCCGTGTTTACTTCAGTACTAAGGATTAAATGGTAGAAGCAGTCACATTTCTGTAGAGTGTTGTCATTTGTTAAGGATCTTAGGTGGAACCAGTCAATTCAATGTTATAGAACTTTTAAGCTTAACCAATGGTAACGCATCTCATTCATTGCCTTGGCTAGATGAACCTCGGTATGTTTTTCAGTATAGTCGGTTGTCTTTTCATTTCTTTTCTTTTCTGTTTTTGTTTTTGCATCGTGTAAATCTGTGGTTGTACGTCTTACATTGCTACTTGAATTTCAATGCGGTTAAATGAACGAATACTTAAACGAACTCATATTTAGTTAAACATACTCTTGGAGCACTATTAGTTTCCTAGTTCCTTGGTGCATAATTCCGAAGTATTGATTGGTTATCAGGATCAATCTAAAGAATTAGTGCTGGGATTTGAGGACTCTACTTATCTGTTTACCCTGTTGCGTGGGCGGTTGTTCACCACCAGTGGTATTAAATAGGAGCGTCTACATGTTCAACCTACCTGTCGACTTGTACTCACCCGTTGGGCTCCAGATGCGACCTCTGCTATTTCACGACAGCAAAAAGGGATGGCACTTCACTATGCAGCACTAGAATAAGGGAGAATCTTGGTGATGATTGCAGTAATACTAATGTAGGACCTGAATGCAGCGACTTGGAAATGGGCGACGATGACTTGAATGATCTAATACTCCGCCTTGATGGCAGAAATAGCACTAATGAGGAAGGTGAGGATGATGAAAATTTGCTTAATGTTAGATATAACCAAGACCTTGAACTTGAGGTGTTTTCACCGGAGGCAGAGACTAATAACACTATGGAAGGCAGTAGTAGTGATCCTGACCAAAATTTCTTTAAAAAGAGTACTTGGACTAGTAATTATATATCTCTTGATGAACTGCAAAACAACCTCTCTCACGGCAGTCAATGTGATAAGAATCTTACTATGGTGCACATTAACTGCAGAAGCATTGTTAGCAAATTGGATGAAATTAGAGAGATTGCTGAAAAATCTCAAGCAGCAATAATTGCACTCACTGAAACTTGGTTGGATGAAAATCTCCTAGACACTGTCCATATACCAAAATATAAATTTATAGGTAAATCTAGAAAGGATGGGAGGGGAGGGGGCGTCGGGTTCTTCATCAATGAGAAACTCAGTTATCAGATATATTCTCCTAACACAGGAAGAGAAGTCTTCTGTACTTTTGAATATTTATTTCTTAGATTAAAACTGAAAAATTGTTCCCCAATTTTTGGGGTTCTATATAGAGCCCCCGGACAGCCCCTAAAGGAATTTCTGGTGGAATTCGAGCAGCTAATGATGAATCTTAAGACAAAACCCAAAGATATCTTTCTGCTTGGAGATTATAACATTGACTTGTTAAAAGTCAATGAGCATAAAGAAACTAATCTTTTTTATAACAGCTTAATTTCCTACCATTTTCTCCCTCATATAACCAGACCTACCAGAATCACCGCGAACTCAAAAACTTTAATTGATAACATATTTAGTACTTCCTGGTCTAAACTACAATCAGCCTCTATTATTATATCTGACATTTCAGACCATTTACCCATCCTTGCTAAATTCTCCTTCGAAATAATCTGCAGTATTGAAAGTAGTTATTCGGAGAGAAGGTCTGTTACCTTAAAGGGCCTAGACAAATTTTCTGAGACTTTAAGAGAAGAGGACTGGGAACTTATTTCACATTATTGTCAACGGGAGATGGTTAATGAAGCCTATGAATGTTTTATTGACAAATACATGAAATTATATAAAAATGCATTTCCTCTGCAAGAGGTGACTAAGGGAAAAAAAGCAAAATATAAAAACCCATGGATGACTCAGGGTCTCTTAAAAGCATGCAGAAAGAAAAATCAATTATATACAAAGTATCTAAGAAATCCCAATCCCGTAAATAAGGAAAAATTTGTTATTTACAGAAATAAATTTAAATCCATAAGAACTTACGCAGAGCGCCACTACTATGCGACGGAGTTTCTCAAACATCATAACGATTTAAAATCTACTTGGAAATTGATAAGATCGGCGCTGCAACTAGAGGATGGTCAGGAAAAAATAGATTCACTATTGATTAATGGTATTGATATAAAAGACCCAGAGCAAATGGCAAATAAGTTTAACGACTATTTCATTAATCTTCCTAGGAATTTGGCCAAAAATATACCCACCTGCACAGGGTCCCACGAAAATTACTTACCCGCACCTAAATTGTCATCTATGGGACTAACTTTAACCTCCCCTGATGAGATAATTAGCATTGGTACCAGCTTTAAGAAAACCCATACAAGAGGATTAGATGATATTGATCCTTATTTGGCGTTGCCGTATCTACACCTTATTGCTCTTCCCCTCACAGAAATCATTAACTGTTCTTTGATGATTGGGATTGTACCGGACCAATTGAAGTCTGCCAAAGTCATACCTGTTTTTAAAAAAGGAAATAGACAAAATATTGAAAATTATAGGCCTATATCAGTACTACCATTTTTTGCAAAATTCTTAGAAAAAGTTATGTATATTAGGCTTAATTCCTTTATAACTAACGCTAATATAATTCACCCCACGCAGCATGGATTTCAAGCAGGTCATTCTACGCTTATGGCGTTGCTCAATATGGAAGATAAAATTTCAAAAGCAATAGATAGCAATGAATATTCCGTGGGGATTTTTGTGGACCTAGCTAAAGCGTTCGACACTGTCGATCATAAGATACTAATTAACAAATTAAGTAATTACGGTGTCAGAGGAACTCAAATCCAGTGGTTTAAAAGTTATTTAGAAGCTCGTACACAGATAGTTAGCTGTAATGGTTCTCTCTCAGCTCCAGGCTATATCACCTCAGGAGTCCCCCAAGGATCCAACTTAGGACCACTCCTTTTTCTGCTATATATAAACGACCTAGCGAACGTCTCGTCTGCACTCTATTTTATTTTGTTTGCAGACGACACTAATATATTTTACTCTAATAACTCGTGGAAATCACTTATTGAAACAGTTAACAAAGAGCTTCATAAAGTTAATAAATGGTTTATAGTAAATAAATTAACACTTAATGTAGATAAAACAAACTTTATAATCTTTAAATCACACAGGAAAATTAAACCAATTGACTGGTCTATATCATTAGATGGAAGTCCGATAACTAAAGTCGAGTCCACTAAATTTCTTGGAGTATATGTGGACCAACATCTCACTTGGAAAGCTCATATAAACTATATTTCATTAAAAGTGGCAAAAAACCTTGGAATAATCTTTAGAATTGCTAGGGTTCTCCCCAAGGAAGTTAGGATGAGTCTATATTATTCTCTAATCTTCCCTTATCTAAATTATTGTAATCTTATATGGGCCTCAAATTATGACTCACGTCTTCATAAACTTCACATACTGCAAAAACAGGCAGTAAGAATGATTGCTGGGGTCCCAAGGTATCACCACTCATTACAAAGACCTAAATCTATTGGAATTAAAACAGATTAGATCTTTCCAAATTGGAATCCTGTTCTATATGTATGAAAATCACCAGCTTCGTGATGTATTTGCTGGGTATTTTACGCTTGCCTCTTCATTACATGACCATCATACGAGAGGTGCTGTGTTATATCGACCAATCCAAGCGCGCACTAACATCAGATTATTCAGTATAAAGTCTACCGGTCCAACTACTTGGAATTCGTTCCCGAGAGAAATTCGCAACTCAAAGAATAAATACGAGTTTAAAAAGAAATTACGATTATTTCTTGC
Organism: Allolobophora icterica; assembly: GCA_963556255.1. Lineage (NCBI taxonomy): Eukaryota > Metazoa > Annelida > Clitellata > Crassiclitellata > Lumbricidae > Allolobophora > Allolobophora icterica. Next base: position 75,950,955 of record OY744605.1, on the reverse strand, counting down.
TGCCTCTGAATTGGTCTCTTATTGACTCCATCAAGTGAGACAGTCGTCGGGAGTTGTCAGAGTGTCGCACTGGAGCCTAAACCTGTAGTTAAGTATAGTTAAGCTATTACAGTAAATAAATGTGCACCCCTGTAAATTCTTCTCACGATTCTCAATATGGCGGGGTGTCAACAGTCTACTGCCATACACTGACTAAGTAAGTGATGGTTAGGGTGCCCTATTTAGCGGGACTAACATCCCTTAGGGGTCACCCATTGTTGTCGATGACAGTTTGGCCTATTTTGCATTTCAGATTCTTTTCTCTTGTTGATTTAGATTAACATGAACTTCTGTATGCTATCTGTTTAAGATAGTTTAGTTGTCTAAATTAGGCTGGTATTGTGTTACTAAATGTTAACTATGAAAAAAATTCAGATGCTGTTATGACTGTCATTGTCAGCAATAAAAAGATATTGAATTGAATTGAATTGAATTGAATGTATCAATATGCTTAATATAGGGCCTCTTTTACATGCAACTATGATCATTTGAGTGCAGATACGCTATTGCGCATAATTAGTGTTAGTATCGCCAACATGGGATTTTGATGTTTGACTTAGGAAGCTGCACTCAGATGAAAATGATTCACAGAGTCGAGGCTATTATACTCTCGATCCACAGTCGATGTACATTTAAATGCGTTTGATGGACTGCGTGTACAACAAGTACAAACGTGTATCAACGCGAAATGGACTAAACTTTACTAATCATAGGCGCCGACTTTTGCTTTTGTCTCTGGGTGCCAGTCAGGGGCGGATCCAGAAGGTTTTAAAAAGTTTTTTAAGGACCAACGGAACTTTTTAGGAGATCATCTCCGAAAAAAACTGATGACTTTTTTTAGTCATCCGTGTGTAAACATGGGAACATTTTTAATGGGGGACCATGGCCGGATTGCCCTCTGGATCCGCCTCTGGTGCCAGTGCATATTTTAAGATAATTCTCTCCTAAAATTTGACGGCTTTTTAGGAAAAAATGTGAAGACCTTTTTTTGGGAATACCCCAAAAAATTGTCCGAATTCTTCTGGGTGCCAGGCCCCCACTGAACTTTTCTCTGGGTGCATTGGCACCCAAGGCCCCCAAGAAGTCGGCGCCTATGTTACTAATCACTGCTTAGTGACGATGGTGATGAGGATGCTGATGACAAAAATAATGACGACAAGACGACGAAGGCGATTAAGAGATATACAATATGAATCATCATCATCATCATCATCATAATCATCATAATCATCATCATCATCATCATCATCATCATCATCATCATCATCATCATCATCATCATCATCATCATCATCATCATCATCAAAATCATTATCATTATGTCATCACGACACTCTAATTTATCATCATCGTCATCTTCATCTTTCTGGACCTCGCTAAGGCCTTTGATACCGTTAATCATACTATACTCCTACGTAAATTAACTAATTACGGCATCAGAGGCACACAATTAGCATGGTTCACTAGTTATTTAGAAAATCGTTACCAGTTTGTATCTTGCAATGGCTCATCTTCTGAGTTAAAACATGTCAAATTTGGTGTTCCTCAGGGATCTAACCTGGGCCCACTCTTATTCTTGCTCTACATTAATGACTTACCTAATGCCTCCTCCATTCTATCTTGCATTCTCTTCGCAGACGATACTAATATCTTTCACTCAGATAAATCTTATTCTAAATTAGTCCTGACGGTGAATGACGAACTAAAAAGAGTAGCAGAATGGTTTTCCTGTAATAAATTATCTCTAAATATCGACAAGACTGCTTTTATCCTCTTCCACTCTCATAGGAAAGTTAGACCCCCTGACAACTCTCTAGACCTCCACATAAATAATACCCCTATTACACAGGTCAACTGTACAAAATTTCTAGGGGTCATTGTTGATCACAGCCTTACCTGGACCGAGCATATTAAAAGTATCACTTCAAAAATTGCAAAAAATATAGGTATAATATACCGGGCATCCAGTAAGCTTCCTTCGTCTATACGCACTCAGTTATATTACTCACTCATTTATCCCTACTTATCCTATTGTAATTTGGTTTGGACGTCCACATATAGCTCTCGTCTCCAGAAGCTACTGCTTCTACAGAAAAGGGCTGTCAGATTTATTAGTAATGCGCCATGGGGCTCCCACACAGGTCCTATTTACTCTAGACATAAACTATTGAGAGTTGATCAAATAGGACAGTTTCAAACTGGTGTTTTCATGTATAAATTTTCACGTCATCTCTTACCAATAAAATTTATGAGTCTATTTCACCCGGGCACGGATATTCACTCCCACTATACAAGGAACTCCTACAAATACCGCACTCCATATGCCCATTTAAATTCCCGTAAGTTTTCAATCAATATTACAGGGCCTCAAGTTTGGAATGCTCTCCCCCCTCGCTCCAGCAGACTGGGACCCTGCAGGGATTCAAAAGAAAATTACGACAATACTTAATTGATAATGTTAATTCTTGATTCTATTACTATTCTCCATGCCTAGTTAAGATTAGTTAAGTCATCATTATTATTATTATTGTTACTCTGCGTGTATTATAAAGTGTTCGGCCTTTAACCTTCTCCTCGCGGAGGAGGCCTCCGTGGAAATCTGACATCATGCAGATAATAAGACTAATTATTATCTGTAGCACCGAAGCGGGCCTAAATTTTCCTTAAATAATGCGTTGCAAATAGGTGTCCCTATTAGCGGGAGTTTCTCCCTTCAGGGCCTACCCTTGAGGCCATTCTAATTTACGTGTTTCTCAACTATGTTATTACCATGTACATTGATGGTTTCAATAAACAATGATTTGATTTGATTTGATTTGATTCATCATCGTCGTCATCATCATCCTCGTGTCATCATGACATTCTATGAGCATCGTCGTCGTTGTCATCATCATCATCTGCCATCATGACATACTGTATGCATCATCATTGTCATCATCACCATCATGATCATAATCATAATCATCATCAGCACTGTCATCGTGATCACGTTTCATGATGACATGCACCATATCATAATCAGTATCATCACCAGCATCATGATCATCATGTTACGAAACAAATGGAAGAATACGACATTGAACATATATAACTTATATGAATGATTAAAATTTCACATAGGTTCATAGACTGGAATATGTGTACGAAACTGGGACATTATAACCAGGAAGTAAGATAGACTTTCTTAGAAAGTCATAAATAGCACTTTGACGTGTATATAGGGGCGCTGTATGAGAGAATTATTAACATGTTGGCCTATTACGTAATTGGTTCATTTTATGAATCTTCCTTGAATAATATCTGGTCCGTCTGTCTGTCAAAATTGCTTACAGCGTATTTACTGCACAGACAATATTGGCAAGTGAGCGTGACATTGCTGACGGTTTAAACACAGATGAAATCATTGATCGATTTGCACTGTTTTCTGACAAACTGCAGAAAAACCTCAAGTAACCGTCCATAGTTCACCGCCTTTCACATTATCTGCAAACAGTTACAGTGGCTGCAGACAGTGAGTTTGACAACATAATAACTTTTTCAGTTAGACTATGGACTATGCCCAGAATGCCCTCACTGTCAGTGGATTAAGACTGAATTGTTTGTTGCAAGTAACTGTGTTGGTTTGTTAAGTTATTGCACTCAAACACTGTAAACGCAAATTCTGTGAATGAGTGTTGTTTTTTTCAATTGACTGCTTTGGAATTTGCAATCCAGTGGCCGGGAAGGGAAAGAGAGGGGAGGGGAAAGGGAGGGGAAGTTGGTCCAATGACTTCGGGGGGATAAACGCTCCTGCAGATGTGTGATATTGCATTATCACCAAGAATGTTTTAGACTGATGAGCAGCACGTATCATCTTTCGTAAACACATTACAATCATGTAACAATTGACTGATGCCTCTGCATCTGATAGATTTCTGTGTCCTTGTTCCATCCTGATTACCACAACAGAGACGATTGGCTGCAAGTCTTGGAAACGGTTACGGAGGGCCTCAGAGATTACGTTGAATCTCTATAACTTCTGTTTTAACATGTGTACAGTATTCAAATAACAGTTATCTGCCCGATGCTATGCTGACGTATATATATATATATATATACATATATATATACATATATATATACATATATATATATATATATACATATATATATATATATGGAATCCCTCAGGATTTGTTGATTGGCTCTATTTTCTTCACAGTGTGCAACGCACCATCGGGTACAGTAGGCCGACTTGCCAATCATTCAGTTCACGGATATCATTTCTAAGCGGGTGATATACTCAACTTCACATTTTATTCTCGTCATTCATCCGTGCTATTGTTGTCCACTGCCTTTGAGGAGATTAGATGTAGTCTTCGATGGAAACTAATGATCCGTCGAAACTGAGCGTTTTGGTTGCTGGACCTAGGCTTCCGTATCTGTTCCTTCTGCTCAGTCGCTCCTGCTTTTGTCATTTCGTTCTCTACTTAATACTTACCTGCTTCACTGATGCGGCATCAGGATAAACTTCTTCAAGTGCCAAAATAAATCAGAAAATGTATAGGCTGTACTGTAGCCATGGAATCCAGAATAATCAGAAAATCCAGATGGCATACAAGCAAATTTTTCACAGAAGAACCATCTTCAAGCCTAAGCCTGCAATCATAGATTTCTTTATATCCAAAGATGAAACAACACGAGAGGCAAATCCACTCCACAGGCTTAAAAGCGATATCTTCATATTTCATATATTAGTTCCAACAGGACGCGGTAATTTTACCCTGAATTACGAATTTCTGCTATCAAAACATGTCACTTAATCGTTAGACGATTTTGCAGAATTATCTAAAAGGCTAATATATTGCAATCGAGGCTAGGTCCCTCGCCCTGTCAAAGATGATCTCAAGTAATTTTCTTCCATCTTAAAAATCAGTTACATTTCTGCGTTCTCACGTCGGAAACCGGATATAGGCCTACCTCGTGGTCGAGTAGACTTTGACTTAAATATAGAGTAGAATATTCTTTATTGAAACCAATAATTGTAAACTGCATTTTGGTGTACAGCAACCTGAGCTTGTTTATACAGATTGTATACAACTAAAAATATGCTAATACTAACTACTGATATATATGTCTCAAATATGCCTCATTTCTATTATTTATTTACTGCGCATTGGACGTACTAGGCCGCTTAACATGGCTTCTTGATGATAAATATTCCTAGCCAAGTTATCAGCTGACGGAATTTCCAGGTCTTAAGCTCGTGGGCGCAGTCAGTGGCTTGTGCGTTTGATATACGGCAGCAGCTTATGGAGGACATGCCCCCGAATATTCCGCACGGCGACAAAGAGGCGAGAGCCAGCCGATTTGCAAAGCTGCTCTATGGTGGGGTGTCTTCAGGGAGGTAGCGATCCCTGATGAAATTGCGTACAACACTTGATCAGGATCGAAGCCATAAATTATGGTCGCTAGGGTCTATATAAAACAGAGTAGGCTACATCTACATTGAATGGGAATTACTACCAGGCATTTTAATAATGGCTATATTAGTGTCTCGTCTTTCCAGCCAGTATCTTAGAGTGTTTTGATGTCTCTATGTTTGACTCTGTGTTTAAAATAACAAGGGTTCCGACTGGTTTAGAAGACGTGTAGTCATCAGTTTATGTTAGTCTACGTTCAAGAGGTCGTTAAGTAACGACGATTAGTGTCAACCGTTGACACGTTAATCATATTTAATCATCATTTATAATTAGTTTCCAGTCCTATAATTATGTCCGGAAAATGTTGCCATTGTCTGAAACCTGAAACTTTTCGGTCAGCATTGCTGTAAACAGTTTTGATGAGTGTTGCTTGTCCTTGTCCTAGTTAATTTATGGAAGGTCTATGTATGTATGTATGTATGTATGTATGTATGTATGTATGTATGTATGTATGTATGTATGTATGTATGTATGTATGTATGTATGTATGTATGTATGTATGTATGTATGTATGTATGTATGTATGTATGTATGTATGTATGTATGCATGCATGCATGCATGCATGCATGCATGCATGCATGCATGCATGCATGCATGTATGTATGTATGTATGTATGTATGTATGTATGTATGTATGTATGTATGTATGTATGTATGTAGACCCTATGTTTGTATGTATGCATATGTGTACGTAAGTATGTATATGTAAGACTATATATAATTTCGTTTATAATAAATCAGAGTTGACAAACCGCAACTTCTTACAGAGAGTATGCTACAGTAAAAAAATAGTCTAGATTAGTTGACGAAAGGTAGAATACTATTTAGCTCCTAGAACATGTCGGAACGAAACTCTAGGTATACAGTAGTGATTGTCCTTGCATGGAAGGTCAAAATCATGAGGTCTTGGGCGTTGGCCATGGGTCCTAGGTACACTATCTGGGAATAGAGAGCGAAGAACGTGGCTGGAGTTACGTATAACCGCCTGTAAGAGTCTGCCGTCGGCCTCATCCATCATTTGGTCTAAGTAAGTATACGGAATGTTGCATTGAGATAAAGTCCATTCTCTGCTTTCTACGCAGGAACCGCCGTAATCTGTCGCAATCACTCAACAAGGCAAGACCACGCCATGCTGGAGAGGCATAGAGTAGTCTCCCTCGTAAGTATTTATGTATATATATATATATATACTGAATAGGCATGCATGTATATAATGTGTGTTTGCATGCATGTATAGGCTACGTATGTACGAATGCACGCATACGTAACAATGTATATTTATCTAGGGATGTATGCGTACATGTGTATATATGTACATAATACATATGTATGTATAATGTATGCATGTATATAGGCCTCTATCTGTATATATGTATGTACGCATGTATGTATGTTTGTCTGTATTTATATATCTGGGCTTTTGTATAGCGTACAGTGGCCTGTATCTGCAGCCAACCCACAGCTGGGCGTATACAACTATGTAGGTCAAACAAATTATACCAATTGGACTTTCACCGAAAGTAGTCGACAGCATTTAATTATCGCAACCGTTAATTATTGCACCAAATTCCAGTAATTATCCTCATTCTTACGTTCGTTGGTTGCCAGCGAAAAGGGAACAATAGACTAATCGTTATGGGGATAGGCGGAAAACCCAAATTATATTGGTTTTTGGGCGACCGGCGAGATGAGTCATATACGAGACTTCTCCGGTAGCCTGCCACTATATCTGCACAATGTGTTATTGCTGTGATTGTTTCATGTGGTGGCGAATAAATTACTTACTTACTTACTTAGGAAGTAGGTATAGGAAAAAAATTGTCAAGCGGGATTTTTGGCACTTCCCGCATACCATTTTCCTCAGACACGCACGCACTGGCACAAGTCTGTTCACCACAAAGGAAGAAAGTTCAGCCAGATGCCCTATTTACAAAGACAACATGATCAGTTCTATGTTGTAACATAGACATATCAATGTCACATATAACCACGACTGATAACAAGTAAGTAGTGCTCCTGTTATGTTTCTCATGAAGTCTTCTTCTTCAAGTTCTCTGCCCTTGGGCAGGTACACACGTCCAATGGCAGCGCTTCTCTCGATGGGGGGCTTCCTCCTTAGGTTTGCTTTATCGATTCACCATTATCCAGTCCAGCAGTATCCGTCTAGGCTTTCCTCTCGTTCTCTTACCCTCCATTCTTCCTTCCATGATAGTTCTCAGTGGAGAATCATCTCTCAGTGCATGACCAATCCACTTCCTCTGCCTCACTTTTAGTACCGGTAGCTCTTTCCTCTTCCACCTTATATAGCTAGCACCCATTCGTTTATTTATGCTCGTTCCAGTTCACTTTTTCCATCATGCACTATACCCAAAGAGAAAGCTACGGGCTTTTTCTTCCTCTCCACCTGCTCTGAACTTTGACGTACGATTCTAGATCTCGTGACTATCGCAATTAGTGTGGATCACCAAACTTTCTCTAAGTTCGGAGACAAGGATGAGAAGTCTCAACGTTATGTGGTCCTATACACGTATCCATTGGGCAACGCGTCTTCTTACCATCACACGGCTCTCCATGTCCGTGTGCGGCATACCGGCATCATGGTGATAAGTTCTGCTTCGGAAGATACCGGAATTGGTGTTCTTCAAACACAAGAGCGGGAGGAATGAATGCTTTTAGAGCGAGTGAAAGATCGGCTCAGGAACATAAGAGAATTAAGGGAACAAAGTGGAATTAATCACTCCAGGCGATCCGTCTGGAGTGATTAATTCCACAACAGACAGGATCACACCCAAATCGATCGATCGAGCGACCGACCGATTGTTTGAGTGACTGACAGATTGATTGAGTATTTGACTGATGAGGTCATACAGCATAAATGGCTGTTAGTTACTTTGGCTTGATTAAAATTTAAATTTGAAAAGTGAATCAAGTTAATGCAAAGAATACCACACGTAAGTAAAACTGACTGAAGTCGCAGTTGTTTCTTGCCGGGTGCGAATAGAGTTTACACGCAGTAACAGATTTAGACGCCGCACTCAGAATTTTCTGCCTTTTACTCTACCACGCACTACAAGTCTATCATACGCCCATCTCTTTAAGGTTGTTGCTAACGAGAGCTATTGATAATTTTCACAGAAGGGACATATGTGCTGAACTAGCGCTCAAATGTTCTGCGCGGATAGACCAGTTGATATAATAAAACCTCAAAACGCGGAGCATTGGATTTTTGTGCAAAGGCAAGAAAGCAAACATTCACTTCTGAAATCAGCATATAAAAGTTATTGTAAGAAATAAATTATGAAAAGTATACACGAATAAAACATAAATGGTACATACACTAATGGGCACACTTTTAATTGCATAATTATTGTTTCTTAATAAGTGATATGATATATAGTCTATAATATACAAATTGACCTAATTGCAAAATGGAATGCGTTCCTGAAATTGAAATATGAGCATCGTAGCATTGGCTGATCGGGTCTCTTCTTATCATAGAAGTATATCGAGGTCCAATTTCTACATCAACTGTCGAAATTCACACCTTGGCAACAGCTTCCTTTGAAAATTATCCAATGGAGGTAGAATTTTGGAATCTCGATCTGGAATGAATCAATTGCAATGCTTCTCCGCACACGAAAGTATAGCTGTCCACGTGTATGCCGCATGTTAGGTTATAAACGTTTGTATAATGCCTATATTACTGATCACAGAAGCATAGGCCTGCTGTAATTCTACAAGCCTTGTAAAAGTCGCATGCAGGAAATCGCCCTATTAGATAACTTATTCAAGTGTTGATGTCTTTCAGACCTAAAGCAGTTTGCATATATTAACTGCTGCGAAAGAGGCACGTAAATCGAGTAAATTAAAGATGGCCTATACAATTACAGAATGCGCAGGGAAATAGACCTAGGTCTGCTTAATTACTGTAACTCTATATTGAATTACTTCTACTGAGGTGGTTGTAACTCGATATGGAATTTATTCGGAGCCAGTATATAGATTTTAGCGTGGAGACAAGCATCGCTGCAGGCACCCGCATGGCCTGGAAAAACTGCTGGAGGTGCCTGGCCTTGACCCTGGCTGTAGGCCATCTGAAGCTTCCGGTGTTCCTCAACGACTGTTGACTCCAGCTTAAGCGCAGTTGCTTGATATAGCGCCAGTTTACGATCGACGTCACCGAGTTTGAACTGTGGCAGGAAACGTGTCATTGTGTCCCAGTCGATCTGTCCGTTCGAGGCCACCACATTCTTCGACAGTCGATCGACGGCCATTTCTTGTATATCGCAATCCCGACATTCCATCTGCCGGAAGTGTTCGAACTCAGGGTGGTGCGGTTCGAGGCTAAAATGGCGGTTGACTTCGTCTGTGAAGACGGAATCGAACTCCGGTCTGCCGTCAGCGCCGACTCCACCGTACTTGCCGCAGATGACGAATACGTTGAAGGCGTCCTTCGTGTGGTCGTGGGAGGAGCCAGTTTCCAGGGCGATGACCTGCGCCACCTGGCGAACGAGAGCGATGTGAAAGATTTCCCTGTCGAGGAAGCGGTCGTAATGGTCTTCTAGGTCAGTGGGAACGAGGGACAAAAGGAGTGGCAGAAGAAGGTTACGAGATTGTCTTTCGAAGACACGAAGAGCCAACAGGATTCGAAGATAAATATCAACACAACAGTCGTCTGAACCATAAACCTATGAAGACAAGAGAACATTTCGTAATCGTAATCGTTAACTGTACATTTATATAGTGTCTTTTCAAGGAAACTCCTCAGACCGTCAGACGTGTTCCCAGCCTGACAAATGGAGGAGTTTTAAATTGTTGTCGAAGACATATATCACAATGGTATTTTCTGCCTGTCTGAAAGCAGGTAACTACTGCCTTTTGTTCCTTTATGATAACTCGACGAGAGTTAATGAATTTCCTTGATCGCCAGAGGGCAATAACACTGACTCGTCTTCGACCGGAAAATCTTCAGAGAAAATGCCCCATAGACGTTCAACATCTATGCGTTCAACATCTATGCGTCCTACAACATGGAGTTACGAAAGCGCTACTTAAAATGCTCCGTGACAAGTATCAGGTTACTTACTTACTACAGAGTTACATAATTATGAAACCTAAATATGGGTGCTAAATTATGGTTCTCCATATGTCTTTAATATGGTGCAATATATACTATATAGGCTTATTTGTTCTGGGATCAGAATTTCTTTTCCCGGGCTAACAACAGTTAGTTACATTTGTTACAGCATAGGCTGCATCCCATGAATCTCTGCGTCAACTTGTGTTTGCTGATTTCACCAATTGTCGGTGTCAGGTTTTAATATTGCTACCCTTGCCATTCATGTTGATCAGAGCACAACATGGACTGATTTGATAGAATACGCCCTCACAATGTGGAATGCGTATGGACAGTATAGCAGAAGGAATATCAGGAGTACACGTTATAGTAGGAATAGGCATCATTGTTGTTGTTATTGTTGTTGTTATTGTTGTTATTGTTGTTTTTGTTGTTGTTGTTAATGAGCGTGGGCGTCGAGTGAAATGCTTACTATTTCCACAGAGTGCCGTTCATTTCCGGTTCTTCCGACTTCTGACAGGGTCACTGTGACGTCACTGCCGCAGCTGCCATGACCTGGAGCTTTTGGCATTAACCAAAAACGATAACGTAAAGAATAACAGCAAGATAAAGAAGGCATTGTTGACTAATAATTGTCATTAAAAACAAGATGATGATGATAACAATAATTACAATTACAGTGACAATATTGCTGTCATTGTTATGGCTGTTGTTTTTGTTGTTGTTGTTGTTGTTGTTGATGATGATGACGATGATGGTGACTGTGCAGTACTAGTTGATGTTGGTGGTGCCGACGGCGGTGATGATGAGGATGTTGTTGTTGATGATGCTGATGGTGGTGATGAAGATGATGATGAGAAAGATGATGATGATGATGATAAACATGATGATGACGACAACGATCATCGTTGTCGTCATCATCATGCTGATCGTTAAGATGATGATGATGACGATGATGATAATAATGATGATGAGGAGGAGGATAATACCAAAAGTACCAAAGTTGGAGACTGAAGAGAAGAAGAACAAGAGGTAGAACAACAATGGAAATATGAGAAGAACAAGAGCAAGAGAATCAGCAATTGTAGGACTAGAAGCCCATTGAAGAGACATAACAGGCAAACACACAAGGTCTCACACACGCAGAGACCCATACAAAGAGAGAGAACGAAAGAGAGACAGGCACATACAGACAGACTGATACCGCGCGATAGAGATAAACATCAGCAGTAGTCTTTCTCTACCTGTCTCCGTATCTGACTCGTGAAAGACAGCTGACTCCAGTTGCCATGGTAACAACAGCGAAATTCGATTGTCTGCGTCATCGCATTTACAAACAATATGATTTATATTACAATAAGACTACACTCAGCAATAAATGAATTGTTTTGAAATAATTAATTAACGTAACGATCACCTATCGCACCTATGGGTTCTATAGACAGTCGCACAGGTGTCTCACTCAATAATCAATCTACCTGATTGGATTCGATTGTGTTAAGATCGATCTCTCTAAGTCTTTTATACACGAAATACGGTGAATCGACAACAAACCTCTTTTGTAGAAATCCAGAGCAAAATATCCCGCTAGTAAGCGCTTTCTCATTACCCTCGTTGCAATCGAACAGCAGAAAACGAAGACTTTGGTTCCAATTTTCCAATCAATGGCGGTCGCCGTAGGCCATTCAGCTGCTCAAGTACTGAAACGGACGAACTGCGTGGGTTGTGGTTTCCTAGAGGAGCCATCGTGAATCACTCCTGGAATAAACAGCGCTCAGCTAAACCTTGCCTGTGCCACGCTTCTACGAAATCGAAACTCGTACGCGTGGGTTTTAAATGGCTATCAATGATTATTGATCATATTATCCTATTCATTCGTCGAGGCGTACAGTGCAGTAGGCGTAGGCCTATGGAAGGCTTACGCGTAGGCCTATGCACTGTAAGCCTATTATTGATCGCAGTGGCTGAGGACTTAATTAGCTGCAGACCACTGAGCGCAGCTAGTTCAAAGTCGTATCGCTAACGTACAACTGACTACAGCAAGGTTTCTCCACTAACAGGTTGGCCCGCAAGCTTGTACTGGGAGGCTCATTAACTCGGGGTGGGGTGTTTCTGACGTCACTGGTGGACCACTCGGGCAAACTAAGGTAGTAGATGACCAATACGGGCTTTGGCACACCCCCGTTATTCCATCAAAATACCGGGGGTTGGTCTCCACCCCCACAATTTTTTTTGTCCCCACCACTCCGTTATCTCACCGAATTAAGAGGATGCCGGTCTATACCATCTAGGCCTCCAGAGAGTCCGTAGATCCCACGGGCCCTGATAGCGGATCGATTTTTAGTGTACGAATTGCGCCACCAAAAGCCTGCCAGCCAAAACAAAAAAAGGATCGTGAATTGCATTAACACATCAAACCGTAAAAGTGTCGTTTGCTGCCGGCCGAGAACCTCCCACGAGGCCGGCCCAAACCATTGGAGTCTAATAGTAAAAAATTATAGCCCACTAATCGTACGGCGGTGGTGCGCTAGGAATAACGGTCTCACTACTCCAACCACCTACGATGAAAATTTTTATATCGTGGTTCGCGGAGAAGACCCAGCGCTGGTTAGTTTCTTGATTAGTTCTGCCACCATCTCGTCTTTGCTTTGACTCGGCAACTCTTTTTGTGACCATTTTCACAGTGTGACGATATTATCAGTCACAAGTGTCACAGTGTCACACTAAGCTAGGAGCCTCTTCCTGCAGAAGCATCTTAAGTCGTTCAGAATTTTTTTCAATTTAAATAAATGATTAGGTTGTGGTATACATAAAAATATAATGTTGGGGCAAAACTTTTGCAAATGGCTTATGATAGGCAAAACAACTCTCTGCTGTCACAGATGCATTGGGGAGTACTGTTTCAAGCATTTAGCACGACTGCGAAACGGTTGCGGGACAAAACCCTGCGCTAAATGTGGGAGGGGTATCAAAAACCGCTTGGGTGAGTGTATGAAGTGTGGTTATTTCGCTAAATATTTCAGAGCTCGACGAGGTGGGTTAGTCCGTGAATTTAATAAGGAATGGAAGCGACTATCAAATATATCAGTAGAATAAAAAAATAATCATTTGAACAAACGATATAGTTATTGTATTGAGCTAATACAGATGAGCAAGCGACAATCGAATATCAGTAGACAAAAATTTCATTTTGAACAAATGATATAATTATTATATTAAAGAAAAGTTTGCCACAGTAGTATAAAATAATTTATAACTATGGCATTGTCTGCGAATGAAAAAATTGAACAATTGCTGGGTGAGTTTACTGGTCCCCCAGCTCTTCGAGCTGTTCTACAGAATATCTTAGACGAACCTATCCCAGATGCAGTCAAAAGGCGCTTACTACAGCCACTGCTTCCAAGGCCAATTCCTCCAGTGCGCAAGCATAGAGGGGCAAAACGTAAAGCCCTTCTGGCAGAATTCGACCCTCTCCTAAATAAGAAGGATAGAGGTGGACCACCACCCTTTCTAGTACACAGAGAGCTAGCCAATCAGCATCTGAGAGACTTCCGTGCAGAAGTACCTCTTAACCACAGGTTGGAGGGAGATGCGTTGGCTTTCTTGAGTGCAATGGAGCACAACATTGAGTCGCAGCTAAACGAAGAGCTCTTGAAAAATGGTGGTTTGAAATACTCGCAAGTGTTGACTGTTGATTTGGAAAAGTTGGCGCCGACCGTCGACATGTTGTACGATGGAAACGCGACCCCGGGTACTATTACCAACACGGCCTACTTTCGAAGCAAAGCAGAACCAATTACCAATGCGGGTAAAATCCAAGGGGCTGTTCGGAAGGCCAAGGCCGAAGTACTAAAACTCCTCGAGGAGTATACCAATGAGGGATCGGGGTGGAGGGTGAGACGGGTCGTGGCGCTAGACCTCAGTCTTGCAAGATATAAGCCTTTCCGAGGTAAGAGCTACTTTCCCACACCAAAGTATATACCCCCTCGTACGGTTATTAATGTAAAGAATAAAGATAACCGATGCTTCGAGTGGGCCATACTAAGCGCAATGTATCCAGTAGAAAAGGACCCTCAACGCCCTACTAAGTATCGTGCACACCTCCTCGAGCTAAACTTCGACGGTATGGAATTTCCAGTGAAGGTCACTGATATTGGTAAGTTCGAACGTCAGAACCCAAATATAAGCGTCTCAGTCTTCGGGTGGGATAAAGCTTTGTATCCAATTTATGTCTCAAAGCAGAACAATAGAGACTATAATATCGATCTTCTACTGTTAGTCAGTGGTGTGAATTACCACTACGTCTGGATTAAAGACCTTGGTCGAATTCTTAATCAAAACAGCAAAGACAAAAACAAAAAACACCCATGTCGTCGCTGCCTACACATATTCTGTAGACAAGACTTACTGGATGCCCATATCGAAGATTGTCAGGGCATTAGTCAGAAGCCTCAACGAATTGAGATGCCAAAAGAGGATGAAAATATCCTCAAATTCCAGAATCACCACAAACAGATGCAAACCCCATATATCATATACGCAGATTTTGAGGCTCTAAACATACCAGTCGAAGGTGCAATCATGAACCCCAGCGAGAGCAACACCAGACAGATAGCTGAGCAGAAACCGTGTAGCTTCTGTTATATAGTGGTTCGATACGATGGCCGCACCAAGAAGCCGGTGCTATATCGTGGAGAGAACGCCGTTCAACAATTCCTACAACGAATACAAGGCGAGCTGGACTCTATCAAACAAAGGCTGGCCACCCCAGCTAAGATGGTTATGTCAGCGGCCGATCGCCAATCATTCCGCGAAGCCATCGAATGTCACATCTGCGGAAATGCACTCGAAGCGGATAGAGTTCGCGACCACTGTCACATTACTGGTAAGTACCGAGGTGCCGCTCACAGCGAGTGTAACTTAAAACTTAGAATATATCCAGATAAGTGTAAGGTACCAGTGGTCTTCCACAATCTGCGAGGCTACGACAGCCATCTCATCATGCAAGCGATCGGAGGCTGTGAAGCCGCACAGGATGAAAAAACCGAAATTAACTGCATTCCAAACAATATGGAGAAATACATGACATTTAACATTGGACAACTACAGTTCATTGATAGTCTCCAGTTTCTAAACAGCTCGTTGGATAAATTATCAGGAAATCTGTCGCTAGAGGATCTGAAAGTCACAACGGCATATATAAAGGAAAGTTTCGTTCGCAATGATAGGACAAAACTAGATCTGTTGAGACGAAAGGGCGTATATTGTTACGAATACATCCACGATTACCACCGCTTCGAAGAAGAAAAACTTCCACCTAAAGAAGCGTTCTACAGCAGGCTCTCCCGAGAGAATATTTCTGATGAGGATTATCAACACGCCCAACGAGTATGGAATGAATTCGATTGTAAAACTCTGGGTGACTATCACGACCTGTATCTCCGTACGGATGTACTCCTGCTAGCCGATGTATTCGAGACCTTCAGAAACACATCGATGAAACACTACAGTTTAGATCCGGCAAATTACTTCAGCCTGCCAGGAATGGCCTGGGACGCTTTGTTGAAAAAGACAAAAATCGAGCTCGAACTTTTAACTGATATAGATATGCATTTGTTCGTAGAGAAAGGTCTCCGAGGCGGAATCTCGATGGTATCTAAGCGCTTCGCAAAAGCCAACAACCCGCAATGCCCCGACTACGATACCACGAAGCCAGACAACTGGATCATGTATCTCGACGCGAATAATCTTTACGGCTGGGCGATGCAACAGCCACTGCCAGTTGGAGGATTTAGCTGGGAAAGTCCAACTCTCGATGAAGTGTTGGAAACTCCAGATGACGCGCCTGAAGGCTTCCTACTTGAAGTCGATCTCGGGTACCCGGAGCACCTCCACGAATCACATAGCGACTATCCCTTAGCACCGGAGACCCTGACAGTCCAAGAGGAGTGGTTGAGTGACTATCAGAATGTGCTTATGAACGAGTTGGGAGGCAAGTTCACAAAGCATGTGAAGTTAGTACCAAGCCTACGACCTAAGGAGCGGTATGTGGTCCATTATAGAAATCTCAAACTCTACCACTCGTTAGGGCTACGAGTTTCTAAAATTCATCGTGTCATTAAGTTTAGACAGGAGGCATGGATGGCTCCATACATCGAGATGAATACGAAATTGAGAGCGAAGGCAACGTCGGAGTTTGAGAAGGATTTCTTCAAACTGGCTAATAATGCGGTCTTTGGAAAGACCATGGAAAATCTTAGAAAAAGAATCAGAGTTAACCTGGTACCGACCTCAAAAGTTGACAAACTTCGTAAACTAATTGCTGACCCGGCCTACATATCACACAAAATCTTCAACGACCAACTCGCCGCGATTCACAGTTTGAAGAACAAGCTCAAGTTAAACAGACCTGTATATGTCGGCCAGGCTGTCCTCGACCTCAGCAAGCATCTGATGTACGACTTCTGGTACAACGATGTGAAAAACGAGTACGGCAACAATGCTCAACTCTTGTACACAGACACTGACAGCCTGTTATTTCAGGTGGAAACTCCGAACGCCTATGCCGATATGTGGAACAAAAAACACCTATACGACCTCTCAGAGTTTCCAAGAGACAGCCCATACTACGACGTCGAGAACAAGAAAGTCGTGGGCAAGTTCAAGGATGAATGTAACGGAGTTGCCATAGCCGAATTCGTGGGACTGCGTCCGAAGATGTACTCGATCTTAAAATCGGGTGGTTCAGAGATCAGGAAAGCTAAAGGCGTTCAGAGAGCAGTTGTGAAGAAGGATCTGCACCACGAGCTATACAAGGAATGCCTGTTCGAACGAGAAGAGATGCGGCACACACAAGTCGTGATTCGAAGCCACGACCACCAGATCGGAGTGTACGAGCAGAATAAGATCAGCCTCTCTCCATTAGACACAAAAAAGTGGATATCTCCGGACGGGATAACAACGCTGGCATACGGGCACTACAAAATCAACGACGGTTGAGTATTCTATCGGGGGGTAACTCAGTGCCCATAGGCACCAGAAGCAGCTCCTCACGTACAAATCCGCGGCCAGGCCCATCAACTAGATGGTATAAAGCCGGCTGGTCAGCCTGTCGCACAACATCCAAAATAGCGTGGATAGTGAGCGACCAGTTAGGGTCGGTGGCTCGTTTGCTACCACCCTCGAGCTCGCCGGGAGCGTACAAATATCGAACGAGAACGTCGTGTCCAAGAATAGGCTCATCCATTCCCCACAAACGAGTTTTCATTTGTGAATGAGAAGGCTTCTGTGTTACTTTAGCAGCTTTCATCGCTTCAACCGGCTTCATGTCGAGCAAACGCGTCGGCTCATCGTTTAGTGCAGCTACAACTTCGGGCATCCGGCGAACCCATTCCACCGACCGTTCGGATGACCCCCTTGCAGCCAGGAGCAATTCCTGAGCATATTGAGCGCCGAAAAGTCGCTCGGCCAGTGTTCGGTTGAAACGTTCAACGATGCCCTGTTGGCGATGATTTCCGGCCTGTCCGCGTCTTACAAGAACGTCGTGCTTCACCAGCAACGGTGTAAAATCACCCATAAATTCGCGTCCAGGATCGACCTGAAAGAGTCGAGGCCAAGTTAATGGGCCCCTCTTATAGATCCGGCTTAAAGCGGCGGCGACTTCGGTCGCACTTTTGTTGATCAACGGTTCTGCTTCTTTGTATCGTGAAGCAACATCGACAACAGTCAAGGCGTATTTATAAGTCTTGCGACCTACTTTATCGTGAGGTAAAAACAAGAGATCGGCTTGGTGTACCGCGTTTGGTCGATTTTCATCGAACTTTAGACGCGGTATGCGGCGTGGAACGGGAAGATAAATCTGCCACACAGCTTGTTTCTTCAACCAATCGCGAGCCTCGGCCTCGGAAACTTTGGCGGCTGAGGCTAGTTTCTTCACCGCAGCCTTACCTCGCCAGTAACCTCTAGGGCTGTAATAGACAGTTGAAAGGTTCTTAGACATTTCAGTAAAACTATATATTACAAACAGGTAAACACATACACAAATGATTTTCATTTGCGTCGCCGTCCAACACCCATCCCCAGCCTGGACTTTGCTGACATAATGGCCGATACGAGCCGGGCATCTTTCTTTTCATAATCCGGAGTTTCATCGGTGAGTGCGATCTTCGACGCGGCTGCAGCGAGGATGTCATCTGCGTGGTTACGCCCTGGGGTATCTTTATGAACTGCATAAGCCACATCGTGGTGGAGGCACGCACGGTCGAGCTGATTAACACCGTGATAGCGCTGTGACAGCCGTTTATCGAGTTTTGTGAATGGTCCACAGTAAGAGTACTTTCCCGTATTCTGAAAAGAACCTCCCGGATTATCTTCCGAAGACATACCGGATGGAAGACTCATATGCATCTCAGGCAGAGGAAGAGCGTTGAGGGCCCTATTCAGTAGAGAACCTCCAGTCTTTCGCGCTTTCGAAGGCAAAATCTGGCTCTTCTTTGCACCGCAGACGGCACAGGTTCCCTTCTTGGCTGGCCGACCGTTTCGTAACTCGACGATTGTTTCATTTGAAGTCTCAGTATGTTTCTTACATCGTAGGCAATACATTGTTTTCGTTGAATACAATCATAACTCGTTGTCTCTATATGGAAATAACAAATTTCGATCTCGAAGCCGACGATGGGAAAAAACACCACCATTGGTTGTTGCCATCCAGCATACGGTGTATAATCTGTGGGCCTAGCGGATGTGGGAAAACAAACCTACTGCTCAACCTCCTTCTGAAAAAGGGGTATCTACGTTTTGACCGGCTGTATCTATACTCGAAGTCTCTGGGACAGGAAAAATATCAGTTCCTCCGGGACTGGATAACAGAACTCGAAAAGGTTGCCGGGAAGGAAGTGGCTTCCTTTCACTCTTGTTCAGATGAAATAGTTCCAGTTGAATCATTAAATAAGAATGCCAGAAGCCTTCTAGTTTTCGATGACGTCATGCTTGAAAAACAGTCGCCCATCGAAAGGTATTTCACTATGGGTCGACACGGTGGCGCGGACTGCTTCTACTTAACTCAAAATTACTTCCGCATTCCCAAGCAAGCGATCCGTGACAATGCTAATCTTATCGTCCTCTTCAACCAAGACAGCAAAAATTTGCGAGCCATTCACGATACGTTCGTAGGCGGCGACATGTCTTTCGATGAGTTCCGTACGTTCTTCAGCGAGTGTGCTGCCCAACCATATGGATTCGCAGTCATAGATTTGACGTCCAAGGTGTACGATGGAAAATATCGTTGCGGGTTCGATCGCTTCTATAAGCCCAAGGCAAGTATTTAAAGACACAATATAGGCAAGATATAGTCGACATACAACCACGATGTGGACAAAGGTTTCTTCTAAACAGGAGCGAGACGCCTTGACTCAGGATTATTTAGCTCGGAGAAATCGATTGAGACAGCGTTTCGTAGACGAGAAGCTCGGTGAAGCCAACCTTCAGTACGATGCGGCAAAGCTTTTCAAACCAATCGCCACAGCCACGGCTGAATCCCAGGCGGCTACATCCAAGGAGCTGCAGAAAGTTACCAGCGCTTTACAGGATTTGCCAGCACAGATTTCAGAGTCTGCTAATTATAACCCGATAGCAGCTTTGTTCGGTGATTCCGTGGGAGCAATTGCTCCAACGGCCGCTCAAGCCCTTCCAGCGCTTCCGGCATCCCGAATTCCCCCCGCATTGTTAGTCGATCCAAACAAATATCTCAACGTCGCGGCAATCACACGGCATGGGTTTAAACCTCCGAGCGAGCTCGATTTAGCCGACATTGCAGGTGCTGAAAAGATAATCGGCGAGGTAAATCACTATAATCGCCACACCCTGGGCAAAGAGAAAAGGAAAGCCAATAAGCAAGGAGACGAAGAAAAGGTAGATGAGGTGACTGCAGATATCGAAGCCCTAAGGGAATATAAAAAGCGAATCCATACACTGCTAGCGGGCCACAGCCTCATCAAAAAGGGAAAGGGTTTCAGTGTTCCAACCGTTCCTCTGAAATTACAAGGTAGCGCCTTGGGTGAGCTCTCCGTTGACCCCGTCGCGTTGTCTGCCGGTAGACTGAGAGTGTTTAAAGGTGGGAACCTGGTGCTCGAAGCTCCTGCCGATGAGTCATTGTTCAGCCTGTTAACGAAACGCTTCGTTAAGACTAAGCAATATTCGCCTCAGGCAATTGAAACTTTCAAAAAGCTCGTACAGATGTCTGGTCTGCCTATTCATGGCCGGAAAAGTAAAAAGTTCCAGCTGATTCGAGGTGGCGCGGTGCAATTTTATAACGATCCAAACGCCCTGGTAGAGAGGTTGCAGCTTTTGGTGGCCTCTAGGGCCGCGGGAAACACTGGTCTCGGCAACGAAATCTCCGCCATTCTTGACGAGTTACTGCGTTCCGGTGCGATCTCCAAAGAGCTGGCACTCGAATTGAATAGAAACATGCTCATAAAATAAAGTACACAAGATGGAACGCTCGGAGAAACTGCTCGAGGAAATTAAAGAACTTTTGCAGCCTAAGGAAAATTTTAGTATAGTTGTCTCCTCAGATACTACAGGGTGGACCACGGCTTTCTCACCACCGCTGTACCTGGATCCAAAAAGACGCTTTGAGCTTGCTTTGGTCAATCTTGAAACTTATAACTCGATCCCGAACATAGACAGCACAAATAACAAGTTCGTCTACAGCTCCACCAATGGACAGACGTGGAAGACGATCATTTTGCCCGACGGAAGCTACGAGATCGCACAGATTAATGATGAAATCAGCCGGCAGATAGAAAAGCAAAATCTGCCGCCGACAGGTGTTCCTCAGCTCGGCTTTAATTCTCCTATTACTATAGGAGCTAACGCATCTACCCTACGCGCCTTCGTAAAGATAACGAATGCCCAATATATAGTAAATATGGCGCAATCTACTATCAGGCAAACGCTCGGTTTTAACCCTCAGAGGCTTGGTATTGGTTATAAAGAGGGAGAAAATCCAGTCGATATTCTCCGGGTGGACACGATCCTGGTAAATTGTGACATTATCTCTGGATCGTATCGCAATGGTAGCCAGCTGCCAGTAATCTACAGTTTTTTCCCGGATGTGTCGCCCGGCTATAAGGTAATCGAGTCTCCGAAAAATCTAGTGTACCTACCAGTAGCACCGGCTGGCAACGTACAGGGCATTCGTGTGTGGCTGACCGACCAGAATGGTGAACAATTAAACCTCCGCGGTGAGACAGTAACTATAAGGTTTCACATCCGCAGTGCGTAGATTTTCACACTTAAATATTCTCATGTTGGTTCTTGGGGTTAAAAAGCGGCGGCGTCGTGTCGTGGGTGGTGGACTTTTCGACTGGATACCCAAAATCGCGGGTTTCCTTGGCCGTGCAGGCTCCTTCATTTCGGCGAATAGAGGCACAATCACAAACGTTGCCAAGGCGGTTGGTAATGTCGCGAAAGCCGGCGCCACAACAGCCTCCGCCGTCAGGCAGATCGTCGATGCCGTGAAAGCGAGACGCGCTGCGGCCGCAAATGAAGCTCATTTACGAAATGAAAATTCATCTGCCGCGCCCGTTGTCCCCGCACCTTTGGAGAAGGCGCTCAGCGACAAGAGCATCGAATACTTAAAACAACTGGCTGTGAGTCCACCACCCGTTGTTCCGGCAATGGCTGACATAAACAGCCGCATTGCTGGATCCGGTTTCAAGACTATAAAGCCGAGTCGTTGTGGTAGGGGTCTGTTTCTTGCAAAATGAAAAAAATTTCCGACTAATTCACAAAACGGAAAAAAAGTTTAACCCACCACATATGAAATTAATTTGCAACATGATTAATAATTGAAGCTTGAACTTTTTTAACTATAATAATGGCAGCATTTGACGTGCCGAGTGAAATGTTGGACATCGCTTCGGCGGTGCCCGATGACAATAGCATCGAATCGTTTGAATACCGCGAGTATGAGTCACAAAATCCCGCGGCTATCAACAATGGCCAGGCCATACAGATAGACATCCAGAACCAAGACATTTTCACACAGCCTTCCAAGAGCTACCTTCTTGTGGAGGGCAGGCTTACATCAACTGGCGCGGCTTACATCGCAGACTCGCTGGTGTCATTCGTCAACAACGCCATCCCGTACATGTTTTCTCAGATTCGATACTTGGCTAACAACACCGAGATAGAGAATGTCATGTCTCCTGGGCAAGCCACGACGATGAAAGGCATGCTGGTTTACGGCGATGATTTTTCCAAAGGCGAAGGTTTAAACATGTGTTGGCAAAAGGACACGACAGCGGCAGCGGCGGCTGCGAATATCGGCTTCGAGGCCCGTCGACTGATGATCATTGGAAAACCCGTCCCTATTGGAACGTTTTCATTCATCGTTCCCTTAAGACATCTATTCGGTTTTTGCGATGATTATCACAAGGTCGTATACGGGATTAAACACTCCTTACTGCTGAGCCGGCAGGGGGATGCAGACGCGATCTTCAAGGAAGCCGCTGCGACCAATGGCCAGATCGCGCTGACTAAACTCTCCTGGTTCATGCCGCATATAATACCCGCTTTGGAGTATAAAAGCATGCTTATGAAGCAGATTGAAGCCAAGGTTAAGGTACCTGTAGCATTCCGCGCCATGCAATGCGACAACATTGCGGTGCCACGAGCGACGACTTTTTCCTGGCGTTTGAGTGTTAAGTCGGGCACGGAAAAGCCACGCTGGATTCTTGTTGCTTTTCAAACTGGAAAGAATGCACATCAAGGCCAGAATCCGGCACTGTTTGACCATGTGCAGGTTCGCAACATTTTCGCTATGCTCAACAGCGATCGCTACCCGGTTGTTGACATGAATCTCGACTTCACCAAGAGGACAACCTCTCGCGCTTACAAGGCCCTACGTGACTTCAAGGAAGAATATTGCGGCATAGACGCGCGTGAATCGTCATGCCAACCGACACCAATCGAATTTGTAGATTTGTTTCCGATCTTCGTTCTGGACGTGCGGAGGCAATCTGAACGACTTAAAACCTCTGTACAGGACATACAAATCAAGGTGGACTTTAACGAAGGGGTACCAAATAATACGACAGCATATGCCGTCCTGATCAGCGACCGACTCCTGAATTTTGAATCGGATGGCAGCAAATTCAACGTCGTTTACTAGAAATCGTTTTTTCACATTTAGATACAAGGCCCTCTTTTAGATATATTTTTTCCAAAAATGAAAACTGAATACGTTGCGTTCGGCCTTTCACTGACCGAAGGGCAAAAGCAAACATTGGCTAGAGCTGCGCGTGCCGGCACTGGTGCCACGATCCGGCTCACTCATGGCCAACTTCGCGGAGACGATAAGCTCGCGCTTACGAAGGTTCAAGCCGCCCGAATCGTGAAGAAGATTTCGGAAGGCGTTGGCATGGAGCTGAGATTCACCAAAACGCAACTGAAAAAGATGACAAAATCGGGCGGATTTCTTCCACTACTGGCTCTCCTCCCAGCAATTTTGGGCGGGTTATCCGCCGTGGGTGGCATTGCCACTGGGGTGACAGAGGCCGTGCACAACAAACAGGCCAACGACGCCGCACAGGCGGAGGCGGAGCGTCACAATCGCGCACTCGAGGCGCGGGGGACCGGTTTATATCTCGGGCGTGAGACTCGTGGTGGTTGTTGCCCAATGTGTAAAGGATCGGGTCTCTACATCGGACAAAAAAACTAAAACCTCTTAGCAACTTCGATATAGAGAAAGTTGCCAGGGCGCTGCCGCATTTCCGCGGTGTTTTCATGCGAGATGGTCTGCATGCCGCGGCTCGTGAGAAGGAGTGTGGAGTTGTTAATTTAGATTCTGGTTCCGGCGATGGTACTCACTGGGTCGCCTATTGGATAGATGGACCTACAGCCGTCTATTTTGATAGTTATGGGCTGGATCCACCTCTCGAAATTTCTCGATATTTAAACCGTTCCATAAGAACTCAAACGTTCCAGCTACAGGGGCCCGATGATGTGGTATGTGGTCATCTCTGCCTGACCGTGCTAAGAGAGCTCGCTGCTGGAAAGAATTTTGAAGATATCGTGCTTGACCTATGTTAGACTTCCAACATCCTTTTTATATAAAAAAAATGCCGGTTGATAAATTTGGAAGAGACGGTGGAGGTGGGTTTGGAGGGGGGCAGATAAGCGCCGCTGGGCTCGTCCACAAGGCGGGTGATACCATGTTGGGAATTCTTTCGGCTGGGGGATTTCGGCTGACAAATGTGGGGACTCCTACGATGGACACAGACGCCGCGACAAAGGCTTATGCAGACATCGTAGATCAGGACAACCTACAAATCACCGGTGGAACGATGTCTGGTGTTCTAAAAATGGGCGGCCATAAATTGACTGGTTTGCCCACGGACACTCCGGGATCTGACAGTGAAGACGAGGGTTGGGACGAATTGGTGGGGGAGTCCGACGCTGCGAGTTGGAAACAAATAACAGAGTACGCGAAAGAGCGGGCGCACCAAGCCGAGTTGTATGCAGACGGCTTAAGCTCCGAGGTAACTGGTCTCGTTAAACGTTACGCAGAAGATAAGGACACTGTGCTGGACACTGCCGTCAGGCTGTACGCGGACCAGAAGGCGGCCGCGGCCGAGAGCCATGCAGACCAGAAGCTTATCGATGCCAAGCAGTATACGGACGAGAAAAACGAGGTTTTGAGAGATTCCGTTAGGCAGTATGCGGACGAAAAGGATGTTATTGTTAAAACTTACGTCAACGAGCAAGATGTTATCGTCAAGAACGCGTGTGTGCTAAAATCTGGAAGTGTAATGACTGGAAGTTTAGTCATGGGTGGCCACCGAGTAACTGGACTTCCAACAGAGATTCCAGGATCTGATAGCGACGCAGCGAGTTGGAAACAAGTGTCAACAGCGGTCGCCGGCGCTCTATTGAGCCTCGATAGAGTTCCCACGGAGTCGTTGCACGTGGTTAACAAACAATATGTTGATGTTCAACATATTGCTGCTAGACAGTACGCGGTCGATCAGGACACCGCGATTAATTCGGCCGTGAGGTTGTATACAGATCAAAAGACCGCCGCCGCAAGGGGGTACGCGGACCAGAAAGCCGAAGCTGCAAAAACTTACGCCGAAGAACAAGACGCTATGGTCAGGAGCGCTTGCGTGCTTAAAGTTGGTGACGCAATGACTGGAAATTTAGCTATGGGCGGTAAGAGGGTGACTGGGCTTTACACGGGGCCTCAACAACTAATACCGACGCGGCGAGTATCGGGCAGGTGACGAGAATCGTAACCGGTAAAATGACAAAATTAAATAAAATACCGACGGAGCCTTTGAACGTGGCCAATAAACAATATGTCGACAATCAGGCTGTTGTTATTAAAAGATATACAGACAGTAAAGAGACCGCTGTAAGGCAGTACGTGAATAACCTTAAATTTTTAAACTATACAGGTCACATTCCACCGCTGTCCAATGACTCTTCAGAAACTGGGTTTATTGCCTTAGCCAGCGCATTTCTTCCGACTTACCAGCCTCATCTAGCATTCAACTCGGGAGTCAGCGGTGAGTGGAGGGTCACGCCCTCTGCGGGTGATGAGATTTGGTTACGGATTGATTGCCCGGCGCCTGTGCGAATATGGAAGGTTGGCCTGACTGGAGGGGCTAGTCCTACTGGACTGCGTATCACGTCCTGGAAAATTAGTGGGCGCGGTTACAACAGCTCTGGGCTGCTCGTGTATACGGACCTACTTACCTCCAATACCTCTTTGACTGATTCTGCGCAGGAGTTTACCGTCAACACTGAAACTGCATACATAGCATACAGGCTGACGGTCTTAACCACCAACCCACCGCAAACTACTGTTGGCATATCCCACTTTCAGATCTACACATATTTTAAAGTCGGGTAAACATAAGACTTAATAATGGCCGACTCACACTACAAGATTCGTGGTTATCTCCGACAAAAAGGAGAAACCAATATGCACAAGTACAACCTCGATGATTTGGTTGGACTAACCAACTGGGGATATACTATCCCTAAGCCCACCGCAGATATGTTAGCCGCGGTTCCCCAAATCCACATCGATTTCGTGTCGGATGATTACCACAGCCGCGATATTTACACAGCGACCAAAACTGTGACTCTAAGTTCGTGGCAAACGCTTCCACTGACCGCGGCGCGCTATCCTTGTATCACGTTGCAAACTAACAATGAGACGGTGTCTTTAGACCGCGGATTCTGGAGGCTTACAATGTTTGGTGTTAGTACCGGCGATGCGTCAGTTCGCATTATTACAGCCGCGGGTAGCATCGATCGTACAGTTGACATTCAAAGTGGACAATTTGATGCATCTAGGGCAATATTCATTCCAGGACAAACGAGTTTTCGAATTGAAGGAAAAAAGAGAGGCGTTTTAAGTACTTCAACTATTGAGTTAAACGTAACGTTACTGATAGAGCAACTATAAAAAAGTATGTCTTTGTACCCACCGCTGATGGAGTCAACAATTTCGTCAGACACGACGTCGCAAACATTTCGCTTGCAGAAGATCGGCGAAATAGAAGCATTCCTGAGGTCTGAGGCGATAAGTCGGGGACAACTGTGTAAAAAGTATAAGAGGGTTGTAGATGTGGCTAATGGGGCGTCGGCCGGCCTTGCTATAGTTAGTCTTGGAACTGGGGTGGGTGGGGCAGCTATGTTAGCCACTGGTATTGGTTTTATTCCTGGTATTGTTCTGGAGAGTTTGGCCATAGCGACGAGTTTTCTGGATATTATTGGAAATGTTGTCAGTAGAAGTTTCGTTGCTAAAGCTTCAAAACACGACGAAATTTGTATTTTGGCGGAAAGTAAACTAAACACAGTTCATGACCACATTTCTAAGGCGTTGGAAGACACGGCTATTAGCGATGAAGAGTATAAGCTTATTTTGGGAGAGGAGGAGAAATATAGAACGATGAAACGTGATATACAAAGCAAGAATGGAAAAAAAGAGTTGCCGAGTCAAAGCAAAGACCAGATGGTGGCAGAACTAATCAAGAAACTAACCAGCGCTGGGTCTTCTCCGCGAACCACGATATAAAAATTTTCATCGTAGGTGGTTGGAGTAGTGAGACCGTTATTCCTAGCGCACCACCGCCGTACGATTAGTGGGCTATAATTTTTTACTATTAGACTCCAATGGTTTGGGCCGGCCTCGTGGGAGGTTCTCGGCCGGCAGCAAACGACACTTTTACGGTTTGATGTGTTAATGCAATTCACGATCCTTTTTTTTGTTTTGGCTGGCAGGCTTTTGGTGGCGCAATTCGTACACTAAAAATCGATCCGCTATCAGGGCCCGTGGGATCTACGGACTCTCTGGAGGCCTAGATGGTATAGACCGGCATCCTCTTAATTCGGTGAGATAACGGAGTGGTGGGGGCAAAAAAATTGTGGGGGTGGAGACCAACCCCCGGTATTTTGATGGAATAACGGGGGTGCGCCAAAGCCCGTATTGGTCATCTACTAAGGTTCATTCCGCTCATTCAGTACATGACTTTCATTATATCTACTGTTCAGTGTGCTTAGTGTATCTATCGAGATTTTCGCGTGTTTGCCAAACTTTGTAGAAGCTTTTAATTTATAGACCACGATGCCTGGGAACTGTGCTGTTGCCAGTTGTAAGAATACGTGGCGTAATGATGGCTCAGGACTACGCAAAGAGAAGAATGTTATTGCTACACTAGTGACGGCACTCACAATCAAATTCCCAGCAGCCCCTGAAGCAGCGATCAGCTGTTTCATCAGATCACGCACGTTTATTCGTATGCGTTATCTGAACAGGCAAAAAGCTAACACCAAACGATTCCTTACGAAAAGATGAAGAAGGTCACTCAGTAGGCAACAAGACTGCAATGTCGATTATAACAAACTTTCTGCACCAGCGAAACATTGATGATAAGTTTCAATTACACGTCAACAATAGTTTCTTTGTACATTAGATGGGCCATTTAATTTTTCGTTTTTTTTATTAAATTGTTATTGTCACAGAACTGGTGTAGTAATTAGCATCAGTGATAGAAATAGCTATCAAATCAATGATAGCTGATAAGCTTTTGTATAACTTATATAATCTGTTATGTCAGTGATAGCCTATTACAATACTGATAAATAACCAATTGTGTCATTGATAACTGGAAATATCCAAGTTCTAGGTCTGCTTCTTGTCTAGATAGAGGCATTTCTACTCAGAGTTTTGTACATGTTACTTTTTTGATGTAACTTTTTGTAACTTGTTTCACTTGATAATATTTCTAACAAGATGGCACATTGAAAGGTCCAGCAGAAACTTCGTGTATACTTGCAGATATTCCTGCAGTTGTAAATAACCATAGTGAAAAGTTAAACATAACCACAGAGAAAAGTTAAACAATTAAACTGAGCAAATGTCAAATAATAAACAATTGCATATATCAGTGACTGTTAGGATCTAGAGTCTAAAATATAGACACACAAGTGACAAGTGACAAGTTGACTTAAAATAAATATTATGTGTACTTGTATACTAGTCAGTTGAATACTAGAGCATAAACGGCCTTCGGTATCTGACAGCAGCGCTGGTCGAGTCCTCCAGTGACGTCACAGCGCCCCACTCCAATTCACGCATATTCATGACCCGCCTATTGGGCCGACCTGTGAGTGGAAAGATCTTGTGACTACAGTATCCTCAGCCACCCTGTTCTGCCCGATCCTCCTATCACTCTCTCCCGTCCTCTAGTCACTACTCGGTTAAGTTCTCCAACCGATACATACCACATTGTGCACCTCAGCTCTGGAACGAGCTTACCCTATCGAATTCAGCCTAGTCTCAGTTCCTTCACCAATACTGCCACTGACAAAGCTATCTGCACTGTGTACAACACTGTACATAACCTATAAGCCTACAAACGTTAGCCGGCATCAGCTGATGGACAACTCGTGAGATCGGCCTTTCGTTAGACGACTAAGCATGGCTTCTATGGGAAGCCGATGCTTTCAATAATATGTACATTAAACATCTGTAAATTTAGGCTAAATCGGCCCTATATAAATTGAGAGCAATTTAATAAATAAATGGATAAATAAACGCACAATACATGGCAAAACACGCGCCTATGTATGCCACGAGCGCACACAGACTTACTATAATTATGAGCAATACAAGGAATAGACACAAAATGCATGCGTAAATAACTATGATCATGTGTATGTTTGTATGATTTTGCAACGGAACTGACATTGAATGATATTTTTATTATTGTTCACGCCTCTAAATAATAACTAAATACTTTGCTTGTCATGCTGATATTGAATATTGAACCTGCCTGTCGAAATATTCACTATTCATGTGTTTATTGAAGATTGCCTGTAAATATGATATGAGTAAGTAAGTAAGTAAGTAAGTATATGCTTTCTTAAGAAGCACTAGCAAATGCACAGCGATGTACATGTCAAACATGTTGCAATCAAACATTGTAACCAATTATATAAGAGAGAGGTTGCTACGAATCAAGTGAGACGTAAGGAGGCTGAGAGAAGACAGGAGTAGGGTAGCCTGCAGATCCTGGGAGAGCATAGTTATTTGTATAGCGTCCTAGCGATGAAGCATTTTTTGGACAAGCTATCATACCTTGGAAGCCCACGGTTATGAGACCGTGGGCGCAAAGAGTAGTGCTTGTGCTTAATCGGCGGCAGCACTCTATGTAATACATGGCAAGGATTGTGCAAAACACTAGCAAAAACTAGCGTCAGCATTATTGCAAAGTGCCTCAAATGAGGGAGCGATGATGAAGGTGAATACCTCTGACGCACCAGTCTCCGGACTGTTCCCTCCAGGGACCAGGGCCTCTGCCCGTTCGCAAAACCCCATCACACAGGCAGTATGAGAATTGTAGAAAAAGACTGGGGGGGTTAGACCATGATTCATGTGGAGTTGGGGTGTGCAATGAAGGCTTAACTATGGGGTCCTAAGAAAGACTGGGGGTTGAACCCCCCACCCCAACCCCCAACAATTCTCACCCTGCACACAGGCGAGCAATAAAGCATCCTGCCAACTGTACAGGCGCGCACCATATCAAATAAGCAGTCCCCTGAAAGCCCATGCCACCTCATAACCCGGAGAGCGTAGAACTGCCTTGCCTTAATGATCAGGTGTTCGAAGTGGCTAGAGAACCCAAATTTCTCATGATTCAGCTCTACACCCAGAATGGTTTTATGTTACTGTAGATAGATTTGAAACTTGAAAAAAGGAAAAAAGAGCCTTTTATGGCCACCAAAAGAACCTTTATGGTCAATTGAAAGAAAAAAATATTTTAAAAAATTCAAAAATTAAAAAGAATTGAAAAAGAATATGAAAGCAAAAAAGAGCCTACATGGTAAAAAAAGAGCCTTTGGGCCAAAGAGCAACAGGAAATGAAGCCAAGTGGTCAAATGAATAATGATGCATGTGTATAAATATATGTGTATATAAATAAATATAGGGGCCTATATTAAATATTAATCTATAATTAAAGATCGACTACAATCACCTGTCAATCATCGGCATCTGTATAACCTGCCAAACACGAAATCAACGACGAGAGAAGCGAAAGAAACTGATGACGAAGGTTGTATGAAAATGAGCTGAAATTATATCAAAAACTTTAAAGATGTCAACGGCATTTGTAGCCATAAAATGTCGTTAAACATTGGAATTAAACTACTACTGTGTTAGTATCTATGTATGTTTTGGACGTGGTGCTGTAGTGGTTCGTTCTGTGCCTTGTAACCGGAGGGTCGAAGGTTGGAATCTATACCTCAAGACACTACATAGCGACCTTGGACAAGTTGCCTACCCACAATTGTCTGTGAGGAAGGCAACGGGAAACCACCTCACTCATCTTATTCTCGGGTGGCATAAAGCTAATGGACCTGTCCGCAGGCAGAGAACTCATCATCATCATCTATGCATGTATGTATACGCTTGTACGTATGTATGTGTGTGTATGTATGTATGTATGTATGTATGTACGTATGTATGTATGTATGTATGTATGTATGTATGTATGTATGTATGTATGTATATCTGTATCAAGATACTTAATATAGCGCCTTTTTTACATACAACTATGATCACTTGAGAGCAGATGTGCATTGTGCAATACCGTGTAATTGGTGTAATTGGCGTTAACAAGAATGAACGTTTTACCTAGAAAGCAGCGTTCAGATGCGTGATTCTACAGGATCGAGGCAATACTCTCGCCCACAGTCGATTCTACATTTAAATGCGTTTAATGGACTGCGTGTACAACAAGTACAAAAGTGTGTCAACACGAGAAAGACAAAACTTTATTAATCACTACTGAGTGACGATGATAATGAGAATGCTGATGGCAAAAATAATAAACGACAAGACGACGACGACGACGACGAAGAAGAGATGCATCATCATCGTAGTCATCATGATCATGATTATCATCATCATCATGATCATCATGATCATCATCATCGGAACATATACTGTAGCCATCGTCGTCATCATCATGGTCATCATTATCATCATCATCATCATCATCATCATCATCATCATCATCATCATCATCATCATCATCATCATATGTCATCATGACAAATAGGCTTATTATCATCATCATCGTCGTCACCATCATCACCACCACCACCATCACGACCACCACAACCGCCATCACATCATCATCTTCATCACCACATGATATTACATAATTGTATGCATCATTGTCATGATCATCACCATCATGATCATGATCATCATCACCACTATCATCGTGACCATGTTTCATGATGACATTTACCATATGCATCATCATCATCATCGTCGTCGTCGTACTCCTCGTCATCATCACCATTTGTCATGATGACATATACTATAGTCCTATATATATATATATATATATATATATATATATATATATATATATACATACATATATTATGCATCATAATCATCATCGTCGTCGTCATCAAAGTTGTCGTCGTCTCCGCCGTCATCATTTACCAATAAATTCGTGAATTTATTTGTAGGTATAATTTCTGGCATCAGTGTTTCGAAACCCAGGGAACAATGTTACGAAACAATTGGAAGAATATAATATAGAAAATACACAGCTTATGTGACTGATTTAAAATGTCACATTAAGACTAGACTAGAATAGAAACTAGGACACTAACAAGGAAGTAAGAGAAACATTCTTAGAAAGATATAAATTCATAACATGTTGGTCACAGCTATAGACTGGAAAATGTGTGCGAAACTGGGACACTACAACAAGGAAGTAAGATACATTCTAAGACATTAATTACACGTTGACGTGAATATAGGGGCGCTGTATGAGCGAATGATTGATTATCAAGTAGGCTTATTATGTAATTGACAAAAGACCACTCTTACAAGTGGTAGAGAGTGGATGAGGAAGTCTACGTGAGGGAAAACGAAGTCGAAAAGGTAACCGGATCGGAAAGTCTGCCCTTGGCTTTCGAGTGGCGCTTTAGAAGTTTGGAGTTTACGATTACGATTGGGGAAAGGTTACTGCCAAGAATCACGGGATTCAAAAGAGCAGTATTCAGTAGGATTAAGCAATAATGGAGAGATAAGACAAGGGCTGTAAAGGATATTGGAATGACGAAGAGGATGCTGCACTTTGGCTGTAAATAGAAGAATGTTATGAGGGATGTGGAGAGAGGGAACATCAAAGTGACTTTGGACAAAATACGTCGTAAAACCCGAGGAGACTCCAAGCAAAAACAAACTGCGTAGCCTACACTAACAATCTAAAACACTAAACAAAAGCGCTACACAATTCAATAACGAAATAAAAATGCACAAAAATGGCAAAAACGCGCGCCTATGTCATGAGTCTACACAAACCTGTTTTTACTAGTAATCATGCGAATATACATAAACGCATGCGTAAATAGCTAGGATCATATGAGTGAAGCATAGAGGTATATGTTTATATTATATCTCATTGGAGTGCAGATGTGTTATGTAGCGCTATCACCAAGAATGTTTTAGACTGATGAGCAGCACGCATCATCTTTCGTAAACACATTACAATCAGGTTAAAACTGACTGCATCTGATAGATTTCAGTGTCCTTATTCTATCCTGATTATCACATCAGAGACGATTGGCTCATTATATTACAGAAGCGTGTTGTTAGTATTATCTGTAGCATTTCCTTTAAGGAAAGCACTCGTTCATACTTTCTAAATCTAAGAATACTGTCGTTGCCGGACATAAACGCCCTCGCTCTGCTGCTTCTCTTCGTCCTCTTCGTTCATCTGACCGTTTTGACCTCCTCGTTCCCCGTGTCAGGACTTCACTGGCTCAATCTTTTGCTTCCATTGGCCCTGCTCTTTGGAATGAGCTTCCTCCGCTTGTTCGCAAAAATTAGTAGACATGTCTCTAAAGATCTTGAGCAGCCGCAGGCGTGGGAATGCTGTTTGGAGTCATTTCAACAGTGATGGGCACTAAACTATTTTTTAAAGTTAAACTAAAACTATTTTCCAAATAAAAAAATAGTTTAACTAAAGTTGGCAACTGATTTTGGAAATTAGTTAACTAAACTAAAAAAAAGTAGTTAAACTTTTTCCAACTTTTTTCCAACTTTTTACGACAAACATTTTCACAATAAAAGACGTCAAGTGAACTGTAATAATGCAAAGCGTCAATGACAATTTCACCTTCAAACTATGCAATGTGTACTGTTCTGGCATACAGTTACTGAAATTTTTTAGTTAAACTAAAAGTTAGCAACTTTATAGTTAACTATTGGCTATTGCCCATCACTGCATTTCAAGTAGGCTACGACAGTGGTTTCAAACTTTTTGGACCAGGGACCCTTATTTTTTCAAGGCTTAGCTCGCAGACCCAAGTA
Organism: Allolobophora icterica; assembly: GCA_963556255.1. NCBI lineage: Eukaryota > Metazoa > Annelida > Clitellata > Crassiclitellata > Lumbricidae > Allolobophora > Allolobophora icterica. Next base: position 75,916,459 of record OY744605.1, on the reverse strand, counting down.
TTTAAAAAGTCAAATTTATCAGTCAAATAGTGTATGAATTTGAAAACATAGGCTGTTAATGCTAAACCATGCAGTGTTCACGAATATTTTCAGAACGCGCTCGCCGACCCTCGCCATGTCCTTCGCAGAGCACAGTTTGAAAAACTCTGTCTTACTGTAACACAACTTACATTTCTGCGTTCTGACGTCGGTAACCGTATAATACCTCCTGGTCGAGTAAACTTTGACGCGAATACAACACGAGCAGGGTCGAAGCCATACGGTCACTAGGCCTATATGAAACAGTGTAGACTACGTCTACATTGCATGCAAATTACTACCAGGCATTTTAATAACGGCTACATTAGTGTCTGGTATTTCCTACCAGTGTTTAGAGTGTTCTGATGTATCAATGTAAACACTGCGTCTACGACAACTTGTAGGCCTATTTATCAAATAAATTAATATTGAATTGAATTTTGAATTGACGGTATGTTTCACTCTGTGTGCTCAAAATAGCGAGGCTTTTATGTAGTTTAGAAGACGTGTAATTACTAGTTATCAGGGCTGCAGTCGAGGTTATACGCGGGTATACAGCGTATACTCACCTCTAGAGACCACATACTCACCTCAAAAAATATTTACATTTATTTATATTAAAATACTGTAGCGTATACTTACAAAATACTGTGGCGTATACTCACCTCTAATTTGTTTCGGAAAACTAACCGGTAACGTATACTCACCTCTAATTTTACCACTACAGCCCTGCTAGTTATTATATATATATATATATATATATATATATATATATATATATATTCTGTGTTGTAATGTAAGGTAATAGAACATATATATATATATATATATATATATATATATATATATATATATATATATATATATATATAGTATGTGTTGTAATGTAAAGTAATAGAACATTTGTACAGCGCCTCCTAAGTACCTCACAGAATCGCTCAGCACGAAGCTAACAGTCAGTTGAACATGTGAGTTGGTCTGTGCTCAAGAGGTCGATTAATTAGTAACGACGATTAGTGTCAGGCTGTCAGCCGTCGACCCGTTAATAATATTTTATCATCATTTACAAATAGTTTCCAGTCCAATAATTATATCCGGAAAAGATACTCATTGCCTGAAACCTGAAACTTTTCGGTCAACAATTCTATAAACAGTTCTGATGAGTGTTGCTTGTCCTTGTCCTAATTAATTAATGGAATATCTATGTATGTATGTATGTTTGTATGTATGCAAGCATAGGCGTAGACTCTGGGGGAGCCGGGGCACGTGCCCCCCAATAATTGAGATGGACTGTACATTCAATGCAATAAGTGTAGAAGAAATTGCCAAATCCCCCCCCAATATTTTGGACAAGTTTACGCTAGTGTATGCAAGTATGTATGTATGTATATGTATGAATATATGTAGGTATATACATGTATACGTACATGTGCATATATGTACGTAGGTATTAGGTATGCATGTATGCATATATCTACATGTGCGTGTATGTATGTAATTGTGTAGGCCCCTATGTATGTACGAATGCATGTTAAAGTAAGTACGTACATGTATGTGTGTTTGTATGTATATATGTATGTAAACTATGTATGTATGTCTACATTTATATATTTTGGCTTTTGATAGCGTACAGTGACATCTATCTGCAGCTCACCAACAGCTGCTGGGCAAACAACTATGTAGGTCAAGCTAATCATTTCAATTAGGACTTTCACCGAAAGCCGTTGACGGCATTTGATTAGCACAGCCATTAATTATCGCAACAAATTCCAGTAATTAGCCTCACACTTAAGTTCTTTGTTCCCACGAAAATGAGACAATAATCGTTATTGGGTCAGGCGGGAAAACCAAATCACATTGGTAGGAAGCAGGTTGGAAAAAATTGTCCAGCGGGATTTTTGGCATCAGACAACACGCACGCACGCACGCACGCACGCACGCACGCACGCACGCACGCACGCACGCACGCACGCACGCACGCACCTGCACACGTCCGTTCACCACATAGGTAGAAAGTTCAGCCAGACATATATGTGTTGACAAACACAACATGATCAATTCTATGTTGTAACATAGACATACCAATGTCACATAGAATCACGACAGGTGACAAGTATACATTAGAGCTCCTGTTATGTTTCTCTTGAGGTCTTCTTCATCTTCCAGTTCTCTGCCCTTGGGCACGTTCAAACGTTCCAAGGCGCCACTCCTTTCGATGACGGGCTTCCTCCTTCATTTTACTGTACTGACCCACTATCATCCAGTCAAGCAGCATCCGTCCAGATCTGCCTCTCGTTCTCTTGCCCTCCATTCATACCTCCATGATAATTCTCAGTATGGAATTATCTCTCAGTGCATAACCAATCCACATACATGCATAGGGCCTACGTATGTACATATGTACATACACATGTACATATATACAAACATATATACATACATCTATACATACATACATACATATACATACTTACTTATACATGCATTCGTACATACATACATACATACATACATACATACATTCATACATTCATACATTCATACATACATACATACATACATACATACATACATACATACATACATACATACATACATACATACATACATACATACATACATACATACATACACACATAGATATATGCACACGCGCATACCTTCGTCCTCTGTCTCTCTAGTAGTAACCATTCTCTATTATTTGTTTATTAAATTTGTAACGCGCGAACAAATGTGTGATTAAGTATTTACAATTAGGCTACAAAATGTATCCATTTCCCTTACACCGACGGGGTGACCGACCGGTAAGACTACTGTTGTTTTTGTCATCATTTTGTCATCATAGGCACTTGAAATAGGTGACATTTTTACACTTCAAATGTTGATGCTAACGGCAAATGCACAGCATGTGAAAAAGATGATTTAATAATGAAATCTGCGATTTTGTCATGTTTTGTCTGAGTTATAGACGTCAAGCGAAGAGATCTCTCCTGGCGTCGCTTCTGGAGCCATCTGCTGAATTCAGAAGAAAATCTGCCAATGTCGGATGATACATAATAAAACGTTATAGGGGCCTACCCTCGTAGCACTGGCGTAAACTTGTCCAAAATATGGGTGTGGGGGGCATTTGGTCATTTATTCTACACTTGTTGCATTGAATGTACAGTCCATCTCAATTATTGGGGGCACGTGCCCCGGCTGCCCCCAGAGTCTACGCCTATGCCTCGTAGGCTTCTCTACTGCCAGCATTTTCACAGGCATTAGGCCTACTAATGAAGGGATCCACCTGGGCACTGTATAAAGGTCCTATAGGGGAATATTGGTCCTATATTGGGTCCATGTTGACATTCTGGCAGGGTCGTAGCTGCCGCGGATCAGTAGGGCTAATCTTAATCGTTGGCCTACTCTCGAGACGTTGCAGCGTCTAAAAAGCGATTTGTTGGATCCACCTTATTCACAGGCGTATTCTCGAAACTTCTGCAGTGCCTAAAGAGTTTAAAACTAAATCGACGAGGTTGGATTATATAATTATTCAGGTCGAGGTTCAGATATCACGTGATCAGGTCGGGTTGGATATTAGTTTGGACTTTAGAATGCAGTCAATTGTAGTTTTAAAGCAGCTTGTTTGATATAGCCCTTAAATGTACCATAAATGGGACTATACCTTATCTTTATAGTCTTTATAAATACCGAAGGCCTAATATGTAACGTAGCTAATGCAGTCACCGTAGTTCTAAAGCCTAAACCGTCGAGATGCCTGTCCAAACTGAGCCCGGTGTATTGCTGGTGCCATCTGGTGAATATAGAGGAATTAACATAGTCCGGTTCAGTATTTTTAATTGTGATTGACGAGATGGCTGAGTGGATAATACGCAATCGTAAGAATGATGACAAAGCTACAGTAATATCAGTATTGTGCTCTTGCTTTGCGAGTTGTAGTCTTCTGTCGTTAACTGCGAAGCTAGTAGTCTGGCGCAGAGACGGACAGACAAGGTTCGTTCATTCATAATAGAGAGCCAGTTTTTCGCTTTTAATGTAGCCAGACGCTCAGAATAACAGCTGTCTGCGCAATTATGCAAATGGTGAGACCTTTGTATGAACAAACGCCAATTTGAGGGAGCCAGAGAACTATAGCGCACAAGTTATAGCGCTTCATAAATCATCGCCGTTGTGGCGGGTACTATGTTTGTGTTGAATGTTCGGCGCCTTATTTAATCGTTTTTGGCGTCTTTTCACGATAATAGCGTGCAAAAAGAACACTCTGCGAGGACTTCAGTTTTAACTAAATTTTTGCGCGTGATTGTAGTCCAGATTTTGATTTTGAAAATTTTGACGCATTAATAATAGGTCGATTGCTGCTGGCTGGTGAGTGAAACTGGTGGAAAGATTGCAGTCGCGATCTGCCAGACGAAGTCTGGAGGGCACTTCGTGGAACAGGAAACGAAGAAAAGCGGGTTTAGAGAGACATGTTGAAAGTTTCCCGGTCTAGGTATAGAAAAAAACGTGTCTGTCGCGAAAATCACCCGTTTTCGGGACATTCCGAGTTATGGACAATCAGGTGAGGGGATAATGGCAATTAAGACGTTGGATTCTGCGCTGAAGTCAGAATGTTACGTAACCAAGTTAACTCTGTTGTGAATAAGGTTGCCATCTTTCTAAAATCGGACTTGGACCTCTTTTGGACTACTCTCTGGAAACCCCTTCTGATTTGACGTAGCGTTCGTGAATAGGCTGGTGCCATGCGCTTGGCCCTCGAGTGGCGCTTTAGAAGTTTGGAGATTACGATTACGATTTCTAAATTAAGAAGTCGGGAAGCAATGTTGGAGCACCGAAATCGTAAATCACCTCACGATGTGGGACCAACGAGGTAATATAAGAACGCGTGGGACCAGAGGCGCAAGTCATGCAACCGAGTAATTGTTTGGGAGAATATTAACTATTCATTTAAAAAATACGATTAAGATTTATGATTTTGAACACTGTAATGATGTCAGGCTGTGTTTAAATGTCGTTATTTATTATATTTAACTTTCTCTGCGTTATAAATAATTTATAGTGGTGTTGAACAAATATATTGTATTGTATATAGGCATTTATAAAGCGCCTCTCGCGGCATAGACCATTCAGAGGCGCTTCCAGTGCGCGAGACCCAGAGAGAAACAGCAAGATTTAAGGTGTGAAAACAAAGAAGCAACGCTACCAGAGAGAATGGTGGTGCGGACAGAAGTCGGAAGTCGGTTCCAAAGTGAGGGACCTATGCAGGCAAAGGACCTGGATTGAGCCTATAGTACGGGTAATGTGTAATGTGTTTTAAGCCACAACATTTTGTTAGCTTGGAAAAAATAGCACAAATGTATGAATATATATATATATATGTTATATATATGCATGACAGTATATGCATATCAATGTGTATATATATATTATATACATATGAACAGGGTTTGACTGTGTGTGAAGCCAACTGTTGTGGTAACGGCTTTCCTTAAGTAGCCTCTGGTGAGTCTTGAATGTTGACATTTAAGGGCTTCAAGTGACGGTGCCTGAGCAAGCAGTCTACATGACGGGGACAGACCAGTGGCTTTGCCAAGCAGCCCAAGAGCAGTCAATGGGACCCAAGCGACAGCCAGACCCAGACAGAAAACCGTTCATTGGCTGCCTTCAGAGGAAACACTGTGCATTGCGTGTGTACGCCCCGAGTACACACTGAGCACCCTCCGAGCGACTGTGAAACATGCGACTAGAGTATTTTGGCTGCTTGGAGCATGCTTGCATTACGCTCAGTGCATGACCGGAGTAGATGAAGGAAGACATTTACTGTATGGCTTTGCCTAGTAAAGGTGCGCGTATTGTGTAGTATTGTGTAGTCGTGCCTTTCGGTTTCTAAGCCATTGATGTTTTTTTTAGATTGGCATTCATGAAGTCATGAATTTGAAATTCAAAGTGATGACACTACTGTCTTTAAGATAACGATGGCTAAGTCCTCAGTATACTTGTTTCACTGGTAAGTAAACAGTTACCACATTTAATATACCTTAGACATAATTAAGAAGGTAAGCAAGTAAGTTAGTAATTAAGGTTTTATTGCATCTGATGCGCACATGCATTACTTGGTGCAGTATGATTTCAGAAGTAGTAATATTACATTTTCATAAAAGCGAATTTAGTCGATGGGCATGCACAACTGTTGGCACAACTATAGGTCAGTATCTACTTACCTTCAGGATATCGACCTGTCTTCTGGATATTGACCTGATTACAGCCTGGATTGGTGTGCCACCGTTTGATGCCTTGTGCATTAGACACGGGCACCCAACAGAAGTTACGAATTAACACTTAACAACTAAATATAACTATGAATATGCCAGTTCACCAGATATATCAGTTAATGTAAAGTAGCTGCAGTTAAAAACTGATGTACCATAACAAACTGTTCTATTCCAATGTCTTACATTACATATTGTAGTTACTATAATGAGTTCACTGATGGTAGGTACACTGTCTGTGGGAAGATGAGACGGTGAGAGAGGATTGGCCACCCTCATATGCAGAGGCTAAGAAAATGAAGTTGCTAACACTTCATACCCATGGCTGCCTCAACACTAGCCTAAGGGACTGCTCTTCTTCTACATACCTGTAAGCACGGTTTAGCATCTTGATGAGTTTTAAAAAGGCACTATATAAATAACCAGTAATAACCTATATAAGAATTAGGTTACATAGATATATATTTTTAAACATTAAGGTGTTTTGTATTGTACTGTACGTGTTGGTGAAATTTATCTATTGGTGTTTACAGAGAGATCTATGCTTTATGGTAATAGATGACTGTTAACCTTTCAACAGAAAGATTTTGTTAACGTAGCTGCTAGAGAGATGTGTTTATGACAGATTTATGAAATGCCTTAATGACATCTCCTTTCTTCCTGTAACTGGTGATCAATCTGTCTATGGTTATACCATTCCACAGAGACTATCATGCCAACTGTTCTGACAGATATGCTGGGCTTTAGTTGAGGGTATACGCGGGTATACAGCGTGAACTCACCTCTAGAGACTGTACACTCACCTCAGAAAATATTTGTACTCACCTGTAATTTGTTTAGGAAAATTAATTGGTAGCATGTACTCACCTCTAATATTACCACTACAGCCCTGCTGATATGTTAAGGTCTGCTGATACTAGCCACTGCTCTGTCTTGAACTTTCTTGACTGCCTTTGAAAAGGTGTGTGACTTATATCATGCATATGACACGGTTGATAAAGGTTAGCCAATAGCTGTAGAATTACTGGTCAAGTCAGGGGATATGGGCAAGAATTGGCGACTTAGCCTCATATGGGAAGGCTAAGAAATGTGAAATAGCTAATTATTCTTATCCAGGCTGCTCTTCCCCTTAGCTTAAGGGTCTCCTCTCCTTGTAACAAGGCTGGCATAGTGTCCCATCCTTCCTGAGGTCAGGGAATTGCCTTAATGGGAGGTTTGTTTTACTGAGTTTTAACCTGTCCATTGCCTGTCTGAGTCAAAACTGGTGGACCCCTGGAGACTCGTAGAAGCCTAATCAGACGGTCTGATGTGGAACCTCATCACTGCAGTGGTGCCAGTCCCAAGAAGGATAGTGACGCTAATCATCTTTGTTATGACAAGGCATCATTAAACAGAACTACCAAGAGGTCTAATGAATCCTCTGGGGCCCTGATTCCCCTAATGACCACAGCCTCCAGATGCTGACCTTGGCCCACAATGGTCAGCCCAATGCCAAACGTCAAAGTGGCAGAGGAGCTCCTAATGGCTTCTATGACCACCCTGTGCTAATGACCCTATTACTGCAACTTCTACATCTAAACACTGATTTGCCCAGATAGTCCTTCTTTGGCTTCTTCTGTCATGGAGATTTAAATTGTGCAATGTGCTTAGAAATCCATGCATTGACCTATGTATGTATGTATTTCAGATTTCTTTATTTCTATCATGAATATCTGTGTCTGGGGCTATTAACCATAAAGGCAGAAAGCAAAAAACAAGAAATTAAGTTCAGACAGATGTAGAACTGGTGTAGGCTACATGAGATGATCGCTTCTCTGATGTAGCGTAGATGCATATCAATATCAAAATCGTCACAAAGTGGTAAAAATAAAATTATAATTCGTAATTATTTCTAACCAGACTTTGTTCCAATAACAAAGCCCTTTGAAGTGCCTGGGTGTGTTTTTATCTGGTTGCTTTGCTGATGCTGGGGTGACGATGTTGAATGCTTTGCAGTTTCCAACGTGTTAATGTATTTACTTGGTATTGAAACTGGTAAAACATGGAGATGTTTTATGGTGATAGAAACCATGATGAAGATGATGATGATGATGATGACGACGATGATGATGATGATGATGATGATGATAATGATGATGGTGGTGTTGACTATGAATTGTCGTAATTACAATTACCTTTTTACTGATGATGATTATGATAATGATGATGAGAAGTAGTTTGCAAAGTAAGTAAGTAGAACCTGGGTTTAAGATCTTGCTAGCAAATAGAAAAACCACTGGACTTTCATATTCGGTAGTCTAGTGGTCACTGTGATGGACCGTCAACAGGGAGGCTAAACTTATCGCTGGGGCAGATGGGTGTTTTGAGATTTCCGCTCCACTTGGGAAGATCGGGTGTGTGTTTGTTCGTGTGTGTGCGTCTATGCGTGTTTTATATCTGATTGTGTTATAGGAAGTGCCATCTGCCTTGTAATTCCATTAGGGTAAGGGAATTATAGCTTGTACACCAGTCTGCCATCTTGCTAATGAACTTACTTCATGTGGACCTAGATTGTCTTGAGGAGGATTACATTGCGGATGCTGCCACGGAAGCTGGTGATGATGTTGGTGGTTGTGGTAGTTGTGGTGGTGGCGGCAATAGCGGTGGTTATGGTAATCGTCAATGTGGTGGTGGTCATGCATGGTGTGCTGGGAGTCATGGCGTTAGTGGTGGTGATTGTGATGGTGGTAATAGTATTACTGCAGCAGTAATGGTGGTGTCAGCGGCTGTTGCAATGGTGGGTGGGATCATGAAGGTGCAAACTGGATTTGTTGGTCAGTAATTGCAGAGTGATTAGCATGGTGGACTATCAACCGAGAGGTTAGGAGTTCAAATCCCTGTAAGGGCTGAAATTTGTTTCCAGGTCCTCTGCTCCTGTGTGCCACCTAGCTAACTCAGTTATAATGAGTTCACTGACTGTACGCTGTTGGTGGGAAGAGCATACAATGAGAGAAAGGACTGCCACCCTCCTATTTTCTGAGGCTAAGAAAATAAAGTTGCTGACACTTCATACCCATGGCTGCCTGTTAGGCTAGTTTAAGGGACTGCAAAAATGCTACTGCTGGTTTTTGGAAAACGTCATGGTTTGAAGGTAATCCTAAAGTGGAATGCAGCACAGTCCAATTAAAAACAATACACCACAATGCAATGCGATACAGTACTATGCATCAGAATACGATACAATATAGGAAAATGCAACACAACAAGATACAATACAAGGCCTTAAGTACTGTAAATCAGTTAGTTTAGCTAGCAGCACTTCTAGCACAGTCTTAAAGGATGCTGTAGATATGGTTCACGCTTTTACCCTTCTGTGCAAACATATGGCATAGTGACTCAATTGTATACCAATTTGTACATTGCACACATGATGGATGGATTTCTGCATTATTTAGTACGTATTGTATGCACTTAAATCATATTACACTTATAAACATATATTTACATTTGTATCTATTTACATGAATATAATATTTACATATATGGATAGAAAAAGAGAGTGCAGGGTAATGCATTTGGAGCTTGTTTAGTGCAATCCGTAGTCATGTTTATGGACATGGAAATGGCAAGGACCCACACGTGTTGCATATTATACATAACTGAACATATAGATTGCACCTCTGGGAAGCCTGTGAAGAATGTTCGCTCAGCTGGCAGTTCATTTCATCCAGGTGTTCCTCTCAGGTATCGTATTTGTCAAGTTATATAGCACCTATCGCGAAACAAACTAGGAATACTCAGAGTCGATTGCAGCATGAAAGCCCTAAGGATATTGGTAAGCCATAAGGCAACGACTGCAACAGTCCTGCCTCCCACAGCCACCTGTTAAGTAGTAACTGACCAGTGGACGGGTGTCCAGGTGTGGTGTATAAGCAGGAAAATTGGATGACTATACCTGCGTAGGGGTTGACCATTATTCTGCTTCAGAGCCTGTCACACTCCAGACAGAATTTAGCTTCGGTTAGAGTGGCTTGCTTGTTGCTGGAAAGGGGAAAGAAATGCACTATATAAATGAGTTCATCTGCATTACACTGAATCACACAAGTAAGGAGTTGTAACTGTTTAAAGGCATAAGAGTGGCTAAGACAGTTGCTTTAGTTGCACCGGATGTACTAAGTGGGATGTGGTGGTGTAGTAGTATGTTCTGTGCCTTGTTACCGGAGGATCACAGGTTCGAATCCTTGGCATTCAAGTGGCTCTCTAGAAGTTTGGAGACTACAGTTACGATTAGCCGTGTTTCAGTGTCTTGGAGAGGGGTTTGTAGAAGCTGCTTCAGAAATATGTAGATGAATACTAACACACACACACAAACACACACACGCACGCACGCTCGCACACACATATCAGTAGGCCCTACTTATATATACATGCATATACACATATGCAGACAAACAGACGGACAATTACTATTATATGCTTACTAGTATATAGTGCCTTTTCTATGGAAACTCTTGAGTGGCACTCCTGACCCAAGTACTAGATAAATCCATGATCAAACAGGATGCTTCTCAACCACTGAAGAAACAGAGTTAAACAAAGAGCAAGAAGCACATCCGCACATCACAGGTCGCTAGGCAGCCTAGTCGAGAATGATTGATAGGCCGACTAACAAAAAACTTACAGATAGGTATGTAACGTTAGGTAAGCTAAGACCACGAGGTACATACACAGGCAATCTATTCAAGGGGCATGGTAGGGGATTGTTTAGGGCGCTTGGCAAGGAACACACGGCGTATGGGTTCGTACCTCATCAGAGGGGATTATGTAGGATCTTGAGAAAGTCGTTCTTTCACGATTGTCCAGCATCATCTGTGCTCTGTGTTAATGGGTGTGTGTGCATTTCTGAATCTACAAGGAGGCAAGTATCAAACTGCAGTTATATTTAAGAATGGTGATCTCATGAGGTAACAGTTAAGGTTGCTTAGGTAATGTAAAGTAAAGTTTGGTAAGGTATGATAGGGTAGGGTGAGTTACTGTACTTTATAGTATGCTGTGTATAGGCTGGTGCCTTTTGGCCTTGAAGCGTTTTAGAAGTTTGGAGATTATGATTACGATTACGATTATGTATGAATGCATGTATTCATGCATGCATACATGTATGCATGTATGTATGCATGGCATTGTATGTATGTTTGCATGTAAAGGTTATTGATTGATTGATTGATGTATGCATGACATTGTATGTATGTATGCATGTATGTGTGTATGTATGTATGCACGTATGTATTTATTTATATTTATTTCGAATATTTCTATAGCGCCTCCTCAAGTCTACTACTACTCAGAGGCGCTCCCGACTACAGCATTGATACTGTGTCGGAGTTTTCACGCCGAAGCACCACGAGCAATCGCGAGTGAAGGACTTGCCCAAGGTCCGTACGCAGCGGCTAGAGTGGGATTCGAACCTGCAACCCTCCGGTCACAAGGCGCCGAACTTACCACTGAGCCACCACGCCCATGTATGTATGTTGAGATATTTATATAGTGCCTTTTCACAACTGCTAGCAGCCACTGAACGATCACTAGCACACAAGGAAGTGTTTCTATTGTTGTGACACATTGAACTATAGCCAACCACAGTATTTTAACTGTCTTTATACTTCAACCTTATCACTATTCAACCTGGTCTTCTGATTGTCTTTCTCTGGTTGTAAGTGAACTATAGAGGTGTTCGTGATGAACAAACGTTTTCGGTTGCTAGACCTAGATTTTGATATTCGCTCTTGAGATCTGTAATTGTTTGTTCTGCTAAGTCAATTACAAGTGTCATCTTTTCTAACCTGAAGACTTAATCTTTCTCAGATTGCCTATCAATCAGACGCTCTCGTTCTCTCTCTTGGAGGTCTGATCTCCTTGATGTTGACCGATTATGGCTTGCTTTTAGTTCTATAAGCAAGTATACCCTTTGTTGCTGACAAGTGCACAATGCACTTGTATGCATTACATTGTATACAGATTACATACATATTTGAAATATGGGTAGACTATAAGAGGAGCAGATTATATAGACATACATGGACTACTAGATATAACTGCCTACCTGCGTAACCCTTTGGATCTAGACCCGGAATCGATTTTTATCCCCGCCTATCGACTTTGTTTTGACTAAACGCCTGTGAATACTCTGAATCTTGTGACTTCACTTTCTTGGCGCTGTATAAATGTCGAGATTGCAATTTCGAACTAAATTGATTAATAAAACTACTTTCAAACAGTTTAGCTTTAACAAGAAGTTGCTAATTAAATAATTATAATAATTTAAGTAAGTTTCGGCAGACTTAGCATCACTCCTCAGTTGCACCAGTGATATTTTACTTCTAAAAATAATTCCTAATTCAGTTCTAATTCAGTTCTGAGCTCTTGAATTTTACTTCTAATTCTAATTTTACTTCACAAATAATTTTACTTCTCATTCCTATTTTAGTTCTCAAATAATTTTACTTCTTATTTTAGTTTTCCAAATAATTATTAATTTCCGCGCTGTAAAAGTATGCATTGCTTGCATGCAGAAACGCGCTAAACTTGTCTCGAGAAAGAAAAAAACTGAAGTAAAACAAGGGTGGAACGTTAGTCTAACAATTTAGCATCTATTCCCCTCCCAAGACTTGTAATGCTTCTATTTTTTCTAGCAAGTGCACAAAGTCCGGCATTTTCTCAGTTTGTTCTTGGCATGTAGATCTGCCTGTAGTTTCGTCAAAATGAAAAATCCCAAACCGGCCTATCTCGCTTCCTTCCAGCCAACATTCTCGATTAACTCATAATTTTACAATTTAACGATCAAACCCTAAATTAAAAAAATGGCGTACGAAACTGAGGTCGTTAGTACGCAAGCAAGAATTCTATATAAGTGCTCATTTCCTTCAAACTCAAAACTCAGACTTTATTCGTGATGTTAAAGACAGTGACATTGCAACAGTTTAGGTGGTGGAACTATGCAAAGCATCCATCACTTCTTTTATAAAAGTTCCTTGGTACACAAGTGAGACAATTAGGCCTATTAGACAACAAAGACCAAAGACAGTATATTACATCAAGAAAAATGAATGGTTTGCGCCCATGATCAACCAAAGTTTTCCAATGGATTATGTGTTTGGATCGTGTGCAAATTTACTCCCCTTCATCTCAACTTAAGTTAGGTACCACAAGAAGTAAAATGATTTTACTTCTTAAAATAATTCTTAATTTCGTTCATAATTTTAGTTCGGCAAATAATTTCTAATTCAATTCCTAATTTCGTTTTTTCTGCTGAAATAATTCCTACTTTTACTTCTAGTTTTCGTTAACGAAATCATTTATTTTTACTTCTAATTTTAGTTTTCGTTAACGAAAATATCACTGAGTTGCACAGCACTGTTTTTACATCTGTGGGTATCCTAACCCTTGGAATAGAACCTCTGATGTAGAATCAAAAGATAGACGCCCTAACCAATCAGATCGGGATACTCCGATGACAAAAACACGGGCAGTTGTGGACATGTTGAGGCCTGGCTGCACGCAGCACGTCCTTCAAAGACCTGGAGGGCCAAGCCCAAAGTATTCGCCGCACAAACCCCCTCAACGCTCGAATCAAACTAGTGCACCATTAGCGGGGATAGGCCTAATTTATTTCGAAACCTTTATGGCGGAAGGAAGCTCCGACGATTTACAAATGTAGGCTTAGAAGTAAAGGCCTCGATATCTTGTTTTGAATCGATTCAATTGGGCGTTGCATATTCGACCCGCGATCGCCAATCTGTCGGTAGTAGTAGTAGTTGATATCAGTCTACTCGATCAGTTGAGGTCTTGGTTGCAACCTTTGTTGACGGAATATATCGACCGCCTGTGGCTGTGGGCCTCTACACTGAACTGTCGGATGGTTTGATGGTGAGTCGCTTGCTGCCTTCTCTGCAACATCTGTTGTTTGATGTGACTCAGTTCTTACTAAACTATTTCTATTTTGAATTTTTTCTACACGTTATGTAGAAGGGAAGGTGAGATCTCGGGCTAGCACGCATAGGCGTAATTTGTAAGGGTACGAGGAGTACCCGTATCCCCACTTTTTGGACTGGGGGTACCGTACCCCCACTTTCTAAACGATGCCAATCAATATTTTATTATTAAGCTTTCTCAGAGATCTCAGTCTTCACCTTGCTTCGTGTATGTAAGAAATTGGTACCCCCACTTTTTAGATCAAAGATACACCCCTGCTAGCACGGTTCATTAACGGGACCTTAGATGGCGTGGCACCGATTCAAACGGGCGGGAGTGGTGAATGATCTCACCCGATAAATTTAGTGAAAAATGAGAGGGGTTGAGGCCACACGGTCGCCAAAGAAAATGTGTACATTTACATTTAAATCTTCTAAGATCGACGTCAACGGCGCTGAATATTGTCGGGATACTACTTGTACTACTCCTACTACTTCCACTACTATGACTACTGCCTCTACTACTACTACTACTACTACTACTACTACTACTACTACTACTACTACTACTACTACTACTACTACTACTACTACTACTACTACTACTACTACTACTACTACTACTACTACTACTACTACTACTACTACTACTAGTACTAGTACTAGTACTAGTACTACTACTATTAGGCCTACTACTAGACCTGAACTCATGTTAGAGGGACATTGAATTAATGAGCTGTTGGTAAGATAAGCTATCAATGAAGTCGTTGAACACTGGAAGCTAGTGCTAGTTACTTGAAACTAGTTTGATCAATGATTAATTATGCCAGATGAGGTAGGGTCCAAGTCAACGGCTCTGGTAGTGATAAGGTGTAGTTGAACACTGGATAATTAATTCAGCCAGCTCTTCCGACAAGTCTAAACGCTGTCGAACCACTCTAGAATATCCAGGTAAGGTGAGGCGACCTGAGTGGCCCTAGCAGTCATAACGTGTCACTAAACACGACCTTACTACTACTTGAAACTGTTTTAGCAGGGCCGATGATGCTGTGATTTTGACCTTAACGACCTAGAATTGTATGATATTAACTAAGAGTATCAATTACCATTTAATAGCAGTTTTTAGCATGAACCGTTATCAATTGATTTTATCATTCAGAACAGTACCTGAAACGCTTTTGAAACTGTAGCATAATAGTGTTGGCTGTTTATAAAGTTACATTGCTTCAACAGATCTAAACTGCTTTGGCACATTAGTCGTTCACAGTTTTGACAGTTTTAAAGTAAAATGTGCATTTACATGCAGCTTAATTTTTCTGCTTGAATTACTTTTTATCCTGTTGCACTTTAAAGAGAAGAGTGTGCTAAAAGTGACTAGAAACCAATGCACCTCATCGTTTATGTGTTAAGAAACATGTCACTTTTCATGGACTTTAATTTTTTTCTTCAGACATGTTAATTACTGCATTACTTTTTGACATTGCACGAATTTTTGCCTGACTCTGACTGCAATCACTTTACCAAATGAAGATAAAAATATTTACTTATTTCTATATTTATTTTATAATTGCACATATTACTTGCTGAAGTTCAGTAATTCTGAATCTGAGACATAAGGCAGCTGTATTTGAAGAACTTGTCAAGTGTTGTTGCATGGAGTCCACTCATCTGGCACAAACCTGCAATCATCAGGTTACAGACCCCATGCGCTACCGAATACACCACTGTGCAGCACAATAGACCACCGTGCGACCCATTATTTTTGAAAGAAAGATGGCAAACGGAGAGAAGCAAATTATATCTAGGGAGGGAGGGGACAGGCCACCCACCGGTGTATATTGATGCTAAAAATCTGAAGCTGCAAACACCTGATACCTTGGGCCATGGCTGCCTCACGTCCTTAGGAACTACTCGTATTTTACAGAGTACACAATACAGCATGCGTATATATTTATGCATGTACTAATTTTGTACTTGTATATATAAAATACATATATTATGAAGTCCAGGTGTTTATTTATAAGCATGCATTATATCTAATATATATGTATATATGTATACCTTTAGGATTTATGTTTATATATATATATATATATATATATGTATATATATATATATGCAAATAATTGTTGCTAATGTGTCCCATTATTTCTGTGACATGTACATTTAATGTATACCTGTATTACTTACATGGCAACAGATAAGCACGTATGGATTTAAGTATTTTTTCGGCGGACGGAATATTGTTGGCATTGTAACTGTGGGGAGTTTGAACGTGATCAGAAGCATTGGATTTAACTGTTGCTCGTGAAGGAATAGAGACAATCGCTGAGATAACCAGTCAAGGGACTGGACTGCATGGGATAAAAGGAACGGAAGGGGATGAAAGGAGCCAAGAGGGATAAACAGAGGCCGATTGATTGTAGGGGATAAGGCATCCGTACCTTCCCTGGTTGCTCAGCTTGCCTTAAACATCTTAGAATTATTGAAGTCCATCCAGGCACCCCTATGTATTGTCCGTTCTCCTCCATCCGTTTTTACCCGTACCCTACCCACCGACTCACCCACCCACCCACCGGACCATATCTATTGCTAAGTCTCTTGGTTGGTTCGAATGTGAGTCCATTCTTCCTGTTGTTTTGTTCATTCATTTGCTGATTCATTTTTTTCATTCTTTTGTTTGCTCATCGGTTTATTTGCCTGTTTTCCTCCATCCATCCATTTGTTCATTCATCCACTGATCCGTGCATCGTTCCACTGATTTTTTTTTAATTGATCCATTGATCAATCAATCTATCCATCCACCAATCCATCTGTACCTCATTTCATCCATCCATCCATCCATCCATCCATCCATCCATCCATCCATCCATCCATCCATCCATCCATCCATCCATTCATACATCCATATATCAATCATTTGTTCAATTCTTCCATCCATCCATCCATCCATCCATCCATCCATCCATCCATCCATCCATCCATCCATCCATCCATCCATCCATCCATCCATCCATCCATCCATCCATATATCAATCATTTGTTCAATTCTTCCATCCATCCATCCATCCACCCATGCATCCATCCATCCACTCACCCACCCATCCATCCACCCATCCGTCCACCCATCCATCCATCCATCCATCCATCCATTCATTCATTCATTCATTCATTCATTCGTTCATTCACTCATTTAAAAATCTCCTTGGAAGCACTTCCAGACGAGTGAGAGACGGAGTCCAACTTGTTCAGTGAGCACGCATCTCATAACTGCTGCTGCTGATGCTGCTGATGCTGCTGCGTGCGAGTAGATCATTGAGCTGCGTCGTCATCATTATCATCATCTTGAGCAGTTGTCTCTCGTCTCAGCCGCTGCAACCACAGCCGCAGCAGCCAACAGACTAGCAGCTGATTAACTTCCGTCTCACGAATAACAAATTAAGTGTTTTCCGGTTTATTCCTTCTGTCTGCCTGCCTATCTGTCTGTCTGTCTGGCTTTCTTCCTTTGTCACTCTCTCTCTCCCTTTCATGCTCCACTTTTCTGTGCAGTGCCGAGTCAGGTGGTCTGTCTGCCTGCTTGTCATTTGGTCTGTCTGTGTGCTTGTCTGTCTGTCTGTATGTCTGTCTCTGTCTGTCTGTCTGTCTGTCTGTCTGTCTGTCTGTCTGTCTGTGTATCTTTGTGGCTTTCTGTGCATTGTAGTGTTTCTGTATGTGTCTCTTTTACTGTCTGTATGCATATATCTCAGTGTTTGTTCTTTTAGCTATTTTTATATGTATGTGTCTGTCTATGTCATTGTTTGTGTATCTATGTGTCTGTTGATATTTGTTTATTCTTCTGTGTATCTGTGTCTTTTAATATACATGTGTCTTTCTATTATTATGTTTGTGAATGTCTTTTCAGTTTCCTGGTCTGTGTGTCTGTCAGTATTTACATTATGTGAAATGTATTTGTCTGTATGTATATCTGTGTGTCTTTGTATTTGTGTACCTGTGTGTGTGTCTGTATTTGTGTACCTGTCTGTGTGTGTCTGTATTTGTGTACCTGTCTGTGTGTGTCTGTATTTGTGTACCTGTGTGTGTGTGTCTGTATTTGTGTACCTGTGTGTGTGTCTGTATTTGTGTACAGGTACACAAATACAGACACACACAGACAGGTCTGTCTGTGTGTGTCTGTATTTGTGTACCTGCCTGTGTGTGTCTGTATTTATGTACCTGCCTGTGTGTGTCTGTATTTATGTACCTGTCTGTGTGTGTCTGTATTTATGTACCTGTCTGTGTGTATATTTGTGTACATATATGTGTGTGTCTGACACTGTCTGTATCTGTATATCTATCTGTATGTGTGTTTGTATATCTGTAAGGACAACTGGCTGAGTGTTCGCCCTGTAATGCAGTGTGTTGGGTGGATGTCCTGTGAGACAGTCCCTGTGTAAGTGCTAAATAGGAACCTGGAAGATGAAGAAGCTGTCTGGTCCTTTTAGCCACCAACCTCGAGAGACCGCCAGCCATCCCTGTGAAGTATTATAGTGACTTCCTTTTCCTACGTTCAATAGGTCCTTATTTGGCCGGCAATTAAAGCCCTCCAGCGATTGCCAGTTTCTGCTACTTATGTACAAGTCAAGGAAATCCTCGGAGGAGTTATTGAATTAAGTAAGTAAGTAAGTAATCTTTTATTAGTACAAGACAAATGCTCATACTTTACAACCACAATACATACATTGGCAAAAGATAGCAAAAAAAAACACAATATCAGCAAGACAAAAAAACAGAAGCAGTATTATAAACAAGGGTTGGCTGCCTTTCCAGGCTCCATGTGGTTTTGTCAGTAGCATGTATGTATTTACATTTATGTGTAATGTATTTCGCATGTATGTTGTATGTATGTACGACTGTATGTATGAAAACACTTAGTAGAGTGCATTCTGAGGTGTGCTTAGTCTTTACTTTGCATCTCTCCTTACTTAACTTGACCTTAGCTGACCTAACTTAACTCAACCTTGCTAAAGAAGCTAAAAGAAGTGCTCCAAGTTATCCAAGATGAATGTTAAAGCCATATACATGTATAATTTTATTTTATACCTATTTCAGTTTCCATTACATCAGAATAATGTGCTTCCGTGACTGTCGGCTAGTTTGTAATAGTACAACGGTTGATTCATCTGGCTCGAATTCACGTGTTGCAATTGTATGACCTGCATTGTGCTTACACTGACCAAAGTGACTTCAGCCTTGGGCCATCATTCAAGAATTGCTCGCTGGCTTCCAGCAACGGAGGTTTTTTCATTCAGTGTCGTGCCAAATTATCATCTGCCAATGAAATTACTGGTCGTCGTCGACTTGCTAAACGATGTCTTTAAGCACTGCATTCGTAGTGTCCCTAAAATACATGGTGGCCGTTCTCCGAAAAATATTTCTAGCCTTTTCTGTGTGATTTGCTAAGATCTTCTTCGTGTAGAATGTGTAGAAACTCTTTGGCTTACTAAAAGGCCGGGGGAAATGACTAGCGGTATGGTCGCTTGGCTGATACTACTGTAGATGACCGCAAGAAAGACTTGTTGATGACAGTGACCCAGTGACCGACACGGATAGACAGGGAGACGGACAGACTGACCGGCTGGTTGTTGACTACGGACCGACTGACCGACCACTGAATGAATAAATGAACGATATACAGAGAGACAGACAGACAGATAGACAGACAGACAGACAGACAGACTCACAGACAGACAGACAGACCGCCAGAGACAAACAGAGACATGTAGAGACAGATAGAGAGAGACGGGCAGACAGACAGACAGACAGACAGAGACAGCCAGAGACAGATAGAGACAGAGAGACATACAGGCAGACAGAGACAGACAGACAGACAGAGACAGGCAGAGACAGATAGAGACAGAGAGACATACAGGCAGACAGAGAGAGACAGACAGACAGACAGACATACAGACAGAATAGCGATAATCGTTATCATTTGGCACAGGTAGATAACTCAGGCTGTTTCGCATCTCATCCCCTGCCTCTGAAGCCACATCGCAGTCGTTTATTGCCTCCTGTAATTGTTGCGCCATCTTCTCGCATCGTGCTGTCTCATCGCCATGACAACCAAACAGGCGACACAGTATTATATAAGTCGTGCTTCTTATATATAGGTGGCGCCTCACATGCAGTGCCGTCCTGTGCATTAGTAGCGAGGCATTACTGGCGAGGCATTAGTGCCACTCGGCCCTGGTGCTGGATGGTGATACGTCCTTCCTGTTCGTGCCAGAACTTAATTGCGAATTTCAATCCATGCCATCACTCCGCTGGATAGGAACTGTCCTCTGTACATCCGTATGTCTCTCGGTGAGTCTGTCTGGCCCTGTCTGTCTCTTCCTCTGTCTGTGTCTCTGTTTCCCGGAGGAATCCCACTTTTCACTCCACTATGTCAGTCAGTCGGTCGGTCAGTCACTAAGTCAACCATTTTGGGTGTCGGTTTGTCTGTCTGTCTGTTTGCCTTTCTGTCTGTGTATTTAAGACTCTTCATCCCTCTCCATCCTTTCGACTCTGTCTCCAAGGTGAATCCCAAATTTCACTGCTGGATTGCGGAGCTATTCTCTGTATTTCAGTCAGGCGATCTCATAGTCAGTCTGTCTGTTTATCTGTCCAACTATCCATCTCTCTCTCTCTGTCTCTGTCTCTCTCTCTCTGTCTCCTCTCTCTCCTCTCTCTTTCTGTCTATCTTTATGCCTGTCTGTCTGTTTGTCTCTGTCTGTCTCTCTTTACCTTTATCTATCTGTCTACCAGTGGAATCACAAATTTTACTGCACTTCCTCTGATTTACAGTTCATCAGTCTGTCTATCTGCCTGTCTGTCTGTCTGTCTGTCTGTCTGTCTGTCTGTCTGCCTGTCTCTCTCGCTTACTCTGTCAGTCTTCCAGTGGAGTCCGGAATTTCGTGATCCTGTCGTGAGCGCATGCAATTAGTTGTCGACGTCCTCCGAACCAGACGGAGTAATCTTCGGAAGAACGAGGGAATCTATGTACAAAGTATGTTGACTCTGCAGCTCCAAATAACATTCTTTCTTATCAACAGTGAACCAATTTCACTCCATTTAAATAATTTGGTTTTTAAGTTTGTCCTTTTATAGTTAAATAAATCAAAGCGGCACCTTGAAAAATAATAATTCGGCACCATAGTCATAAACGTAGACACGTTTATACCGAATATGAGTCGAATAGCTGCACTAAGAGCAAAGCAATGGACTTAATGATGAAGCAGGCACTGTGATTTCACTGATGATGTGTCAAATGAAAATCCAGAGTTTCAGCATCCATGGTCTGAAAGAGATGAATGTTTTAAGAGCTTAAGAGGATTGAAGAATCAGTTGACTGTGGTGGACGATTTATCGAAATCAACTCGACGTTTGGAATTAAATATTAATTCAACCATCGAGTTCGGTGCGTAACTGCATTGCAAAATAGTTGGAGTGGACGTCTGCTTGATGAATCGACAGAATTCTTATTATTCGTGCATATTTTGGTGAAACAATTGAATGATCAAATTTGCGAAGCTTTGGATTTCATTCCATTATGAATATATTGTAACCCAACATGTGTACGGCTGTAATAGTCACAAGGAATCATTATGATGATCTTTGCTTCTTGTTGGAAGTTACACATCTAATGATAGACCTGATGGGCACTGGATTTATTTCTAGTGACTATAGAATTTTTTGAACCTTGGACACAACTTAAAGAATTCATTTGTTGCTGATCTCACCCAGCAAACAAAACCTTCAAATTTTGGAAAGATTCCCATATAGGTAGTTTCAGGTCTCTTTAAAAAGTATATTTCATTTAAGGTCTCTGTGAAAGGTATATTTTAATTGACTATAGAATTATATCGCAAATATTATCTAATGACAAAGGTTTTTGGTGAATGTAGCAAATTAATGCAAATTGTGTTTGATTATCAATACAGGCGAGGTGTTATGGTAATGCTAATTGCAAATTTATGTAGCATCACTTTAAGAGAGGCTGTAATCAGAGGCCCTTTATGCCACAAACAGCATGGGATCAGAATTGTTTGAATACGTACCAACATACACGCAGTTGTTGAATATTTAACAGCAGCATACCTTCTAAAATTGCAATACTCAACAACAACTTGTAATACTTAACAATGGCATACTCTCTAACATTGTAATGTATTGTATTTGAGAATTTTTCATATAGTGCCATTAGGTCCAGAAATATTGTTAGAATAAACTACGACACCACACAAATGTTACGATTGCTGATTAACGCGTTAGGAATGTGATATTGATGCGTGAATGTTGCAACAGAGATTTTTCTAAGTTTTTTGTTTTCTTCCTTTGTCTACTTATAAATATGTGATTTATTACGGTTGTTGTAACTGACTATGAGTGCAATGCCATTTTATATCGTATCACTGCGCTGATCAGTGTGTACTCTACGAAGGCTGTTAAACCATAATTGCAGAGGTGCAATATTATACGAAAATATTTGTTCACCTTGTGGCATATGTGTGACACTTTTGTGTTTATTGTGAATAGAGATTATATATATATATATGTATATATATATATATATATATATGTATATATATATAGTTGTTTAAACATATATACTTCATAGATATGTCATACATAAATCTACAAAAACTATATCAAGGATTTACATGAGATATATAATTTCGTTTATTATGAATCCAAGTTGACAAACCGCAACTTCTTACAGAAAGAGTATGCTAAAGTAAAAAACATTAGTCTAGGTTAGTCTACAAAAGGTGGAATACTATTTAGTTCCTGGAACATGTCGGAACAAAACTCTAGGTATAGAGTAGTGATTGTCCTTGCATGGAAGTTCAAAATCATGAGGTCTTGGGACATGTCCTAGACCTGTACAATATCTGGGAATAACAGAGCGAAGAACGTGGCTGGGGTTACGTACACCATAACTATCCTGTATGTCTATGATACGTATATGTATATATCCTTTGATACATATATGTATGTGTATATATATATACATAGATGCATATGTATCATAGTCATACCGAATAGTTATATATCTCTCATAAAATTCCTTGATATTAATTTTTATGTAGTTACTGAATATGATATGAATATTAATGAGACGGTGGGTTCATGTTACGACATATTCTCGTGTGATCGTGGCCAGTGGCCAGTGAGTGGTCAGTGAGCTGTTGATGACGAAGCAGGTGTTATGACGGTCATTGTCGTTAAACGTCATAATTACGATGAATAAAATATTTCAGTTTCAAAGGCACTGGCGGCGTTCGGCAGCCGTCCATCCGTAGCCCCGTCCATTCGCCTATCCCCCCGGCGTCTATTCTTCTGCCCACTCTACGATCTATTCATGCATCCATTCCCTCGGTTAGTTCATTCATTCATCTATGAATCCGCTAATATCGCTCGTTCCGTCCGTCTATTCATCCAGCAGTCGGTTAATGCACCCGTTCGTCTGTCCACCCATCCTTCAATCCATTCCCCGTCCTTCCCTACTGTAATGTAATGTAATTAGTAACTTCTATTGTCCGTCCGTCCGTCGATCAATCCATTTCCCCGTCCTGTACTACTGCTATCCGTTCGTCTACCCATCCTTCAATCCATTCTCCCGTTTTTTCCTACTGTAATGTAATGTAATTAGTAACTTCTATTGCGCCGGTGTCTAATGCACAAGGCATCAACCGATGGCACACCAAAACCAAGCCGTAATCAGGTCAACATCCAGAAGATCAGTCCGTAAGACGTAAGTCCGTAAGTCCCTACTGCTATCCGACCGTCCTTCCCTGCTTCCATCCTTCCATTTATCCATGCATCCTTCAATCCATCCCCGTGTTTCACTACTGCTATTCGTCGGTCCACCCACCCTTCATTCCAGCCCCCGTCCTTTCCTACTTATATCCGTCCGTTCGTCCTGCCAGCTTCCGTCGATCCATGCATCCTTCAATCCATTCCCCCGCCCTTCCCTGCTTCCTTCCGTCCGTCCGTCCGTCCGTCCTCTGCTTCCATTCGTTTGTCCGTCCATTCATTCCGCCATCTATTCATTCATCGGTCCATCTGCCTCCCTTCTCGTTGAAAGGCATCTGATCCGCCGACGGTCCTTCCGTCTGTGGGGGCCTTCAACGACGTCGTACGTCTCCGGTTGACGATCTACGGGTCTTTTCGGACCATACCTTCCTTCCTTCCTTCCTTCGGACGCCCTACAACATCTTGGCCGCCAAGAACACGGCGCCCGAATCGTGTGACGTGCATGCAAGCGAGCCAGCATTCACCGCCGCGGCCACCGCTACCTCTGTCTCGGCGTAGCGCGCCAAATTTTACGCACTTGCTCGATAAACTGCGCTTCTGGATGTTGCCTATAATCGCGCGAGCGGGGAGGCGGGCTTCGTCTGCGGAGGATGTTTACGGGAGGTGCGGCTGAGCCCAATAAAACAGACACTTTTCGGCTGCTGGGACGATTAATTACAGCCATTCAGCGACGCGTCTGAGACTCCGCGGAGATTAGATATCCCTGTCACGTCCCGTGGAAATCGTTCATCTGGTGCCCGAGCAGCCTCTTCCCCTTCCCTGCAGTCGTAGGGAGGACGGGAGGGGACAGGGCGCGTGTCCGCCCGGCCGTTCATCCGTCCGTCCGGGCGTCGATGAGGTAAGACGATGCGAGCGGATCAATTTCTTTGGAGAATTTCTCGTCGATTGGACGTCGCGCCGTTCGATCGCTGTTGCCGAGGAACGGTCGCTATGGTGATTATAATTGTCATGGCGACCAGTTTGAGGATTGTTCGCAGTTACAAAAGAGTTTGTTTGAGCTGTTATTCAGCTACTTTTGGATTTCTAGGACAATTGTTAGTGTTGTATATGATCACTTTAGGCCTACCATGATGATGTCTGTAGGATCGTAGTACAATGGGATCTGGACTGACTGGGGTAACGCGGCTGCTTGTCGGAACCAAGATGCCAGTGTAGCGTGGAACATTGATGAAGAGATCTCAACGCTCGTGTAACTGTTTTGAGACGAAGGCGAAAGAATGTAGTGATGACGGCGTATCTGCAGTTCCTGTTGACCTTTGGGGTCGGGTTTTCCCAGCTGAGGATGACGGACTGCAGCAGCTGGCGATCAGTGGCCCTGCCTCCTTCGAGCGATGGACGACAGAGGATGGTTGGCGGAGATTACAGAACAGTTTCATTCGAAGGTATGTTAGACATGTTGGCTGCTGTGAAGTTAGGTTGTGCGTCACGGTGGGAAAGCCGTTGATCTTAACCTCCTTCTTTTCATCCTCTTAGTCTTCTTCGTCCTTCTCTTCATCCTTCTACCTTCTCCTTTTCATCTTCCTACCTTCTCTTAATCCTCCCACCTCCTCCTCATCCTCCTACCTCCTTTTCATCCTCCTACCTTATCCTCTTCACCCTCCTACCTCCTCTTCATCCTCCTTTCTCCTTCTCTTCATCCTCCTACCTCCTACCTTTTGTTCATCCTCCTACCTCCTCTTCCATCCTCCTACCTCCTTCTCTTCATCTTTGCCCTCCTCTCCATCCTGCTGTTCATCTTTTTCCTCCTCTTCATCCTTCTCCGTATTGCTCCCCTCATCATCTTCCTCCATTCAATCTCCTGCTGTTCATCTTCCTACTCTTTATTTTCTCTTTTCAATTTTCTGTCTCCTTGTTTTCCTCCTCTTCTTCCTTTTCATCTTCCTCATCTTATTTCTCTTATTCCTCCTCCTTCTCTTCTCCTCCTCCTTTTCCTCCTCCTGTTCATCTCTGTTTTCTTAATCCTCCTTTGTTCTCTTTCTCTTCCTTTTCTTCTTCCTGCTCATTTTCCTTTTCCTGCTCCTCCTTCTCCTCATTCTCCTCCTCGCCTTCATCTTCCTTCTGTCCCTCCTCTGCATCTTCCTCTGTATTCATTTAGAGACTTTGATAGCTGAGCCTTTACATGTTTTTAAAATGTTTGTTACGTTGGCTGGATTCACACTGAATGTGTTTCAGTTTGTTTGCGATAAGGCAGTAATTGGTTTTTTAAACATTGCTATTGTTGTTACATTTAGTTTAAATGTAGTATTACCTGTATTGTTGTTGCAGTATATATTTGCGTTTCTTTTTTAATCATTGATATTTTTGTTTCCACGATCATCTTTGAAGTATTTATTTAGTATAATTATTCTTTAGCATTTATATAATTTGGCATTTGGTAATCGCCAAAATATGAATCGCCAAAATATATAGTTACATTGTTTTAGTAATCACTGATATTTTTTTGCCATAATAATTAGTTAAGTATTTACTTAGCTGAACTATTCCTTAGCATTTACTTTACATTGGCAATCGCCAAGATATTTGTCTTGGCTTTCAACCTTTGCCTAACCAGGTGTTAATTGAATTTAAAATATCCGATAACGACTTGACCTTTAGGGCATCTGAGGTTATGCAGTTACTCGTTCCCAATATCGCCCATGTTGGCATCACTTCGCCGTCGAACTGCAGAGGCAAAATTCCTTCTTCGGTTTTCGATCGATCTCGCCCTTCATCTCTCTCTTCGCTGAATTGCCCAGTAACGCGCAGCAATGCATTCATAATACACCGCCGTGCATTCATGCAGTATCCGGCCGACAATGGTGAACTAATGTGCGGCTCCGGGATTGTTTTTGGCATTAACGCTCTCACGCCTGGCACCCGTTCGTGCACGAAGATCGCCGTAATCTAAATTGTGAATCGGTAATTTCGCCCATTCGTCATCCTCCTCTTCACTGTAATCTCTGAGGCGATACCCCGAAGTCGATCCCCTGCCTAATACGATCGACGGTGATAGGTCATCGCGTGATCGGAAGATGCGCCGCGGATCGTCGTTGTGTGGAGTGGCGCCGGTAAAAGGAAGACGGTTGTTGCGGAGGCTGGTGGCGTTGCGTTGTTCAATCTTCGTCTAATTGAAAACGACCTTTAGTTGCCTGCGTGGCCAAGCGTTTTTCTACAAGGAAGTGGGTCTGATAAATTGGTAAAATGTGAGTAGTGGTGTGCCTGTAGGGCCTTAAGAGATTGATGGAGGCCTGGACCAATTCAGATCTAAATGGACTCGCATCGTAAGCCCACTAATTCCCTCTGACTTCAATGTTATTGGAGAAGTGTGTTAACAAAGACACAAGTTTTATTAATCAAACAATATAATTTCGGTTGTACGTCTGTCGGTCGCGTGAATTTGGTGTATCGGCTAATGCAGGCGAAGCCCGCCCCCTCGCCAGCTCCCGGCTTCAGAGAGAGAGAGAGAGAGAGAGAGAGTGAGAGTGAGAGAGAGAGAGAGAGACAGACAGACAGACAGACAGACCAGAGACAGAGAGAGAGAGAGAGACAGAGAGAGAGACAGAGACAGAGACAGAGAGAGAGAGAGACAGAGAGAGAGAGAGAGAGAGAGAGAGAGAGAGAGAGAGAGAGAGAGAGAGAGAGAGGAGAGAGGAGAGAGAGAGAGAGAGAGAGAGAGAGAGAGAGAGAGAGAGAGAGAGAGAGAGAGAGAGAGAGAGAGAGAGAGAGAGAGAGAGAGAGAGAGAGAGAGAGAGAGAGAGAGAGAGAGAGAGAGAGAGAGAGAGATTACTCAGTCTTTGTTTCTTTAGAACTCCCATGCTTAGTGTTTAGTTTAGTGTTTAATACAGATTTCCCTGGCTATAGCAACTTTAAACTAAATATAATTTACATACCGTTATTTTTCACGTGTTACAGCTAGTTATTAAAGAACTGTTTAAAAATCTTAGATCCGGGACCCAGTGATCCTGTTAGCCTCCCGTCTGATCTGATGGCCTTGGTCCTGTCTGGAGGTTGATTGGTTCAGCCTAATTAAGCTTTGAAACAAGCATTTCTGGCTCGTTTGAAGTTGTGCCCAAATACAGAATGATTATTATAGGCCTCCTACTCCACGTGTGCTCAGTGTGAGAATTGTAGAAAAAAGACTAGGGGTGGGGGTAGACTTTGATCCATGTGGAGTTGAATATTTTATCCGTATTTTGCAAATTGATGCCAATTAAATTTGAAAGCAGCAGGTTTCAACGCCAGCAGTTTTGCAAGTCAGACTCTAATCAAAGTCAATTCCTCTGTTGAGAAAATTCAAAAATGCATACATGACACACCATGTAAATTTCTTCTCTTTGTCAGAGACTCAGTCAAATAATGCTAATTAAATCACACTAGCGCAACTGACGGGGGTTGAAAACGATCTCCCCCCGGAGTATGTAATGAAGACTTAGCTTTGGGTCCTAAGAAAGACTAGGGGTTTGAACCCCAACTTCCTTGACAATTCTCACCCTGCGTATGCTCTGACTGACTGGCTGAATGACTGACTGGCTGAATGACTGATTCATTGAACTGACTGACTGATTGAATGACTGACTGACTGACTGACTGACTCACTGACTGAATGACTGCCTGACTGAATGATTGGATGATTGGTCTGACTGACTGACTGAATGACTGACTGACTGGCTGACTGATGACTGAAGGGATAAATGCCTGAAGTGATTGGACTGCATGGCTGACTCACTGGTGAATTTTAAATAGGCACTTAGTACAATAATGAATATAAACATGAGCGTCGATATCATTGTTTTACATTGTAATTACCTCCTTAGCGTACGCCGCCTCCTCGTGTGCTATGCTAACAACACTATAAGTCATTTCCAGAACTGTTCAATCGGACCAGATTCGAAGTAACACGGAATTTGGAGTCACAGTGGGATGTCCGATGTCAAGCTTCAGAAGGCAGAGTTGGGGGAATGTTCAATTACACTGGGCCGTCGTTACAATGTAGTCTAGTGGTTAACGAACGGAGAGGTGGGGATTTTTAAATCCACGCCAGAGTAGAGAGATATTTCGACAATATCTGCTCCACTTCCGCTTCAGTAGCCTATTCAGCTATTAAGTTATTACGTATACTGACGGCGGAGTGTCGATGGTAAAATCAGGTCATGGGGGATAGGGTACTGGCCACCCGCCATCATACACAGACGTTGGTACTTGGAAACACCTCGTACACATGGCAACCTCTAGGGGTTAACTTAAGGGACTGCTTTTCTTCGTCTTTGTTATAATGTGTGCAGAATTACAACACGAATTTCTAATGCGGTTATTGACAAGGTCCCAAAGACTCCTCCTGTCAACGCCTCCATCAGCGTTGACAACTGTGAGTGTAACTAGCTAAAATTTGGAATATAATAACAAAGCGCAAGGGTTTTAGTTATTATTAACGATAACTAATATTAACGGCGAAACTTATAATAAAATGATAGCTGTTTATGGCTTGAAGAAGAAAAAGAAGAAGAGGAGAAGAAGCTTAGGAGGAGAAGAAGAAGAGCAATCCCTTAGGCTAGCCCTGAGACAGCCATTGGTATGAAGTATTAGCGACCTTCATTTTGTTTTGGCCTCGGCGTATGAGGGTGGGTGTCAATCCTCCACCCCTTTTGATTTTCCCACCGACAGTGTACAGTATAGCTGAGTTGGCTAGAGGGTTTAGCCTGCAGGTGGAGCAGAAATCTCTGACCTCTCTATTGACAGTCCAGCGAACTAGTTTATAGCTTGAATTAAAAAAAATATATGACATCTAAAACTAAACGGATAACGAAATGTTCGCTAGTGCAGAGTAACCTTACGACAGGAGGCTAGAATCTTCAACAGCATGCATTACAAGGCTAGTTCTA
Organism: Allolobophora icterica; assembly: GCA_963556255.1. Taxonomy (NCBI): domain Eukaryota; kingdom Metazoa; phylum Annelida; class Clitellata; order Crassiclitellata; family Lumbricidae; genus Allolobophora; species Allolobophora icterica. The sequence goes on along the minus strand of OY744605.1, from coordinate 75,886,537 downwards.
ACACCAATCGGCTGCCATGTCGCACGTTAACCGATTGTTCACTCTTCTTTCTAGGATAGTAGACCTAGCTAATTCTCCAAATGGTATTTAGATCATTGGTCACACACGCTCGCATGCACGCACGTGTGCACGTACCGCAATTGAAAGATAAACAAAGCGCACTCAACACGTGACCAAATAACTTCATTGAGAGAAATTCTGGCAGTTGGGAAAAGGATGAGAACACGCGTCGCAGATGGTCCAGATTAATTTCGCCTGTCAGCTAATTTTCAGCCTCTTTAGCCCCGGATGTGTGTCTGTGTGTGCTTCTCTCGTTCCTTGTCCTTGCTTCTGTATATCTAAAGCGGTCTCCCTATATATAGGTGCCTCGGTCTGTCTGTCTGTGTGTCTGTCTGTCCGTGTTTCTGTCTGTCTATCTGTCTGTCTGTCTGTCTGTCTGGTTCGGACTCTTAGTTATAAATCACAAGACCAGCAGGACTGGTAATAGTAAGCCACCCTGAGGTACCAGATGCGTTGGTTTTTTATTCTACTTCTCATTAAACTGCGGGAGAGATGATTTCATCGCTTAAATACATCAACAAAACAACAATCATCTCTCGCTAAACTTCCGCTTTCCATTTGCAATCTTTCTCAGCCCGGTTCAACTCTAACCGCTTTTCCAATTCCTTCATTGGGTTCGCTATTGGCTAGCATGCTGGACTGTCAATTAAGAGGTCAGGGTTTCAAATCCAGGGCAGAGAGGTGTTTGAAGTTACTGTTCCATTTGCAACCATAGTGAAGTGTATGGAAAGGATAAAGTCCACGTTCCTAACAATTTACACCAATCGTTTATCGAATTATTTAGCTCAGGAAGCAACTTCTTTGTCATGCCATGACTAAGTGACATTCTAGAAGAACGCAAAGGCAGCCATGTAATATGAGGTGTTAGCAACTTCTTACCCTTATCATGTGAGGGTGGGTAGCCAGTCATCACCCTCGCCACGTGAGCTTCTCACGGACAGTGTACAGTACGTGTCAAACAGAGTTCACTAAGGGCATTAGTGGAACTGCACTTGTCTGTACTAGCATGGATTAGAGTGCTTGACCTCAGTGTTGAAAGTTCAGCGCACTGAACCACTAGGCTTCCGGGCACCCTTTTATAACCTAGAACATTAAAGCATCTGCCCTGAAGCTCATTGGCAGATTTTCCTTTCCCTGAAGAAGAAATTTTGCATTAGAAAATTAGATTGATCGAAACCCTTTCCCATTATATTAATGCCATTTCAGTGATCGGTGTTTTGGATTCTATGGTTCAGTAGTCGTTATGTATCCTCGTAAAACTAAGGCTAATAATACTCGTTAATATGTAGGTTAATCTTCAGGCAGAAACCACCGATTTACGTTGGCTGGGGTAGTGTGCTGATGATGTAGATATGCCGCGGTCAATTTTAATGCGCTCTTCTGCACTGGCCCATTTAGCTGTATCGGTTAGAGCGTACGTCCCGTGGGACTCCGTGCGTGTGGTTCACGGCTCGCCTCCCGAGGCCATGGCTTATTTTAGAGATTTGAATCTCGTGCTAGGACAGGGACCTTAAAGGGCGGGGCATCCTTTCTAACGGACAGCGGTGTTGAATGAACTTGGTTTTCGAGTGGCACTTTAGAAGTTTGGAGATTACTGTTACGATTACCAGATCAATTGATTGAAAACTGATCAGGGCCGAGGCCTTCGGTCGTTTTATAAAACGTGTACATTGGCATTTCTGCATATGGGGATCGACATATTGTTTCCGCGCTCTTAAGGAAAAGTCTTCCGCTAACAATTAGAACTTAACCAACGCATTTATAGCGCAAGATGAGATTCTAGTATCCAGTTTTGAAGGCACGCATTTTAGATCGGTTATTTCTGGGCTTCACAAAGGGCTCTATAAAATGTTCAGATATATACATCATACAAACATACATACATACATACATACATACATACATGCATACATACATACAAAACATAGTTAGATAGATAGATAGATAGATACATACATACATCCATACATACATACGTACATATATTAGGGTGATTCAAAAAAAATTTTTGGGGAAAGTTAATGTGCATAGTTGTTTATTTTGTTCCTTTTGGGTTCAGATTAAAGTCTGTATAAAAAATTTCAGTATCAAATACATTTTAGAGGTTGCTCAGTGAGCACAAAAGTTCCCATACAATAGTATTCTCAAGTTACATATTAAGATGATGGATATATCGCACACAAAATAAAATTGAATAGCATGAATAGTAGATTCATTAATAACTCAAAGTATCCATTAGAAAATAGAAATTCACAATATCTGTTAACTAAAAAATCTAACAATCAACCAGGAAGTGTTTATTAGTCAATCGTAAATCAGTGTTCCAGCTGTTAGCGCGAACTGCAGCTTTTCCAAGTAGATTTGCCAGACTCTGGCACACGGCGTCAGTGATCTTCAACCACCTGCATCAATTTTTTGAATCTCATTTTAATTCTTGGTAACAGACTCATTGAAATGTGATATCAGAGCAATGGAGCACTCAGAGCATCATTGACCACCCACTAACCATGGCAGTTTCGATCTGTTGAAATATCACAGATGAGCTCCAAGTTTCTGGATTATTAGACATGATGAAGTCTGTATCAAAGCCAAGAGAATGCATGGTACAGACTGAAGATGGATTAACAAGCTCATTCAGCTCTTCGTTGCGTAGATCCATACAAGGATCTATTTTAATACCTCTGACTCTTCAGTTTTTGCCATGTTGACGCATGCCAGCAATAATGTTGCATTCAAGTCCAATGATGCTTTGTCAGAAAGAAAGCCAAAGAGACCAGTTCAGGTCCTATTTACCACAGATGATTGTATTTTTTTGGCATCCTCAGACACAACTTTGTTAATTGATGTATACTGCCTGATCTGCTTATACAACTGGAAGTCATTAATTTGTGCATCAGATGCCACCGAACAAGCTATCCATGCTCTCACATATATTTGACTTGCAAATAAACAGAATTCAATGGTATTTCTTTTCCAAGAGGCTCATTTGAAATTGATCTCTAAAAAGATAATTCTTGAAGCAATAACTAACTTACCTTAGCCATCCATCTGACCTTATGATATGCATATAGCTGTCTGAAACGATGCATCCCAAGATTTTGCCCCAATTTAATTAGATCATTGCATTCGAGGGTCTCATTAATGGCAAATACATTGCTTTCTCCATGGGGACCATATCTCGAATATGAGGTCGTTGAGCAACCAGTAAACATTGATAGATTACAGTAAAATTTTGCTATATTGTTCAGAACAACCAAAGGAACAAAGTAATCTACTATGGCAGCAAATCAGGAACAAAATTTTTTTTCACATGGCGGTGTGAATCACCCTAACATACATACATACATACATACATACAAAACATGCATAGATACATACATACATACATACACTCATACATACATACATACATACATACATACATACATACATACATACATACATGCATGCATGCATGCATGCATGCATGCATGCATGCATGCATGCATGCATGCATGCATACATACATACATGCATACATACATGCATACATACATGCATACATACATACAAAACATAGATAGATAGATACATACACACGCGTACATACATACATAAATACATACATTCAAACATATATTATTATGCATACGTACAAACGAAGCAGAGGGAGGCTAACAAAGACATGGATGGACAATATAAAAGAAGACCTGAAAGTACAGAACATGGAGATGAGGGATGCTGTTGAAAAAATCAGGGCCAGAGCTGTTTGGAGACGTCACGTTGAGGCCTCATCGTCGGCGCACGCCTGACGGAAGGGAGAGAAGAAGAAGAATGCATGCAGGCATGCATACGACATACATACATACATACATACATGAATATTAAATACATACATACATACATACTTGCATAATATAGGCCCATCTGCCATCCACGGTGGATGATCCACCATTGACCCAGCCACGCTCCTACTCACCGACCCATCGAAGCTAGAATCCGAGCTGCAAGAGGCGTGTATAAGTGGCGGCGAAGATTATTTGGGGCTTCCTTAATGGGTCTCGAAATTGCTTCACAGCTGAGCCGTTGAGGTGGAGCGAGTGGCCCCTTGGGCGCCCCAGCCGGTCACTTTTACCTCCGGTTTACAACCTAGATTAGACGCCAGTTTGAGTTGAAGGGTCCTAAGTGGCTCCCTTCCCCTTCTTTGCCTGCCCTCCGTCGTCTTTTTATCTTGTCTGTTTGGTCAATATTGGCAGTCTGCACCAGCCCAACAGCTTCTTCCGTGAGCTGTCGGAATGTATGCGTGTCTCCCTTTCTACCTTGTTGTTCATCTAGCGGCGTGTCTTTTTGAGTTTGGCAGCCTGCCTGTCAGTCTGTCTGTCTGCCTATCTGCCCGTCTGTCTGTGTGTATCTGTATGTCTGTCTGTGTGTGCCTATGTGTGTATCTGTCTGTATGTCTGTCTGTCTGTCTGTCTGTCTGTCTGTCTGTCTGTCTGTCTGTCTACACTCTTAAGAGCAGTCTGAGGACAAGATGAAAGCAAGCATGCTGACTAACCATCCATCTAGCTACCCACGCAGCCAACGAGTCATTCCGTAAGTGAGTGTGAGTGAGTTAGTCAGTCAGTCAGTCAGTCAGTCAGTCAGTCAGTCAGTCGGTCCTCCAATCAACCTCCCGGCTAGCCAGTCAATCTCAAGCGATCGGTGGGTCGATCAGCCAACCAGCCAAACCAACGAACAACCAGTCAGCCAGTCAGTCGTCAAACGGCCTATTAACCAGCCAGATGATTGCACAACTATTGGCACTGTCAGTTCTACATCAAGGCGTAACCAAATGACCCTTGCCCAAAGATTACAAACTGCAAGGAGGGATGTAAGGAGATACTAGAGGTTGAAGGTAGGTAGGGATGCTCGTTGTAAAGATTTTATTGGTCAGACAAGCCAGTTTAAATCTGAATTCTACAGGAAGCCTATGCAGCTGATTTAGTAGAGTTAAGGAGCTTGTACGAGAAAATGCTACGAGCCAGAGAAATTTGAATGCGTTAAAGCCTGCCGGCTTCAAGATCTGAGATACCTGTACAAGCTAGTTGGTATAATCGAGGCGAAAGCCAAGACTAGGGAGCAGGCTGTGATCTTTGACGTGCTTTTGGTAACATATTCCTCTGATATGGTAAAAACAAGATTTGCAAAGGTTCGTTTTGTGGGATTGAAATGTAAGTACTGTCCACAGAGAACCCAAGTGTTTTGACAGTGTTTGATTGCGGAAGAGCAGTGCCAGTAAGGTCAATGCTGGTCTATATTGTTATTATTATTATTATTGTGGGTGGAGAGAACAGGGTCAGTATTGTTATTATTTTTCCCCCGAGGTACTTGTGTTTTTTCGGGGTTGCACAAATTATTCTGGAAGGACTGATCTTCACAGATGGTTTTATCGGTGGAACAGGTGCTACAAAAAGCTACAGCTTTGAAGCACTGGATAGCCATAAATAAGTGTCGTTATTATTATTATTATTATTATTTTTTTTTTGCCCTGAGGTACTTCGTTCCCTCAGGGTCTTAGAGATTAAATTATTATTATTATTATTATTATTATTATTATTATTATTATTATTATTATTTGGCCCTGAGTTACTTCGTTCCCTCAGGGTCTTAGAGATTAAATTAGTTGTTTTTTCCGGAACGGTTAACCCTCGTCCAAGTCCTGCTGGGCTGATACCATTGAGCCGCTGAAGGCCACCGCGTTAACCGTTGGATGGTGACAGAGATTCTCTGATGCAAAAAACTCGCTTCGCGTGGTTCGCCCGTGGCGTTAGCAAGGTGTCGACCCAATTCTCCTATAAAATCAAGGCCATTGCTGTTGATAGGGCCCAAAGTTTCTAGAGCAAGCAATAATAATAATAATTATTATTATTAGTATGCCCCAAGGTACATAAAATCCCTCAGGAACTTAAATATTAATTAAGAAGAATGGAGAAAACTCCTGAAATGAACCTTATTATTATAATTATTATTATTATTATTATTATTATTATTATTATTATTATTATTATTATTATTATTATTATTATTATTATTATTATTAAATATTATTATTATCATCGTCGTCGTCGTCATCATCATCATCATCATTATTATTTTGGGTGGAATGGGTCTATTGATAGCATTGGAGCAAAATATGATTACATGAGGAATTTGCGAAAAGCAAATGCATTTCGTTAGGTCTACGTGCGCCATGCAACCTGTAAAGGTGAAATATTTGGCGTTTTAGTATTATCTGGTCTCTCTGTAAAAATACGACTATCTGCACTTGGAGTTAATGTCTAGCAAATACGGACACTAATGCGGATAGAAGGCCCATATGGCTTGACATCAACACACTTAACGTGGCCTACATTCAAACACTTTGGTTCAAGTTGTGGAAGGCGTGATATTTCAGTGTAAAACATGTGGCCCCCTTGGACCTGTCTGAGAGCCTTGGCCTCAGCGTCTTTGCGAGGCTCAGCAAAAGCGTTACATGGGTTTCATTTTCGGCTTATCTTAAATTACATGTTCTTGGTTTGTTAGCTATAGCCGTGTTATAAGCTTTGGTGGGTCTTCTAAAGGCACTACATAAATGTTCGGATGCATACATACATACATACATACATACATAGGCTACATCAGGGCTGTAGTCGAGGGAATACGCGGGCATACAGCGTGTACTCACCTCTAGAGACTGTATACTCACCTCACAAAATATTTATATTTATTTATATTAAAATACTGTAGCGTATACTCACAAAATACTGTACCGTACACCCACCTCTAATTTGTTTCGGAAAACTAACCGGTAGCATATACTCACCTCTAATTTTACCACTACAGCCCTGGGCTACATATATGTACCTAATGCGAACATACATACATGCATGCATACATATATATGTGCATGAAAACTTACCTATATAGTATATACGTTTATGCATCTGTGTATAAATGCATATACATTTATACGTACATAAATGCTTAGGTACATACACATATATATATATATATATATACATACATGCATGCATTGATGTATATACATACATTATTATTATTATTACAAACATTTTTAACGCGTGCAAAGTCACACAGAAATTCGAATCTGAGGCGCGGAATGCGAATCTGAGGTGCATAATATACATGTAATATTATGTACATAATATATACAATACATGCATGTACATACAAATTAACGCATACAGTTATTGTTTAGAGCCAAGTGTAGCGACGTTGTTGAAGTCTTTAGAATAGAGAACCAGATAATTAATTAATTAATTATTGGATTAGATTGGAATATAGAAAAGGTCAGATTAGGCTTCACTTCAATGAACGCAAGACAAAATGTCTAAAAGCATTCTAAGTCTCTAAGAGACTTTAATTCTAGGAATGCGTTCTCTGATGCCCACATTAAAGGTGAGAGAGACTAATGAAAAACGTAATTAATGGGTTAGTAATTGTTTTACCTTTCCTTAGCCTTTTCAATCAGCCTCTTATCCTACAGCTTGGCGGCATTCACGCTGGAAGAACTCGGGCAGCATGACAGAACGGGGTAGACGACAGAAGGAAAGCGGACAGACACACGGACAGGGACAGAGGCAGGGACAGAGGCAGGGACACTGGATCGCCTTCGGTTGACAATAATTGTGAAAAATTTTGTCACCAGAAGATAAATGGTTGGCTCGCTCGCCAGTGGAACTCTATTAATCAGAATTTCATGGCAGTGCTGATCCACACTGGGGCTGTAATGGAACGAACGCATTACTCAAAGATGTACTGCAATCTCCCTTCCTCCTCCGCCTTATATATATATATATATATATATATATATATATATATATATATATATATATATATATATATATATATATATATATATATATATATATATATATATACATATATATATACAAGGGAAAGAAGCCTATTATATGTCGTGTCTTGCATGTATATATATCTACACACACATATTATATATTCACGTGTGAAACAGTTAAATATATACAAATACCCTGGGACAAAAACATTGTATGTCTATAAATATATAATCATATTGTATGTATTAAACCGCATGTACGTACATGTGTTTAAACGCATACCACGTGCTATGCGGTTAAATACATATATAGACTAAGCATTATTAAGGAAAATGAAGCATACTGTATAATATTATGTCTGGATTATTTTTTTATTGGAAATTTACGTAGCATTACTCTCAGAAAACAAACGTAGTAAGAGGTTCCCTCTTTGCGCTGGGGGATTTAAAATGTCACTGAGAACAGAAATATCATTATGAAAAGCAAAACAATGAGCATAAAAATATAGAAGAACCACCAAGCGGTTGGTTCATGCGGATAAAGGATACACTTACTTACTTACTTACACGTGGGGCCCGACCAACGGAGCCCATCTAAAGTTAGTAGAAATCATCATGCGCGGAGTCTCTGGGCCAAGTTTGTCGATTGTAAGTGTAATTAGTAACTTCTATTGCGCCTGTGTCTAATGAACCAGGCATGTAACTCCGCCACTGCTCACAGCATCCGCAGGACGATAACACCATCGCCCAGCGGCTCATTAGGGGGACGTGTAGATGACGCACGTTCGGTCATCTCGGGATCCACGTGGAGCGTGGAACAGGTATTCGTCTCCCGCTGGTCGGTATACGTCGCAGAGCCACCAGTGACTAACCGTCCGGGTCATTCAAAGACCCACTCCGCGCTACCTCCACTGCCGAGACTAAAACCACCCGACTGCAGAGGGCACGCGCAAGTCACTGGAATCGAGACTCGATCGTATACTTAACGAAGCACATTCCGCCCCACGCACTGTCGTAGATCAAGATGATATGCGAACGATGTACAGGAGAAACGTAATAATCCGTTTCAAAGACGAAGAATAAATCCAACACATAATCGTAATGGTATCGTAAACTCCACATTTCTAAAGCGTCACTCGAAAGCTAAGCGCAGGGCACCGGCTTATTCACGAGTGCTACGTCAAGTCAGAGGGGTTGTCCAAAGGATAGTCAAAAGGAGCTCCTAGTAGTCCGGTTGCGAGGGGGTCAGAGGAGATAAGAGTAAACTTAGCAGCAGAGGAAATAGAGTAAACTTAGCAACAGTAAAACTGTCTTGTTTGACCGGGGTTGGACTGGGAGCGCTCCTGAGTAGATTACCTTGAAGGGGCGCTATATAAGACTTCTGTAATAAACAGTAAACTCCAAAATTTTACAAATTATTGAGCAATTCTGCATTTAGGCTACATATGATATAGTGTACAAAACTATACATGGATGTGCCATAGTACTAGTTGAGTACCATATTATAGCTTTGTGACATGCAGTGGACATATTATCCTCTCTGGTGATAGTCACTGTAATTGGCTTACACAGCTGATGTCATAATATACCCATGTGGTTGTTTTGCATGATAACTGAAATATCAAGAGCTAATAGGTTTCATCTCTCAATTGATCATTATTGTTGTTGTTATTGTTATTAATTTGCCCCGTGGTACACATGATCTGTCTGAAATTAAAAACAAATTGTCCGGAAAAATATTATTATTGTTTTGTATTTTTTTTACATTTCTGATGTATTTAGGTATCTGAGCTTTCTATGTATATATTTATGTGTGTATGCGTGTGTGTGTCACTCAGATATCTATTCTATTCTATATATCTATGTATTCTATTGTTTGCATTGTTATTATTATTAAAACTTTCTGCTTCACTTCCCCCCCACCCCACCCCCATGGGTCTACATATCACAGAAGCCCATGGTGTTGTTGAAAATCACCCCAGTGTGTTATTTCTATTTCTGATACCCTCACTCTTTGCTATGCATATCTAGGCTTTTGTGCTAACTCAGATATATCCATTTCATGTATCTAGACATCTGTACCTCTGCTACATATGTAGGTATCTTTGCCATGTATCACTCAGATATCTATCTATTCCATGTATCTAGGTATCTATGCTCTATTTCTAGGTATCCGTGCTATGTGCTGTATAATGTATATTATGTATTCAATGTATCTAGATATATGTGTGTTATATGCATAGATATCTATGCTAGATATCTGGGTGTCTATATTTGTATCTTTGTATATTTAGATATAGGTATCTGCAGATTGTTTTCTGTACAGGCTTATATTGGCTTCTGAACGGTATAGTTATCTAAAGTGCATGTATCTGTTCCATGTGTCTAGGCATCTGTGTTGTTTATCTTGTCATCTATTCTTTTATATGTAACCATAACATAAACGTATTGAGGTGTACCTAGGTACTGTCATGGAGTATATTTCTGCTGCACCAGAATCACCGATCGCACGTGTACGATATCACCGCGTCCACTGTCCTCCTCCTCACTCAGGTAGCCGTGGAGGACAGCCGCTGTCTCGGCAGACCGTCATATCACGAACGCGATCTGAGTTAATCTCATTGTTGACCGGTTACGAATCCCGGACGCTCTGTTTTCGGCTGATTTACGAGCCGGAGGTGTAGGCGCTAAGACGCCGTGATGAGTTATAAATTGATTTATCTGCGCGTGTCGTTCGGACTGCGGTCCGTCGAAATCTTTCCGTTATTCGACGAAATCGCGTAATACCATGTGCTTATCCCGTCGTGATTGCACTGCTGCGGGATACATTAACACCGAGACGACCGATGTTCGGGGGTTCCGAGTCCGGGATTTTCCGCCGCGCCGCGTTGATGAGGTGATACAATTTACATAGGTTCAACCCCCAGCCGGTCCAGTCAATCAGTGCAGGTGTTATTGAACTTGTTTCAGCCGCGGGCTGCGGGATTTGAGCGGATTAGCTGGGCAGTCGGTTGATTTAAGAGCGACGTGGCGCAGATTTCATAGCTCTGCGCCTTCTATCCTTTCATTTGCTGGCGTACTTGGCTGAGCAGTGACAACGTTTAGTAATCCTCGTCCGTTCCGTTGTTGCGACATTTTCTCGTCGTCGTCCGAGATATGAGCAGTTCGGACTTGGAACTTTGTTTCACGGTCGGCGACGTTTAATAGCTATTGCATTTTTTATTATAGGATATTGCTTTCGTGTTACTGAATCCATAAGAATTTATTAGCCATCGAAAATTTCTAGTTAAGTAGTATCAGGTGAAAGCGTGCTAAATTTAAGATAACAACGGCTATCAAACGCTAGAACAACAGCTATCAAACAGCAGAATAGCAACTAAATATGCAGCAGCAGAGCAACAGCTATCGAACAGCAGAATAACCGCTTTCAGCAGTGGAACAAGAGCTCTCTATAACAGCGGTTAAACAAGGCTATAGTCAGACAGCAGAAAAACAACTAACGGCAACGGCTATCAAACAGCAGAAGAGCGATGGGCTTGAAACGCAGAACAACAGCTACTACCACAAAGCAGAGCAACGGCTTTCAAACAGCATTAAAAAAGCCATCAGGCAGCAATACAGATGTCAAACAGAAGACCGCTGTCTAGTGTCTACTAAAGGATTGTTCTGTTCTAGATTAAATAATATGTAATGAAACAAGATAATTCATGTAACATAACATAAGTGAACATTTTTACAGTACAACTTCAAGAAAATCTCATCAGCAGCGCGTCCGACTAAGCAGGGATCAAAACCCGCGATCAAACAAAACAGCCCGGTAGTGGACGACTCAGGGCAAGGGACGACAAGGCTACCATGTGCAGTCGATCGGAGGGACCTGCGACCAGGAATAAATGAAACACGCTAGGATTTGAGATGTAGTAATACGTCCTTATAGTTTGCTGTGTAGCATCAGGGTACTTACATTTAATTCCACCTGACCTTGTCGTGGGGTGCTTCATCTGCATGTTCCCTGGCCTTCCTGCAGGGTCAAGAGGGAAAACGTGACTTAGACGCGTGAAATTAAACGACAACTCGTTCATCATTCAGCAAATTTATATGGCACCTCTTCAAGTTATCTACTCAAAGCATTCTCAGTGCAGCCTCAGCGAAAGAGTTTTCAAGCGCTGGTGGAATGTGCGTGGAATGTGTGTCCGTTCCAGGTCGATAGCACTTGAGAGACACTTAGCACTGTAAGGACGAGAGTGTATACTGAAAGCGACTGCTGGGAAACCAATGCAGCTCATTAGCAGCGCCGTTAAAGTGTTAAAGGGTGCTATATTAAGTACTCTGAAACATGCAAGCATACATACAAACATGCATACCTATATATATATATATATACGCATGCTCAAGAATTCCTGCCGTGACTCATCCATGACTCATCTTATCCTCCATCTTCCAATCTTCCTCGACCTAAATGAAACCCGTCTTAGCAGCGCATCTACCTCCTTTCTCCGGTCTCTATGGCAACCGGACTCGGATTTTCACTTGACATCCCTGGACAACCATCTGACTAGACGCAGCGCTCGTGAATAAGCTGGTGCCCAACATATAGCGTTCAAGTGGTGTTTTATACATTTTGAGCTTACAATTACAATTACACTCATAGTGCCGAGAAAGCTACGAATGAAATGTTAATTTCGTTGCCGTGAGCAGTGTTTCAGTTGTTGGGCGGGGGAGGTTGGGGGTTCAACCCCTAACTCTTCTTCTAACCCCCTCAGATAAGTAACTGAAAAAGATGTTGGGGTCAGAAAACTGAAATATCTCACAAGTCAGTTGTTTTGTGTGCAACATATCAGCAACATTATATTTGACTTGCGATCGCGTACTTTGGTAACCATGCAGGCCTGTAAAATGTTCGACCCTCCCAGCTCTTTGTTGACATCTAAACCACTGGCCGCGTGACGTCTATTATTTGGCATGTGGATTGGGATTTCCATATAGCAGTAGGCGCTATAATATATTTTTTAACCTCTGATAATTGCCATCGCCCACCATCTATACAGTGAAATATTCGGTTACATTTGTTCTGATTACCGAGTATCGGCATTGCATTATCCGCATGGAGTATCCGTATTAAATTATCCGCAGATGACTGGCTGTGCCGCCGCCGCCCAGCCAGAAATAACCCGACGATATAATCAGGTCGCAGTGATCGGTTTGGATCATGATCATGTACTTTGTTTATCAGCTTTCATCTCGATCGTCATCGGCTGCAGCCTGGATCATGTGGAGGCGGAGCCGGTCGTGCTTTGATCATACCGCCGTCGTCGGCTGCCTCCGTAGCTTGCCTGGATAATTAACATCCTAACAAATTACACCTGTATAAGCGGAAGAGGCGGGAGCCGTGGATGCTGCGCTTGATGCCGGAAGGCATGCGCTCTTCTGGCTCTTTAATGGCATCATCTGGTCACCTGGCTCCGTAGCAAGGAGTACTACGTGTATTTAGGTCTCCTGGCTCCGTATCCAGACGTATCACACCGCTTGGTAGGTAGCATCTGTTGAGTTTGTGGCGGATGTTGGTTCAGAATCGAGAAGCAAGGAACCGTCATTGACTGTTGATTTGTTTTAAAAGTAGTGCATTCATTGAATGGGTCATTCGTCTTGGGAGATGAATGAAAGAATGGACTAGCTTGGTGTGATGCGGTTTTAAATTAGGAAGGAACTGTAGCAGTGCTTTAATTTGTTCAATGGGTGATTATTCTTTCGGTCAATGGACTGTCCTGGTGTGGTATAGTTTTCAAATAGCAATGACTGTGCCTTGGATAAACCTCATCGGATGTGGTAATGCCACTGTTGAAAGATATCAGTTTGAGTGTTTTAGTTAATTGTTTTAGTTAACTGTTGGAAGAGATATCAGTTTGAGTATCCACTTGACCCAGCTCGGGGTTCATTTCGAACTTGTGGGGCCACAGCGAATCCTTCAGACATGCGTTGGCCTCTTCAACGAAACCCGAGTTCGTAGTTGATAACGAATTGCTGAGATCAGTGGGTTTTAAGGTGAGACTAATGTGGGTTAGATGTACATTATATGCCTATCTGGACATTTAGTATAGCCTAAGTGGGGTTAAAGTTCACTTAGAGCAAAAATTGCTGATTGAAAGCGAGATTAGTGGGTTTGAAGGTGAGACCAATGCGGATTAGATGTACGTATATGCCTATCTGGACATTAAATAGTATAGCCTAAGTGGGGTTAAAGTTCACTTAGAGCAAAAAGTTTATCTGAGAGTAAACATGATCAGACAACAAGAGCATTCCCCGTTTTAGTAACGCAGGTCGGAAAACTGAACGAGTCCAGCTCTCGTATTGCATTGTTATGTTAAAAGTGTTATGTAGATGGGTTGCGTATGCATCTTCACTGAGTGCGCCCTTATGGGTTTGGACGAGAGGTAATTTCCATAGGCTGAAACTTACAATGAACCCCTGAGGTCACCCCCGCTGTAGTCATCGAGAAAGGTAGCAGTGATGTTGACAGGCTGTAGTATTTATAACACCTGGGAGTAGTGCTCTCGACAGGATCAGGCGTGAACTCCTAGGTGATAGCCCCGGGGCTAAACGGCTGAAAACGACTTACGCCATAATTTTCCAGCCACTTTCAGCACTATAACAGTGCCGTAAGATGGTGTTAAGTTGATGAGGTATTGGCCGGACGACTTCCTCGGGAATGTGCCTGGGGCCCATTACTAACTGGGGAGAAACTGACGTTTATGGGGTTTACAACTAAAGCGGCGTCCTAATTGACGAGCCTTGTAAAAAGTGGGTGAGAGGGGGGTTCGACAATCAGGGCAACGGCCGATGAGTCATGTTCCCTGTGGCCGCAGCGGAGAGCGGCGGCTGTATTTCCATAAATGCTCCCAGCGCAGGTAACAGGTGCGCCCGTCTTACTTATGGATGCATGTATAGTCAGTGACGATTTAACAAACGACGCCTTTATTGACACTAATTGGCCCTTGGGTAGTCATGTCAACAAATGCAAGTTGACCCTTCCCTGAATGGGGTCTTTGTGTGTGGGTGGTTGGGGTGGGGGTTGGTGTATGAAATATGCATAAGTGTATCAGGTTGTTACACGCACTACTCTGATGCATTGCATACATAGTATTACATACTCATGGGTATGTAAGTGTGTATGTATATATTTAAGTCTTTATTTGTGTGTATAATTATTTGAGTGTATATGTCTGTGTGTAATCAACTGTGTGTGTGTTCATGCGTAGGTTTGACATGTATGAAGTATGGACGTAGGCCTAGTTGCATGCCTAGATGTTCGTATGTTTGTATGCACGTGTGCACGTAGGCCTAGATGTTTGTTTGGAGTATGCACGTAAGCGTAGATGTTTGTATGGAGTATGCACGTAAGCCTAGATTTTTGTATGGAGTATGCACGTAAGCCTAGATGTTTGTATACGGAGTATGCACGTAAGCCTAGATGTTTGTATAAGGAGTATGCACGTAAGCCTAGATGTTTGTATGTTTGTGTGCACGTGTGCATGTAGGCCTAGATGTTTGTATGGAGTATGCACGTAAGCCTAGATGTTTGTATGGAGTATGCTCTAGGCCTAGTTGCATGCCTATGTATTCGTATGTTTGTATGGAGTATGGACGTAGGCCTAGATGTTCGTAATTGTACGTAATGTGTTAAGGTGTGTATAGGACTGTCTTTCACCTGTCAATGGCTGACTGATGGAGCAATTTCCTATGAATTGAATGATTCGCCGTATATGCTTAACAGTCGTCTCTGCAATGAGACCATTTACTCTCCGCCCCAAGTGACCTCTGAATGGAACCGTTTAATAGAAATTCTGCACAGACTCAGAGCTGATCGGTAAACTTTTCCGGTTCCAAGTGAAAATACACAAGGCATCAGTTGCACCCTTGATAGGTTTATGATAGGCGCTATATAAAGATGTAGATGCGTGCAGGCGTCGATTGATGCGCTACGCAAATCAGTGATGTGAGTTGACTATTAAACAGAAGTTATCTTTAAGTTGAGCAGCACTCAGCAGCAGCAGCAGCAACTGAGGAAGAGATCGTTGATTTAATCAGTTTGGAGGACGATAGGCTGCAGAGCTCAGTTTAAAGCTGAAAGCCAGCCATGGGTGTGAATTGTAAACGACTTCACATTCTTAGCGTCTATGCAAGAGGGTAGACAGTCTTATATGCCTGATTTTCCCACTGACAGTGGACTGACGGTGAACTGACAGTGGACTGACAGTGAACTGACAGTGGACTGACTGCAGACTGACAGTGAACTGACGGTGGACTGACGGTAGACTGACAGTGAACTGACAGTGAACTGACGGTAGACTGACAGCGAACTGACAGTGGACTGACAGTGGACTTAGACTGTCATTGTAAAGCCAAGTTCGCTAGTAGTGCAAATGGAGCAGATATGAAAAGCATCTTTTACCCTAGTGGGCATTTAAACCCCAACGTCTGAGTTTACAGTCCAGCCGCTAGACCATTGTGCAGCATGCTAAAGTTTTGGTTTCTTCTGTGATACTGGCAGTCTTGTTGTCAAGACCTTAAACCTCAAGACCAAGACCAAGACCAAGACCTTGAACCTCAAGACCAAGACCAAGACCAAGACCTTGAACCTCGAGACCAAGACCAAGACCAAGACTTTGAACCTCGAGACCAAGACCAAGACCAAGACCTTGAACCTCAAGACCAAGACCAAGACCCTAAAAATCGAAATCATTTCAAGACTTCTAAAAATTGTCAAGTCGGAATATTCGCTATTTTAATGAAATCATGAGTCTTTTATTTTATTCAAGCAAATTAACTTTAAATGCAAACTGCAGAGAAATCCGAATTTGTATTCAAACGTCCTTCATGCAAACTCTTATACCAAATGCCTTTTGTATTTGATAAAAACCAATTCGCTCAGAATTTTCTGACCAAGACGTGCCTGGTGGGCCTCATAAAAATTCCGCCATGTGAAAAAATACGTTCTACAGGTGCTGAAGTCGCTGACACACACAGAGTAGCTTTTCAAGCACTGGATGTAAATGTACAGATAGCGAGTCCTTTTGAAATCTTCCCATGGTTTATCATACCGTCTGATACAGAATAACTGTTTCTGCTGCCAATGGGTTTTCCTGACCAACATGACTTCTATCCATCCATAGATATTGGTCGTATGATGCAAGCAGGCTTGATACAGAATTCTTGAGTTCTGTTAAATGACTGTTCATATTAACAGCCGGTCTTGGTCTTGGTCTTGCGAGACCAAGACCAAGACTTTGAACCTCAAGACCAAGACCAAGACCCTGAACCTCAAGACCAAGACCAAGACCAAGACCTTGAACCTCAAGACCAAGACCAAGACCAAGACCAAGACTTTTAAAAACGAACTCGAGTGCACTCGAGACCAAGACCTTGGTCTCGAGGACAACAAGACTGGATACTGGGTTGGTTTTGGCATACTGACATACCCATGTAATTGTAATTGTGATTGCAACTTCCCATAGCACCACTTCAGGATAAAAAAAATCAGAGGCACTCATGGGGTTAGTAGTTAGCTGTAGGAATGACGACGATTCGAATGGTAACCACAACTTCCTGAGTGATCTATGAACTTAAGGTGGCATAGGGCCAATTGGGTGGCCTTGGAAGTCATGGGTTAAAGCCTTCCCTCGGGCAATCCCTTTGCTGTTTAAAGACCTTGAGCAAATCCGTCTTGCACATTTGCGCAGTGCAATCGTTTGACGCTTAGTCATTAGATAGAGACGCTATATAAATACAGACAATGATAATAATGTGAGAACTCGGTGGATAACTCGCCGGACAAGCAATACATCTGCAGAATTTAGTTCCCGGCGGTTTTTCATCGCTTTTATAGCGACAGCTTTTGTGGGCGTACATCATCCGGATGGCAAATTCCGAGTTCCACGGAGTGGAAAAGTTCATTTTCCGCGATTAAATATTTACTCCACTTGCTGCTTCCTGTAACGAATGTTCGCCAGCGGAGAGATTAAAATTTGTGTTGCGACTCTTTCGTTTCTTTGGTCTGCCTCCGTTAAAGGAATTTTCTCTTTGCTGTTAATATTCTTAATGTCTTCGGAATTGCATTTGCTGTTGCTTGAAGTTGAAATGTTCGTGTGTGTGTGTGTGTGTGTGTGTGTGTTTGTGTGTGTGTGTATGTGTGTATGTGTGTGTATGTGTGTGTCATGACTCGATTGAAGTCTGACATTCTGCAGTGTTGCCATTTATGTGCATGCGGGTCAGTGGGGGATGGCGTAATGGTCGAGTGTTGCTACCTTTCATCGCCATGACCATGGTTCAAGTTATGAATTTTGTATGTTTTTATAGTGCCATTATGTAGTGACAATGCATCAGTTGAGGGTGTTAAGCAGTAGTGGTTACGAAACTACTCCGACGCACAGTCACACTCTGTCAGAGGAGAATACGGCCCTCAGTACATCCTGCATCACAGACATAAAAAATCTTAAAAGCATGATTTAAAAAATGGAAAAAAACATATGTCTGGTATCACGGTCGAATGGTTATCCACTATGCTACAGTGTTGTATAATCTAGTGTGAGAACCAGCAATTTTTTGTGGTTGAGGTGTTGAGGGAAGTGTAGGTTCCGGGTATCGGGTGGCTTGAGAATGCTGAAGTTAGTCTAACAACTGTTAATTGCTTAAATTTTAAATTTTTGGTGGCTGGTGGCTTAGGCTTTCAATGTTGTTCTTTCATCATCATCATCAGTTCCTGACGCCAGCCATTTGACGGTGATGGGTACAAATAAATGATCTCCATTGTCCTCGGTCATTTGTCAAGTCCGTTTCCCCTTGGTGATAGTCCAAGTGATGTTATGTCCTCATTTGTATTATCTATCCAGTGTAGTCTTGGTCTGCCTTTGTTTCTTTTTCCTTGATGCTTAATTTGTAAAACCAACTGCATTAGTGGTATGCCTCTCAGGAATACTTTTGAATATATGATGTTACTTAGTCCATTCATTCATTCATTCATTCTGAAAATTTATATAGCGCCCCTTCAAGATACCTACTCAGGAGCGCTCCCAGTCCAGCCACGGCTAAAAAAGAAACACTTAAGTGATTTAGTGACAATCCTGTTCTCCTTTTGTTGGCCTTTATTTACTGTTGATAGCAGATGTGCTACTTTTGATAACATTGTGCTACTTTCATAACACTGCTTTGTTTTATAGCTACTTGTGATAGCATTTTGTTACATTTGATAACAGTGTGCTGCTCTTGATATCATTTTGTTTCTTTAGGTAGCTGTGTGCTGTCTGGATAGAAAGCATTGTGCTTATTGTGATAGCATTGTTAACGAGTAATGATGAAGTGCATCAACTCCTATAACTCCTATAACGAAGTGCATGGATTTCTACTTTCAAAACTGAAATTTAATTTGCACACTTGATGTGAAGCTAAGCAGAGGCCAGCTAGATCATCTGCTGATCTTCCATTCCGCTGCACTTCTGTGAATTCTTATGGCCAGAGGCTTGTAGCTACTTTCGGCCAAATGGTAATTCCTTTGTTCCAAGAAGAAGTGACGTTATCTAAATGTAAATTGGTCTTGGTCGGCTCCAAACCCTTTATCGTAGCATCCGGGAGCAGCTACTCGTTAAGCACTTGCATAGGGTGCGTTTATACCTGTGCTCTGAGCAGTCAGAGTAAGGCGAGTGTACTCCGAGCGGCGTCGATAGACGTGTTGCGTGTTCATCAGTACTTCACAAAATGCTGCAGGTGTACCGGGTTCAAGTTAGAGCACAGTTTATGACCGTGGAAGCTATCTATTTCTGCTGTTGTTGGGCACCGCTGTGTTGATTAAGCCACACGAATTGCTTAGCTGTTGACCATATACCACGCTAGCTGTATGGCAGAAGTGGCCACACTAACTGTGTGGTGGTTTGCCAATCTCCACAATCATGGCAGCTGTTACCGTTTTCAAATAGCGTATTATCAAACATAGGTTACCACTCATAGTGGGGCTGATCTCCTGGATATTGACCTGATTACGGCTTGGTTTTGCTGTGCTGCTGGTGCCTTATGCGTTAGACACTGGCAAATTAATAATAATAAAAATAAAAATGATAATAATTGGAGGACGAGGCCTGATTTTTCAGACATTCAACAACAGCTTCTAGCATAAGTTTTTAGACTCCTGATGGATTACATGTACCTCGGGACAAATAATAATAATAATAATAATATTAATAATATGCCCTCGCCTCGGCCCTGGACACCTGCGTGGCCGACCTCCGCAACGCAGTGGACAAACTACAGCTCATCGCCAGACAAGACGCTCTCCTGATCCTCAGATGTTCCCTCGGCTCACCTAAACTCATGTATTTACTGAGATGCACCCATTGTCACGGCCACCCAAGGCTGACGGACTTTGACGAGCTGATGCGGGATGGGATCGGGCGGATCCTGAATTTGTCGCTGACCGACGATCAATGGACGCAGGCTACCCTCCCGATCAGGATGGGAGGGCTGGGCATTAGGAAGGTGACTTCGCTGGCACTACCCGCCTTTTTGGCTTCAGCCGCAAGCACTCTCTCAGTCCAGTCCCTCATCTTGGGCGTGGCCTCGAATACCGATGACGCTGCCAACACGTCTGCACTATCTGACTGGCTGCAGATCGTTGGAACTTGGGACCCAACGAACCTCCCTGGCAACAAACAGTCACAATGGGACAAGCCGCTGCTCCTCGGGGTGACATCGTCTGTCGACGCGAATCTGCACAGCCCCTACGATCAGGCACGCCTAAAGGCCATAACGACCTCACACGCCTCTGACTGGTTACATGCTCTCCCGCTCACCGCATTCGGCCTTAGGCTGAGCGACGAGGCCGTGCGCGTGGCGGTCGGCCTGCGGTTGGGCGCAGTCATTTGTGAACCACACACTTGCGCATGCGGCGCCCCCGTTTCAGCAAGGGGATCGCACGGCCTCTCGTGTTCGCTCGGTTTCGGTCGACAAGCCAGACATAGCGCCATCAATCACCTTATCCACCGCACTCTTAATAGAGCGGGTACCCCGGCGATCAAAGAACCATCAGGACTGACCAGATCCGACGGAAAAAGGCCGGACGGCCAGACTCTGATCCCTTGGAGTGGCGGACGTCCTCTGATATGGGACGCGACCGTGGTGGATACGGTAGCCGCTTCATATCTTCCCGAGACAGCGATCACGGCCGGAGGAGCAGCAGAAAGGGCGGCCACAAGGAAGCACGCCAAATATTTAGAACTAGAAACGAGATACACCTTCGTGCCGATCGCCGTGGAGACATTGGGCCCTACAAACAAAGAAGGTCTCGCCTTCGTTTCTGAAATCGGCCGCCGATTGACGGCAATCACTGGCGAGGCCCGCGAGACAACCTTTCTCTTCCAGAACATTTCAATAACAATTCAACGATTCAATGCCGTTGCATTCCAGGGCACCTTGTCAGGACTACCCGGGATCGAGGACCAGCGGGCCCATCCAAGCTGGACCTAACTATAAAATCTTGAAGAAAACGTTGCAAAATCGAAATAATAATAATAATAATAATAATAATAATAATAATAATAATAATAATAATAATAATAATAATAATAAATAATAATAGTAATAATAGATGAATAGGGCCATTCCGGACTTTTTATATGTTACATTAATTAATATTGAAGTCCCTGACCCTACCTCGGGGCATAAAATTTTTTTTTTAAAATAGTAATAATAATAATAATAATAATAATAATGTGGTCATGTTGTCTATGAAACAATGTCTGCAATAGTCTACAATTACTGATTTGATCGCATTCACTGTCTATCTTAGCTCAAACCCACAATCGTTAGGTTACAAGCCTAGGATGTTAGCGATGGACCACAAAGTTGCGTTCCTGTCAACTTGTGAATCGATTAAACGTATATTGATTTAATTGAATTGACATTAGGATTTGAATGATCCCGAGATATTACAACACCAGTGTTTTTTTCGTTTTGTTTTCATGTAGAGCTGCTGACGGATCGAAATTCATTTCGATATGGTGAAGATGGAGTCAAAGGATTTTCCCATTTTGTCATCGACAGGTCGCGGCGCCAGGTGATCGTAGGAGCCAGGTAGAATTTACAAATTCCAATCACCTGGACAGGTATTCTAGAGTCTGTCACAGGAATAGCGTCTTAAAAGTGCACTGCGCACTTAAACACTTGCTGACTTACAGAATTCTATTGCTAACTACTTACAGTGAAATTAATTCCTGATTAATGTTAGGCATTGTATTTTGGGATCTGCCAATTTCAGAAGATCCCTGCCAGGGCAGAAATTTATTTAGAGATTTCTACTCCATCTGCAATCCCTCAACTCAGTTATAATGAGTACACTGACCACACACTTTTGATGGGATGATTGGACGGCGAGGGAGAGGACTGGCCACCGTGGTCACATATTTCATGACTAAGAAAAATGAAGTTGCTAACACTTCATACCCATTACCCACGGCTGCTCCATGGCTAGCTAAAGGGACTGCTCTTCTTTTTTGGGATCGATCATTTTCAGAAGAGAACATTACTCAACATCATAATCTTCTGACCATTTTAATGGAGTCTTCCTCTTCCAGTTCTAAGAGGTCGTAAACTCTTCTGAAATCAAGTCAGATGAAGATTTCAGAAGAGTGCAAGGCTTCAATTTGTTTGCATTTAATATGAACAGCATTTTGAATAACATTCATAACTCACATCAGATAATTGCAAAAATCGGCGAAAATTATGCTGCAGCAATTCTTGCAGCTAGTGTTGGGTGAGAAAATGATGATAAAGGCTTTTTTGCTTTGCATTGCCTGTTTGCCGACCTGAGGCTCCATCACGATTTATGTGCTCAAGCCAGTGTTCCGATAGACCTTAACTCGTTTTAATTCTTCTGACCATTTATTGGAGCAAGCTCTTCTGAATCCGTCAGAAGTACATATATCTTCTGGATTCAGAGGAAACACGAAAATGGAGCCTAACTAGTTATGCTATAATCAGTCATACAAGAAATAAATTACTAACTTACTGTATACAAGAAGAAGAAGATGATGATGAAGAATAAGAAGAAGAAGAAGATGATGATGATGAAGAAGAAAAAGATGAAGAAGATGATGAGAAGAACAAGATGATGAAGATGAAGAAGAAGAAGATGATGAAGAAGAAGAAGTTGATGCCGATGATCAGTATAAAGAAGAATACGAGCAGTACCTTAAGCTAACCTCGAGGGGCAGCCATGAACGTGAAATGTTTTTGACCTCCTCAGCAGTTTTACTTGTCCTTGGCATTTGAAGACAAGTGGCCAGTCCTCTCCCTTGCTGCCTGATCATCCCTCTTACAGTGTGTGGTCAGTGTACTAATTCTGTATCCGAATTTACCATGGGCGCCGCCGGTGTAGTAGAAATCTTGAAATAGCTTTTGAGTCTGGTCAGGGTTTGAACCCCAGACCGGCTGATGACTGTTGAGCACACTAACCACTAGTCAATTTTTTTATGTGGACCTACTGAGGTTTGCTTCGACCTGCCTTTTTAAAAACTTACATTACCTTACCTTCCGTTGCCTAGCATTTATCGTGATGTAAACCTGCTGAAGGTTGGTACATTACAGAGACCACGTGCTGAGGTTGAGCCTAGATGACCTGACCCCATTGGAGAAGGTCAGCTGGTTTCCAGATTCGCTAAACATCACGACCTGTCTTGCAAAGGGTCAGACGACGGTACGTATCGCTCCCTTAGTGTTCTGCATGAACGGGTCTATAACACATCGATCACGCCAGCGGATGATTGATTGAGTGATTGACTGATTGATTGATTGTCTGGTGTCAGCTGCCAGCATAACTTCACGGTTGGCTGATCACGTCGAGAGATTCGCTCTTATCATTCGTTTTCTTTCGGGTGTTAGATGAGTCCACTCGCATTCTTCATCCACGGCACTTCACACTCCACGCTTCACCAATTGCTTACTTTAATTCGTTGTTCTACACTGGAGCCTCCTTATGGCACGTTTCAACACGTAGCACAACCTACAGTTATAACACTACTTCAGCAAAAATAAATTTGTATAACACAACCTCATTTTACTTGCACCTTCATTATAACACAACCTCAGTATAACAAACTTGTTTTAATACAACCTTGTTATAACACAACCTCGTTTTAATACAACCTCATTTTAATACAACCTCGTTTTAATAGAACCTCATTTTAATACAACCTCGTTTTAATCGAACCTCATTTTAATGCAACCTCGTTTTTAATACAACCTTCATTATAACACAACCTCTTTTTCATACATCCTCGTTTTAATGCAACCTCGTTTTAATACAATCTTGTTATAACACAGCGTGGTTTCAATACAACCTTTTTATAACATAACCTCGTTTTAATGCAACCTTGTTGTAACACAGTCTTGTTATAACACAATTTTGTTATAACACAAGCTCATTATAAAATGATATCATAGCATGTCCTCACTCTGACACTGTTGTTTGGCATTCGTTGTTAATTCTGTGCAACCTCATTATAACATGATACTTGGGAATACAGGCAGCGTTAGAAGGATGCCTCTGTGTAATTCATTTTCTTTGCATTGTTGTCGGTTCAGGAAGATTGCCATAACTACGTTCGTGTTCTGATTCTTCATAACGATGGGCTGTTCATCTGCGGCACTAATGCTTTCTCACCTCTCTGCTCCTGGCGCAGGGTAAGTGTACTGTACCCCTTTCCTAAGGGTGTCTGGCGAGTTCCCCGAATTCCTACTGGTGCTAAGCGGGTTAACCTTATTCCCTTTGTAGGTGGATGAGTTTACCCTCAATCCCAATGTTGCACGTAATTCCTTTTCGTGCAGGGTTTAACTCTACCCTATTTTCTACTGGTGCAGGGTGATTTTGCCCTCATTCCTTATGGCAGAGGGTGAATTTACCATAATCCATAATGGCACAGGGTGCATTTACCCCATTCCTATTGGGACAGGGTAAGTCTATCTTCTTTCATACTGATTCATTCCTACTGGTGCAGAAGTAGGAAGTCTTTAGTCATTCACACTTGTTCAGGGTGAGTCTACCCTAATTTCTTTTGGTGCATGGTGAGTTTAAACCTATCCTTTTCTACTCTTGTCAGAGGAACATTATCAAATTCCAATTATGTTACCCTTCAGTACATTACATTACATGATATTGCTTTGGATTACATTATTGTGTGGAGAGATTTCAGTGCTCTGCTGCATCTTTTTATTGATCACATGCCGAGTTGGAGCTTTGTCTGACGTCATGTTGGCTTGTAGGGGATTGTGGGGTGATCAGCCACTTGCGAGGCTTTGAGACCAGGTGTTGCATTTTCAAGACTACATGCAATCATTTTGATATTTGGAGTCTCTAAGGTCTGGCCATCTGTCTGATCTGGTTCCCCACTGTTTACGCTGTCTCCCTGTTTCAACTCTGGAGATCTGTGGCGGATATGACGGTTACGACGTTCCATCGGCGGATGTCCAAGATTATGGCTGAGATCAGATGGGCGTTAAGTCATGCGACTTAAGTCATGCGGCTTGGAGTCATCCAGCGACAGTGGTGATTTGCACAGGAGGATTACACTCGGTGGCGGAACGTGGCGAAACAGTTTCCGGTCGAGAGGAATCATGCAATGGATGGAACGCTGCAAATTGTGAATAGCCTCGGAAGAATTAATGGAACTGGAAAGACCGTGTTAAAGATGGCAGATTCTGGCTTCCTGTCAGTTCATCTTTTTGTCTCATATTGCAGCTTCTGTCGATCAGTTCTCTTATTATGTATGCCGTGGTTTGCATATTTGATGTGAAGATGACCGTATTTTGTGTTTTCCATTAATCTTTGTCCTTATTATTTGTTGCTGGCTTATGTAACATGCTACAAGTCTCTTATTGTATTTTATTTGCGGTTTCCTTTGATATCTGTTCCATAGATATCTGTTTTGTTGATATCCAATGATATCTTTTTCATTAGTATATTTTCTGTTGATATCCCCTTTCCTATAATTTTTATGGTATGTTTACAGCCTACCCTCAAAGGGTTCTGTGTAGGAACCTAGAGCAAGTTCTTCACTCACAATTGCTCAGTGCCATTAATTGATGCTTAAACTATGGCGCTTAATAAATGCTTAATACTACTCATGCTACTACTACTACTACTAATAATAATAACAATAGTAATAATAATAATAATAGTAATAATAATAATAATATGTAACGTAATGTGGTTTCTGATGCAGTGTTGTTGATGCTGTTCGCTTTTGATCTACTGTACTGATGGTTGTGATGTTTGTGCAGCCAGACCGTTTGTCATCGGTTGAGAGTTGGGTTCCTGGTGTTGCCAAGTGTCCCTACAGTCCGCATCAGAACAGCACTTTCCTCATGACGTCCGATCGCAACTACTACAGCGCCACGGTCACCGATTTCACGGCTCGTGATGCTGCGATCTACCGGACAATTGGTCCATCCAAGTATCTGAGGACTGTTCGGTTCAATTCACATTGGCTCAATGGTAGGAAGTTCGCAGATTCATCATTTTGTTGTGTTTCATTCCCTATGCATAATTTTATGTCATTTTTGCAATGCATCATTTAATGTAAGTATGTATTTAAGTAAGTATGATGTGTGTATATTTG
This sequence comes from Allolobophora icterica, assembly GCA_963556255.1. Lineage (NCBI taxonomy): Eukaryota > Metazoa > Annelida > Clitellata > Crassiclitellata > Lumbricidae > Allolobophora > Allolobophora icterica. The sequence continues at coordinate 75,860,005 of OY744605.1, read as the reverse complement.
CATGTATATGTACATATGTATGTATTTTTACTAACTTAATGTCTTGGTGTGGCAATTTAATGATTTGTGATGGTGATAGTGGCTGGAATGGTGATAGTGACTGGAGTGGTGATAGGGGATGGAGTGGTGACAGCAGTTGGAGTGGTGACAGTGGCTGGATTGGTGATAGTGGCTGGAGTGGTGATAGGGGATGGAGTGGTGACAGCAGTTGGAGTGGTGACAGTGGCTGGATTGGTGATAGTGGCTGGAGTGGTGATAATGACTGGAGTGGTATTGTATTGTATTTTACGTTTACTAATCCAGAATGTTACAGAGGATACAACTGAGAAGCAATGAATAAGCTTGTTATGGTTTGGATTTAAGGCAATATAAGAGTCGGATGATAAAATTTCTGTCATCTTCCTTAGTTAGGACAAGGTGATGGTGATAGTGACTGGAGTGGTGGCAGCTATAACGCTGGTTGTAATAACGAAGAAGACATTGGGAATTGCTGTTATGATGAATCAGACAATGACGATGAAGCTGATGATAAAGGCGATTTATATAGCGCCGGAATAGCTCAGGCTGAAGAAAAAGGTGCTCTACATGAGTTAAAAAAATCAATGACAGTCATATGATATTTTAGAAAGATAGGTATTCAGCTCTGAGTTGAATGTCTCTGGAGTTGGCGCATTGTTCATATGGTCGGGAAGACTGCTCCACGCAGTGGGTCCAGAGACAGAGAAGGAACAGTTGCCAAACTTCGTAGAAGACTACGAGACTTGTAGTTGATTTTCGATGAGGATCGTAGCCGACATCTCTTTCTTTTTCCTGCAACTTGAATGCTTGAATGATGATATCGTCAATAGCTGAACATTGTGCCTGTTAAGAACTGATGCAGGTCTTGTGATGTTTGCGTTTATGCTGAATAAATTCCTAGTTTATGACTGTGTTTAGCCCATGGCTTTTATTTCTGTAGAGCCGGACTTTGTGTCATCCTATGAGATCGGTGACTACATCTACTTCTTCTTCCGTGAGACAGCCATCGAATACATCAACTGTGGAAAGGTACAAGCCGTGTTTTATTCTGAATGGGGCAATATAACTATCGTACTCAGACCCTGGGGACACTACAGTCCTATGCAGGGCCTTTGTTGCCAATACTATTAAATTATGTATTTATTGAGCACCATTATCTTATGGCATAGCATCCGGTGGTGATGCTGAGCAAGTTTGTATGAGGGGCTTGGCTCAAGGTCCCTACACAACAATGGTCTTGTGAGGCTTGAACTCGCACACTGTGCATTACAAGGTCGGTGTTCATATCGGTTGGCCACTGTATCAAACATTAGACACAGTCATTGTGTTTAGGGCCTGTGTATAGTGTGTATGCTATTGTGGACTTATTTGGTGTAGTGCTGGTGAATAAGCTGGTCTCCTTGATGTGGCTTTTGTGTGGTGCTGAGAAATTTTGGTGATTTACATTACATTACATAGTCTGAATATAACAAAATTGACCGTTTTGCGTTTCTTTTCTTTCAGACTGTCTATCCTAGAGTTGCACGAATTTGCAAAGTAAGGGAAATCTACCATATATCATTTTCTCGTATTTGGCACATTAAGGCAGGATGAGTTAATTGTTTATTTCTAGCACACTTCTATAAATATTGTTGTTTGTTGTTATTGTTGTGATGGTGGTGTTGGTGGTGGTGGTGGTGTTAGTGGTGGTGGTGGTGTTGGTGGTGATGGTCGTGTTGTTATTGTTTTTGTTGTTGTTGTTGGTGGTGGTGGTTACTGGTTTGTGGTGGTGGTCCATAAAGGAAAACTGCAGTGTAGTAGCAACTTTCAGAATTATTTGATTGCCCATTACTCACACACTTCTACTAATCTTATTACATGTATAATAAATGGAAAAATGGAAAATACAACTGACTCAACCAGCCTTTACCCAAGCGGTTTACTGCTGAACAACAAATTGTCATTCACGCACAACACCGTAAATTTCCATGCATAAACTAAGGGTGAAAGGTCAGCCCTTGACCACTTAGTCGCCACGTAAACCGAGCGTCGAGCATTGAGTCCTGAAGCCATTTTACGAAGTAATTGCCTGAGTCGTTGTGACATCGGCCGTGGTGCTTGACGTTTAATTTGAAATGTAATTTAATTTACTGTCCATCTGACGAAGCCATCAGCTTTCGCCCTCTGGCGACGATTCGTGCTGCGGAGGATGTCAGTGACAAGATGAGTCGAATGTATGTAGGCTTCAAATCGCCGGCGCAGGGACTCAGATTCAATTTGTCGCCATATGGCAGTTACGATGATGTAATGTAATGGAATATGGTGGCACTGCTTTGGGCATAGAAGAACTCATCTTGTGGTCAGATGGCAGTTACAACATTGGAATGTAATGTCATGTGATTTGATTCTGCGTGAGTGAGGGTTACAGTAACGTGTGCAGTGTAATGTGATTTGACATTCTGTTTTGTTTCTTTAAGTGTAGAAGAACTCAAATTAATTTTGTGGCCAGAAGACTAGATTGAACTGAGCTGAACAAAATTTTATTGTACCGGTAATTGTAATTTGTAATTGCATATATCTTCAAGATAGACTCATCATAGGTGCTGTGGACCAAATGACATAAAACCAGTTCTATTGAACAGAATGGTTTTCAAGTGTTAATGGAATAGAAGTACAAAGAAAGACCAAGGAGCTCATGTCGTAGGATGCCAGGCAACCTATGTCAGAAAGTCCGACCAACCATAGCAAAGATTTTACACTGCACTGTGCAAGTTCAGTAGAACAATCAGTTTGCCCTGTGCAGCAAGATGAAGATATCTGCTGCCAGGATTGGATGAGGCCGAGACACTCTGCTCCCTGAGATAAGATGGAGCGCAGTCCTCAAGGCTATCATCCGTAAGCATTAAGATTTTACATTCAATGTGTATGTGCGTCGGCAACCAGTGCAATCAATTCCTCTTGCATGGAGCTGGATATATGCCAAAACCTAAGTATGCTTCCAGTAAGCCAGGCTGTGGTGTTTAAGATAGACTGCAGTTGGTTAATGTGGGAAAGAATTAGCCGTGCATAAATAACATTGCGACAATAAACCATGGTGCATATGAATGCATGCATGAGGATCGTGGTAGCTTGAGTTGTAAACGAACGATGTATTGTGCGAATCTGGAGCAGGTGATAAAAGCACTATCCATACTCTTCCCACATGCTCTGAGAAGGTTAATTCCTGGTCCAAGTTTACATCCAAATCAGTAGTAGGAAAACAAATGCCAGGAAACAATGCTGAAAATGAGGCAGTTCAGTTTCCCACGGCTGCCAATCCAGATGAACTGGGTTTTCCCGGGGTTCAGTCAGAGGCGGTTGGACGATATCCAGGCACCAAGCTCCTCCGATGTCTGAAGCATTTTCTCCACTAAGGAGGGATATGGAGTTGGACCATGGTCCATGGACGTGCGCAAGTGCATGCAGGTGGCACATTTGTGTATCATCTGCATGCATAGGCCTACTAATGACCCATAACCTCAAAAAGAGAAAGGACCTGGCGTAAAAATATAGAATAGAGGCCCTAAGGTGAAACCCCTGTAAAAGACCAACTGAAACGCCGACCAGTCAGACAGTGTGGAATCAAAAACCACAGCCTGAGTATGCCCAGAGAGGTATAAATGCAGCCAGGAGAGATCATGACCCTTGACACCAAATAACTTTTGAAGGCACTTTAAGGGAATGCCATGGTCAACAGTGTCGAAGGCCTCACTTGCATCAAAGAGAACAAACACGGTTAGATGTCTTCATTCAACAGCCTGAAAAATGCCTGCCAGAATTCGTGTTAAAACACACTCAGTGGAATGAAACTTTTTTAACCCTGACTGTTGATTAAGCAGAAGGGAGTTTTTCCCAGGATAATATGTGAGCTGCTTTGATACATGTGTCTCAACTATCTTCAACAATTGCGGGCACAAGCTTATTCACAAGCCCTCTGTCAGCACAGAGGGATTGTCCAGAGAAATGTTGCACAGAGCAAGATCCGTTTTCTGGGAGAGCAGAGAGGGAGGGAGATAGAAGAGCTGTCAAATGAGGAGTGTCTTAGGGAGTTTATGTTGAATCTGTTGGTTATGTTGTGTAATAGAGTGATTCTGGTGGCAAGATTCTTCTCGAAGACAATTGGACGACGTTTCTGAAGGCACGGCTGAACTGCTCACTGCCTGGCTCCTATCCGTTCTACTTCAACGACTTACAGAGCACATTTTACGATGAAGTTCACCAACAGATCTACGCCGTATTCACTACATCACCGTAAGCGTAACTTCCGTATAGTTTCATTTCTGATTGGATTAAATATTGTCATCTCTACGTCTTTTGGGTTTATTGAATCTGCTGATATTTTCCATAAGACACACCTTGTTTGTAACAATACTGGTCAGGATGTAGACCATGCCTCAATAGCTGATAGCAAGATTAGAATTTAAGCCATGCATGCTGTCTACTTAGTTATTTGTAATCTCAGTTGTGGTTACATAGAAGGTGTGCCAAATACATGCATTCTTGAAATACATCAGATTATAGATCTTCAGATGCCCTCGATGTCCATGCTCCATCGCCTTTAATTGAGGTGTTCTTCTATACAAATATGTAGGTAGATGCATACCTTTATGACAAGTTATTTGTGTACGTCTGCCTCTTTCGCTAAGTGCTCAGTATAGTTGGTTAGGGCGTGAGTTGGGAGTTAACCAGCAAGGCCTCAGATGCATTGGCCTTGTTTCTGTGTCCAGGACCCTGGGCTTTGTCTAGTGCCGTCTCAAGAGCTCGGGAAAAGAAATTAAGTGCCTCACCTATGTGACAATATGTGACATGGGCCTCTACTTGACATACCTTCATGCACATACCTTCAGGTGTCTTTACGTAAATTCATATCCAGGGGCGTAACTTTGGTCTAAAAAGTGGGGGGTACCAATCTCTTACATATACGTAGCAAGGCTGAGATACGATCTCTGGGAAGGCATAATAATAAAATATTGATTGGCATTGTTCAAAAAGTGGGGGTACGGTACCCCAGTCCAAAAAGTTGGGGTACGGGTACCCCTCTTACCCCCCACAAATTACGCCTATGTGCATATCTATTTCTTCACTTTAAACTCCATTATGTTTGGTTGGGAGCACCTGTGATGAGTCTGTCTTACAGTGGTGCTATATAAATTTGCAATTAAAATTACAAATTACAGTTACAATGCACTCTTTCATAGATCTCAGTTGTAGGTATGTTTATCTGTCGTCAGGACGAGCATCTATGCATCGGCTGTGTGTGTATACAACATCAGTACCATTGATCTCATCTTCAGTGGCCCTTACAAACACCAGTCCGACGCCCAGATGGCCTGGACGCGTGTACCCAACACTCTGCCCGATCTCCAGGTTAGCTCATTCTCCCAAGTTAAGTCAACTCCAGATCTCTAGACTCACACCAGAAAGATTTTCATCAAAAGTCATTTTCTGTTAATGGTTGCAACTGGTATTTGTTGCACTTTAAGAAGGTCAAGAAATGTC
>OY744605.1:75844470-75849470 GCA_963556255.1 Allolobophora icterica | reverse complement strand
TTTGTGTGAAAGGTAGGTTTTCGATTGAAGCGTATATGCAAAGTCTGTAAAATGATACATTTTGCGTCGTTTGGATGGTGAAACTAATACATGTGATATTTCTACATGATGTTGTGTGAAGCCAGAACATGGAATTTGTTGAAACTTAAAGGTTTTGACTTAAATGTGTTTGAAAAGAAAGTGAAAATGTGCATCTTCTACAGATTTTGGGTAATGGAACAGATGTGTATGAAAGTTCTATTTGGAGTAATGTGAAACACGTTGTAGTTATTTGAGCGAAAAGAGCCTTTTCAAGTGGAAAACATGGTGCATTTTAGAGAAATCGGGAGTTGGAAATGCTAGGTATAGTATTTCTAGTTGAAGTTTATTTATAGAGGTGAATTGTACACATGCAATTTGTAGGAAAAGGCATTTTTTCGATTGAAGCACATCTGCAAAGCGTTTAAAATGATATATTTTGAAAAGTTCGAGTGATGGAATTGGTGTGTAACATAGTTCTAACAAGAGTTTGTGCTACATGAAGTGTAGCACATCGATGAATTTTTGTTGGAAAAGACATGTTTCAGATTGAAGCGTATGTAAAAAGCACCTAAACTGAACGTTTTTAGAGACTGTGAATGGTGAAACTGTTATGTATGGCAATTCTAGCTGGATGGAACAAAGCACGCTGGTGTAATTTGTACTGAAAACGAGTGCTTTTGATTAAAAGACATTTGCAAAGTCTGTTAAATGGTGCAATTTTAAGAAATTTCAGAAGATGGAACTGCTAGATGTGATAGTTATAGGAGAGCGTTGACGCTACGATTTGTTGGAAAATGAGTGGTTTTATCTGAAGTATATGTGCAAAGCATGTAAAATGTTGCATTTTGGAGAGTTAAGGTGGTGAAATTGATGTGACAGAAGCAACTTCAATATGTGTGAGACTTTGTGTATTTTCGTTCTCAAGGGTATTTCAAATACATGCTAAAAGACATGAGCTGCGTATTACAAGTTGCGTTATTTGAGTAATACAGTTTCACAATTTCTATGTCGAGTCACCAAAGTTTCTTTGACAGGCTCTTGCAGCATATGAAAATCTATACTCTATGCGCAGACTTGTCAGATTTGTAGAATATAATACTAGGAAAAATTTGTCTCATCATTATAGTTCCGCAAACGCCCAATTTACTTCAATGTTTAAAAATTTCAATGTTTAAAATTTTCAACTTGAAAATTTTCAGTTTGAAAAATTTCAATTTGAAAAATTTCAGTTTCAAAAATTTCAGTTTAAAAAATTTCAATTTGAGAAATTTCAGTTTGAAAAATTCCAGTTTGAGAAATTTCAGTTTGAAAAATTTAGGTTTGAGAAATTTCAGTTTGAAAAATTTCAGTTTGAGAAATTTCAGTTTGAGAAATTTCAGTTTGAAAATTTTCAATTTGAAAAATTTCAATTTGAAAAATTTCAGTTTGAAAAATTTCAGTTTGAGAAATTTCAGTTTGAGAAATTTCACTTTGAAAAATTTCAGTTTGAGAAATTTCAGTTTGAGAAATTTCAGTTTCAGAAATTTCAGTTTGAGAAATTTCAGTTTGAAAAATTTCAGTTTGAGAAATTTCAGTTTGAAAAATTTCAGTTTGAGAAATTTCAGTTTGAAAAAGTTCAGTTTGAGAAATTTCAGTTTGAAAAATTTCAGTTTGAAATTTTTCAAACTGAAATTTTTCAGTTTCAAAAATTTCAGTTTGAAAAATTTCAGTTTCAAAAATTTCAAGTTGAAAAAAAAAAAATGTTCGTTTCAAAAATTTCTGTTTGAGAAATTTCAAGTTGAAATTTTTCAGGTTGAAAAATTTCAGTTGCAAAATTTTCATTATGAAAATTTTCTTTTTGAAAATTTTCAGTTTGAAAATTTTCGACTTGAAAAATTTATAAAATTACAAATTACTAATCCAGAAATTTTATAAATTTTTCAAGTCGAAAATTTTCAAACTGAAAATTTTCAAAAAGAAAATTTTCATAATGAAAATTTTGCAACTGAAATTTTTCAGCCTGAAAAATTTCAACTTGAAATTTCTCAAACAGAAATTTTTGAAACGAACATTTTTTTTTTTCAACTTGAAATTTTTGAAACTGAAATTTTTCAAACTGAAATTTCTCAAACTGAACTTTTTCAAACTGAAATTTCTCAAACTGAAATTTTTCAAACTGAAATTTCTCAAACTGAAATTTTTCAAACTGAAATTTCTCAAACTGAAATTTCTCAAACTGAAATTTCTCAAACTGAAATTTCTCAAACTGAAATTTTTCAAAGTGAAATTTCTCAAACTGAAATTTCTCAAACTGAAATTTTTCAAACTGAAATTTTTCAAATTGAAATTTTTCAAATTGAAAATTTTCAAACTGAAATTTCTCAAACTGAAATTTCTCAAACTGAAATTTTTCAAACTGAAATTTCTCAAACCTAAATTTTTCAAACTGAAATTTCTCAAACTGGAATTTTTCAAACTGAAATTTCTCAAATTGAAATTTTTTAAACTGAAATTTTTGAAACTGAAATTTTTCAAATTGAAATTTTTCAAACTGAAAATTTTCAAGTTGAAAATTTTAAACATTGAAATTTTTAAACATTGAAGTAAATTGGGCGTTTGCGGAACTATAATGATGAGACAAATTTTTCCTAGTATTATATTCTACAAATCTGACAAGTCTGCGCATAGAGTATAGATTTTCATATGCTGCAAGAGCCTGTCAAAGAAACTTTGGTGACTCGACATAGAAATTGTGAAACTGTATTACTCAAATAACGCAACTTGTAATACGCAGCTCATGTCTTTTAGCATGTATTTGAAATACCCTTGAGAACGAAAATACACAAAGTCTCACACATATTGAAGTTGCTTCTGTCACATCAATTTCACCACCTTAACTCTCCAAAATGCAACATTTTACATGCTTTGCACATATACTTCAGATAAAACCACTCATTTTCCAACAAATCGTAGCGTCAACGCTCTCCTATAACTATCACATCTAGCAGTTCCATCTTCTGAAATTTCTTAAAATTGCACCATTTAACAGACTTTGCAAATGTCTTTTAATCAAAAGCACTCGTTTTCAGTACAAATTACACCAGCGTGCTTTGTTCCATCCAGCTAGAATTGCCATACATAACAGTTTCACCATTCACAGTCTCTAAAAACGTTCAGTTTAGGTGCTTTTTACATACGCTTCAATCTGAAACATGTCTTTTCCAACAAAAATTCATCGATGTGCTACACTTCATGTAGCACAAACTCTTGTTAGAACTATGTTACACACCAATTCCATCACTCGAACTTTTCAAAATATATCATTTTAAACGCTTTGCAGATGTGCTTCAATCGAAAAAATGCCTTTTCCTACAAATTGCATGTGTACAATTCACCTCTATAAATAAACTTCAACTAGAAATACTATACCTAGCATTTCCAACTCCCGATTTCTCTAAAATGCACCATGTTTTCCACTTGAAAAGGCTCTTTTCGCTCAAATAACTACAACGTGTTTCACATTACTCCAAATAGAACTTTCATACACATCTGTTCCATTACCCAAAATCTGTAGAAGATGCACATTTTCACTTTCTTTTCAAACACATTTAAGTCAAAACCTTTAAGTTTCAACAAATTCCATGTTCTGGCTTCACACAACATCATGTAGAAATATCACATGTATTAGTTTCACCATCCAAACGACGCAAAATGTATCATTTTACAGACTTTGCATATACGCTTCAATCGAAAACCTACCTTTCACACAAATCCGTCGCCACTGCCACAGCTGCATTTGCTGCTGCCGCTGCCGCCGTTGCCTCTGCAACCTCCGCTGCCGCCGCTGCCTTCGCCTCTGCCGCTCCTAGCGCTCCTCAGCTTTATCTAAACCTTTCCATGCTAATATTTCACGTTTTTGTATAATTCGATCAGCTAAAACACTAACATCAGCGTGCAAATATTTAATTGAAATGAAGAAAGTTGTAATTTTAGTATAGAAATCACCATCACAAGCACTCATGCAACTCAGAAGCTCACATTTTACTATGCAAACTTTCATGTTAGCTCTCCTTGCAACCTAAAAGACATAAGTTTCTCTCCTAGTATGCGTCTCTGCATTCCAAAAATTGTAATTTTGCTACATAAACTCTCTTCTCAGCAGGCTTTACAGCACAAGAGATACCTGTTTGCACTGTCCTGCGCATCCAAAAGCTCACATTTTACTATGCAAACCTTCATGTTAGCTCTCCTCGCACCATAAAAGACATAAGTTTCACTCCTCATATGCGTCTCTGCATTCCAAAAATTGTAATTTGGCTACATAAACTCTCTTCACAGCAGGCTTTACACCACAAGAGATGCCTGTTTGCACTGTCCTGCACATCTTTGTAGCATAAATGATCTCATTTTAGCTTGTAAGCTCTCACATACTACATCTTCGCACGCTAAAAGTCGACATTTTACTGTAGAAATCCTTCATGCAACTTGCAAGTCCTAAATTTTTAAAGTAAACTCTCAATCCAACTGCATATGCAAACGCGAAAGACTTCAGCCTCCTACACAAACCTTCAACGCATGCTTCTTTGTAGCAAAAACTTGTCATTTAGCATGTAAGCTCTCATGTTCTGCGTCTTCACACGCTAAAAGTTGCCATTTTACTGTGGAAAACAGCATTCCATTTGTCTGCACAATGTGGACAGACTTAATCTTAGCAGCACCCCATACACCTAAAATGTATAATTTTACTGTAGGAACGTCCACTCAAGCTGTCTTTCTACCCTATGAGTAACAATTTTATCATGAAAACCTTGATCTCATACTTCTTTGCATCTAAGGAAAGACAAAATTTTATACTGTAAACCAGCTTTTAAATCTAAAAATCCTCGTCTCAACCATCTTATGAACTTAAAATTTGCTAACTGTTGCAAAAACCCTCGCTGCAGCCGTCTTTACACAGTAGAATGTTGTAACTCTAGTGTGCAAGTGGTCATCGCGTGCAT
>OY744605.1:75749470-75839470 GCA_963556255.1 Allolobophora icterica | reverse complement strand
TGGATCAGGTCACGAAGTGCACCTTGCTGTTGTCCGTAACTGAGTCAGGTCAACGAGTGAATTATTAAGGAACTTTTATATAGTGCTCCTTCAAGGTGATCTACTCAGGAGCGAATGTTTGTCTGTAATAATATTGGATCAGGTCACCATCACATGTAACTGGTTTTGCTTGCTAGGCTATGGGTCACGATGTGTAGCTGGAGTTTGTAAATGTATTGTTATCAACTTGCCATCTAATTCAGGATTCGCTTGTTATTTGTAGGCAGTGCTTAGCTGCACAGGATCCATACTGTGGTTGGGATGATCCAGTGGGATCGTGTATTCCGTCAGGGCATCCGGGATTGTCCTCTTGTCCGTTATTTGATTTTCCAGGTTTGGGGTTCTTCTGTATGGTCATTAATTTTCCTTACTTGTAGTTAATTGTAATCAGCAAGTTTACTTGGTTGCAAATTTCATTCATGGTAAAACTGCAGACTTGTAATCGTAGTCGTAATTGTTATCTCCAAATTTCTGAAGCATCACTTGACAGCTGAGTGAAGGACACCAGCTTATTCATAAGCGCTGAGTATTGTCAGACGGGTTGTCAAGACTATCGAGGGCAAGCTTTGAATGCTGGCATAGATTTATCTGAATACCGTGTTCAGTTTTATGATGGATCAAATGAGATCCTCAAGTGCCAAAGTTCAGGTTAATACCGTCAGTAATAGCCTTAAAATGTGTGCATGGTTGGATGTATGCATGCGATAGTGGGCACTGGTACTGTCTGGTGAATAGTGTGATAATGCACAAAAATTAATGTTTGTTTAGAATGGGGATGTTCTGAGTAAGGTTCTGAAATGTTAGGACAGTGTTTGGCAATTGCTTTTATGGCCAATGTTAAGCAAACTGGAGTGGATATTCCCAGAGGGACATTGTTTTAACCTGTATGCAGATCTGCTTTGAATGGTATTGCCGGTAGTAAAACAATAGTAAGCATTGTAACAAAGAGATGATGCTAATTCTGTTTTATAGTGGATGGAAAATGGTCTCGCTGGTCGTCATGGTTACCATGTTCTCATACCAGATTGTCCAACCATGGTGACCAATGTCTCTGCAGAGTTCGGTCATGCGACAGTCCGAAGCCGGCCTCAAGGGGGCGAGAATGTGATGGACATTCAATTGAAGTTAGCAACTGTACAGGTAGAAGTTCTGCAATTGGATGTACAGTGAAGTTCATACTACCCACACAAAAAAACAGAGGGGAGGTGCTGAAATCCCAATTTTTGGCCCTTCAGGCTGCAATGGGTTGCTCCCATGGTCCTGGACACAGGCCCAGGGCATCTCAGGATTTGTCGTTTACTTCCTAGCTCGCATGGTTACCAAATTTATTACGCTGCTCAATGACAATGACAAGTGTGCTTGAACAACTTGTCCAGGTTAACTGCACAGAGTCTGCTTTGCAGGCTTGAAACTGCAGCCATTAAATCACAGACTAATCACTACAAAAGACTGCTTTAGGGCATATTTCCTGTAAATATTTTTTGCCTGAAGTATATTGCTTGGCAATGCATTTTCTGTGTCTCTGCCTGTCAGTGTCTGTCTGTCTGTCTGTCTGTCTGTCTGTCTGTCTGTCTGTCTGTCTGTCTGTCTGTCTGTCTGTCTGTCTGTCTGTCTGTCTGTCTGTCTGTCTGTCTGTCTGTCTGTCTGTCTGTCTGTCTGTCTGTCTGTCTGTCTGTCTGTCTGTCTGTCTGTCTGTCCTCCCTGGATGAGTACCTCTTTGGAGATTTTGCTATTATGTGAAAATTGAAATCTTTCATGCAATCAGTTGTTGAGAGCATTCCAAAATGCGCCCCTGCCAGCCCAGTTATGAACTGATGCTAAAAAGTGCTAGCATACACGGCTGGTGCTTTGAGAGGTACTGTAGAGAAATAGGGCTATATAAATATTCGGATACATGCATGCATGCAAGACAAGAAGACAGAAGGGGATTGCCCATGTCATGTTTTGCATCAAATCTTACATTTTTGTATTTTTTCCCTTTTGTTTTATTCACAAATAATTTTACGTTTTTCTCAGTTTTACATGTTGACAATGTTGTGTTAGCTTATTATGTATCTTCTATAATAAATTTAGTCTTTTCTTTGCATTAATATTATTTTTTATGTAATTTGGTTTTCTTCATGGTTAGTTAATGGTGGTTGGACACACTGGTCACACTGGTCAGCATGCTCAATGACCTGTGGCACTGCCCATCAAACGAGAACGCGTACATGTAGCAGTCCATCACCTGAACATGGAGGACGCACTTGCGTAGGCGATGACTCTGAGGAAATTGAATGCAAACTCTCTCCCTGTCCCACTGGTCTGTTTGGCTTCACTTTCAGTTTCATTTTTATATGTACTTTCAGTTTCACTTTCAGTTTTAAGGTTCAGTTTAAAGTTTCACTTTCAGTTTCACTCAAAGGTTTTACTTTAAGTTTAAATATGAATCATTAAAGTTTTGTTTTTGGGACTGAAGAATCTGTAAGTGAAGTGTGAACTTGACAACAGATAACTCCATAATAGGGAACCTTTCTGTACAGGTCAAATGGTTCATCACTGAATCCTTAGTTTCACTTTCCTTAATGGAATTCAAATCCCAGACAAAGAAAAGCCAACATCTTAAGAAGTCATCTGTGATGCCTTAGCAAAAATAACAAGACAAACAAGAACAAGAACAACAATAACAACGATAATTTTATTTAATTTTTTATAACCCTGAGGGATTATACCTACCTCAAGACAGAAATAATTACACCTATAATGTTATCGGTTTCACTTTCAGTTTTGTGTTCGCTTTCACTTTCGTTTGTGATAATAAGTTTCGATTCCAGGATAAAATTTCACAAGTCAGCTATAGCATATTTGTAAGAACAATGTGGGTATTGTTCTATCTTTAGCACCCCCTTTTCTTCCCATTCATGGTGGGTGGTCTGATTGGACGGACTGGACACCATGTAGCGTCATCTGTGGAATTGGTTTCCAGTCTCGTATGCGGTCGTGTAGTCGGCCATCCCCAAAACACGGAGGAAGAACCTGCACAGGAAACCATCAGGAGTGGCAGACTTGCAACATGGGTGACTGTGAAGGTCAGGGACTGAAGTTTTGAACTCTTTGTTCTGTAAGGCTTTGTTCTGTAGGTGACGTGCTGCATGAGGCTAGTGGTCTTGTTACGGTAGGGTTCCTGGTAGTCTCCACATAAATGCTAGGTACATGCATACATGTACATCCATACATACATACATACATATATACATACTCTTGTACATTCGAAGACGCCAAATCAAACAATGAACGAAGAGAAACATCCGCACGCTGCAAATTAATCAATTCTCTAACCTGTTTAAAAACACCAGGCCACCAAAAATGTCGCAACAGTCTGTCCAGCGTTTTCTGAGTTCCCAAATGCCCACTAGACGGAATATCATGAGCCACACATAACAACTTAGTTCGTAATCCAAAAGGTACAACTATCTGAGTCAACCCAAAATTCTCAGGCGTAACCCTATTCGTCCAATGTCTTGTCAATACATCATGACGCACCTCATAGAAATTGCGTCGACTCTCTTGTACATTCGAAGACGCCAAATCAAACAATGAACGAAGAGAAACATCCGCACGCTGCAAATTAATCAATTCTTTTCTTGAAACAAAATCACCAACACCTGGCATACTGCTACCTGACTGTTCGAACAATTCATTAAGACCGTATGTCTCCGATTCAAACTCGTCACACTTCAATGACCCCGACGAAAGGTCCTGAAAGTTCACTGCATTATTCACTGCATCCACACAATCCCCTACAGTCTGCGCTCTAGTAACAACAGCGACGTCCACTGGCGGTAAATTTATCAAGTCATTGCCCAGTAACAAGTCAATACCCCCAGGCAATTTCTGAACTAACCCGCACAAGACAGCTCCAGACACATACGCACTATAAATCCGAACCACAACTAAGGGAATTTCTATAGGCTCACCAACCACTCCCTGAATAAGACGCATGTCGTCCGTTTCAACATAGTCGCCTGGACCAAGTCTATCACTGCTTATCAAAGACTGTAATGCACCTGTATCTCGCAGAATTGTTAACCTACGCAGTGAACCCTCATTTTGACACAACAAAGCTTGTTCACAATAAGGCAAATATTTAACATGTACTTGAGAGGAAACCACCTCCTGCTGCATATCCTGTACTAGGCCCACATTAGGAGAATCCCAGCTCGAAAATTTGTCTACTCCTTGTGATCGTTTCTCATTCTTCCCGTTGAACTTCCAACATTGTGAAATAGTATGACCACTTTTATGGCAAAATCTGCAAGAAACTGCACCTCCAAACTCTTTACCAAAAGAAACCTGCTTCCTAGACCCACTTGGACTAATTGGAGGACTACGATATACCTGTCCCAAATTCCGACCACTGTCAACCACATGCAAATCTGATTGTACTTTAGCCTCAATCACAGGTCCAACGTTATATGGTTTAAACAAAACCGCATACTCATCTGCTAATTTAGACGCCACAGCCAAGGATCCGGGTTTCCTTTCAATAATCCATCTATGAATGTCCGTAGACAAACAATTCACAAACTGCTCTAATAGAAAAACCTCCCTCATTTTGTCAACATCATTGAATGCATTTTCACCGTCCAACCAGCTCTGAAAAGGCAGACTCATTCGAAAAGCAAAATTTGAATATGTTTCTAAATCTCCTTTCTTAAGTGTACGAAAACGTTGACGATAGTATTCGGGCACTCGAGCATATGCAGTCAGTAATGCGCGCTTCCTCTGTTTCAACCCAATATCCTCCCAAGCGTTTTAAATCAAGTTGAAACTGTCTTTGTTTATCTTTCTCTTCAGCTTCAAATCTATTTCTTCGCTCCTGCAATTCAGCTTCAATTCGTATTTTTCGTTCCTCTGCCTCTCTCATTTCCTTTCTTTCCTCAACTTGTTTTTCCTGAGCCTCTCTCCTTTCCTTTCTTTCCTCAGCTGCAATTCTTTCTTTTCTCTCCTGTGCCTCAGCTTGTTTTTCCTGAGCCCTTTCTTGCGCTTCTTGAGCCAATTTAATCTTAGTTAATTCAAACTCCCTCGCTTTGTCTTTCTCCTCTTTTTGTGCTTCAAGTTCTAACGCTTTACACTTCAGGTCGTCTTTCGGCGAAATTACAGAAACTATTTTATCTAAGCCCTTCTGCAATTGTGCCTTACTGAGGCCTTTCGTGTCCTGGCCTAAACGCTCCATTTCCAATTTCAATTCGTCGACCGACATATCGAAAATATCGTCCCGCGTTAATGACTTCGCTGCCACTGGAGTTTCCATTATGAAAACTCAAATTCGCAAGCAAAAATATGTATCAAAAGTGCTACTTTGACCACACCCACTAAGAAATTTAGACTTTATATAAGAAAATCAACCGCTTCGGACGGGCCCCCATATGTTAGGTCCCAATGAATTAAATAGTAATAAGCTCGAACTAGGAGTATGAATTTTGTAGTTTTATTTAAAATTACAATAGTACGAATAAGGCTACCATTTCAAAGGAGCAAACCGTCCAGAACATCAGAAGACGATACAGCAAAGAAGTATTACAAACGTGTCTCTTCTTCGTAATTATAAGAGTTCAAATACGGTAAACTCGGTAATCAGCATTGTTGGTCACAGTGGACACGAAACAACGAAATATAACGCAGTTAAGCCTCATACGGCATTTACTTAATTAACATGCGTACAACTCGAGACTTGGCCTTTAAAAATACTCGAAACAGAAAAGACCTCGTCAGGTCACGAACAAAGGCCAAACTCGACAATCCTAGGGCCTCCTTCCCTTATATAGTACTTTCCCGGGCCGCTCCTCTCAAGGAGCCGGTCAAGTGCGACTCAGACACGGGAGAGTACATATGGACCAAGAGGGCAACATCTAACAATACATACATACATACATACATACATACATACATACATACATACATACATACATACATACATACATAAACCTACTGATACACACATACATGCCTGCATATGTAATGGATATTGATACATACATATATACATACTGATACATGCATACATAATGCATATATATCTAATGTCTGTATGGGCTCAATGGTAATTTTCTTTTTGTATGTGATAAACCAAGATTCAGACACTAGATGTACAGACAAAAGATGTACAGACAATAGATGTACAGACAAAAGGCAATCAACCATAACAATTTCTTTTCGTATTTAACCAGAACAAAATATTTTTCTGTTTTTATTCAGCTTCTCTGGTTATAAGAAATTTCTGTAAACAGATCATTGCTGAGACAGGCTTAGGTGAAATGCTTTTCCAGTTGCCTCCATAAAACTCCCTACCGACTATAATAGTAATAATAGAGAGGAACACAAATGTTAAATGTTCAAATGTTCAGCGCTTGTGAATAAGCTGGTGCGTTGTGCTTAGTTTTAGAGTAGTGCTTTAGAAATTTGGAGTTTATGATTGCGATTGAAATGCCTCTCAAACTTTTCAGAAGCAAAAGGGTAAAGTGTCTAATGCCTTTACAGAAACTTGTTCGAGCTGAGGCACAAACATGACTGCAGTAACCACTGACGGGATGTATTTTCGTCCAACTTTTGTCCAACTTTCTATTTAATTGATTTTCCTCTGCGTCTTAGTTAAGTTAGTCATTGTGCATTTTGTTGCAGAGGTTCGAAAGGTGAGCGAATGGTCACCATGGCTACGCATCAACTCGACCAAAGATGGCAGCTACCAAGAGGAGCGATTTCGTTGTGTGTGTAAGGCAGTTGTTGTTGACCCACTGCAGCTGAGAACACCATCTCTCAAGACTTCCATGAGGTTCTGCACTCCTGGTGGTGAAGATTGCGATACAGGTGGCAACTATTTGTCCATTTTAATTATTTTACTTATTTATTGCACTCGAATAAAGTCAGTGAGTTTGAATGTGAGGTTTGAGACAAGGTTGTGCAAACAACTTGTCCAGATCTTTTACCAACTTGAACCTACAACTGTTGGATTATAGACCCAATGCACTACAGTATAGACCTCTGTAATGCATGGTAGTCATGGTAGTCTATTTGGCAGTCACTGTCGTCTATTTGGTAGTAGTGGTCTGAAAATTATTTTAAAAATTACTGTGCACACTTAACTCAAATTGCCTGTGAGATTTTAATTAATCACTTCATTTAGTATCATTGTAAAAGTAGCTGAGGCTATATAGTCATCTGAATATTGATACTTTTATTTTTTAAAAACATTGTTACTAAAACCAACTTAGTGTGGTTCCCAAAACAGTCCATGTGATTGTTCAGAAACATGTTATACATTCCTCATTAGGCAGGAACAACTTGGCACATGAATTTTAAACTTACCATTTTTATTTTTAGGTCATATGGGAATTCCCGATGTGGATGGGTCGTGGTCAGAATGGTCATCCTGGACCATTTGCAGCGCCCTCTGTGGCTCTGGCTCTCAGCATCGCGAGCGACTCTGCAACAGTCCATCGGCGAGTGGCTCCGGACGTGAGTGCCCCGGTCCATCGCGTGAACTCCAGACGTGCAATATTCACTCGTGCGTGGCGCAATGGTCGTGCTGGTCTGAATCGTCCCCTTGTTCCGTGTCGTGTGGTGCTGGAGGTGTTCGGCGCAGACATCGTGTGTGTGAGTCGGAGCTCAACAGCGAAAGACAGTTTGTGCTGCCATGTGAGGGCGAGGACGTTGAGGTCATGCCGTGTGAAAGGTCACCGTGTCAAGGTTGGTTTGACGATAGGTTCACTGCAGAATGCATGTTTACAATGCAGTTTAGTAAGCTTTCTGATATTTGTTATAATTATTGTTTATCGGACATGTAGAGCTACATGTTGTCATCAGATTCGGAAATAGGGAATTTGCTGCAGGAAATAACTGAATTGAAGTTCTGAAATGTTGATGCCAGGCATGAAGAAAGATGTCATCAAGAGTTTTTACTGAGGCTTCCACTAAACTGTGCCATGAAAGCCAGACCACCACTATTTATAAGACTGAGGATTTCAAGGGCAGAAGGGACGAATCATCATCATCTTCACCGTCATCATCTTTATCATCATCATTATTATCATCATCATAATCATCATCGTCATCATTATTATTTTTATTTCAGCTGTTTGTAGTGATTACTATTAGCATAACTATTACAAGTATTATAATAACTCATTAATTGTAAGTCTTGTTTAAAAACAATTATTGTTGTGAGTACTGAGCAAAGTCGTCCTTGCCTTCTCAGACATCCGAAAAAAAATTGTGTCCTATCTGTTACTTGGTGGTGGTTGTGGATTTGTGAGTTAGCACCTAAATGTACTATGCAAAGACTCTGAACAAATCTGATGTGGGATTCTTTTAATTTCCAGGCGTTTCCAGTGACTGGAGTGGGTGGAGTGAATGGTCGGCATGCAACTTAGAAAACCTCCAGAAGAGAAATCGTTTCTGCTTAGCACAAAAGAGAATTCAGTGCTTTGGCACTGGCACTGAAACAAGAATGTGCGTCTTCGTTGAACCGGGTAAGAAACCAGGTGGTTTATGACACCAGGCGGTTTGTGACACCAGGTGGTGTGTGACACCAGTTGGTTGACTCCATTGATGGATCGACCGAGGGTTATTTCACTGCAGATTTACATGTTTGTGTTACAAATGTTATGGATTTTTAGAAGCATTTTTGGAATATCACAGGACCAGATCAACACCTGTGCTACTTTGAATTTACAGGGTCTGATTAACGAGTGTTATTTTCAGTGGCGGCGATCTTGTTTGAGAGGTGGGGGGGGACATTTTGGAACTGATCTGGTCAAAAAAGAGTTTTGGTCAAAAAAAGGTCAAAAAAATTTTTTGCGCTCTTGCACGAACAAATTTGCTAACCTCAGCACTACCAAATTTGATGACCTTTTTGGTGTTTCTTCAAAATTTGGGGGTCCGATGTATGGCGTGTCCCCCCCACTCTTAAAGGTGGGGGGTCTTGTCCCCCTCGACCCCCGGGATCGCCGCCCATGGTTATTTTGGTTTTACAGGCTCTGATTAACAATTGTTATTTTGACTCTACAGAACCTCTACAACTGCAGTGATGCTAAGACCGTATGAATTTGTGGTACCCATGAAAACTGGTGTTATTTGAATTTGCAGAGTGTGACTAATACAAAGGTTGTTTTTATTTTGCAGAGCCATTTAATGCAAGTGTTATTTTGAATTTACATAACCAATGGAATCTTGGTTGTGGGGATTTAATAAACGAAGGTTTTACTTCAGTTGTAATGAATCGCTTATTGCCAGAAATATATTTTTAAAGTGGTTTTTATATTTAAATAATTTGTAATGACATCATGGTGCAGTGGTTACCAATTTGGATTTCCAATGCTAAAGGCTAGGGCTCGAGTTTCTCTCTCGACCTAAGGCTATTTACAGATTTCTATTACCGGTACATTAACTTGAGCTTTTGAGACTTTCATGTAATTGTTTGTTAATAGTGTGGCCATGTACAACTGATGTAAAGTATATGTTAATCCATTTGATGATTATGTACTGTATATATTAATAACCATGGGAACCTCTGAGGAGTTTCTGTTGAAGTGGGGCTAAATAAATTTGTGATTATAAAGTCTGAAGAATAAGGAAGTAGAAAATGAGAAATTCATTGTATTTATTATTATTTAATTTATTACGAACATTTTTAACGTACGCAAACTCGCACAGAAATGCAAATGTGAGGCGATTTGTGAGCGATATATAGAGAACTGCCATATAAGGAGATCATGTTATAACGAATTTGTTTGATAAGTGAATTAATTTCTGGATCAATGTCGCTGACCATCTTGTATCAGAATCCATGTCATGATGAAACATTTTATAACGATTTTTAAGTGTACCCATAGTTAGACGAAATGGGAATTGTGGATTTCATGTATATTTAAAAAAAATTTCAGTCTTTTGTCTTTCCTACCTACCAGACCGTGAAATCTGTATGCCTTGTAGATTTTGTGACCAGGTCGAGTGTAGACGGTGTCGCCAACCACTCCAGTCCAGGTCAAGGTCGAGGCCAAGGCCGCTCACCTCGAAACCCAAGTCTTGTCCACTTCTACCACCTCATAGTCATCGGCGTTATCAGTTTCCTCCTAGGTGGCAGCACTGTCTTCATTATCGTCACCCAGTGCCATGCAACCCCCACCTTCGAATCAAAGGACTGCCAGTCGGACAGCGTGAAGTACAGCCTCCCGAGCCAAAGGGGTGTGGCCGCTAATGGCTACTCGAGACGATTGACAGAGCCAACCGGCCAATCGCATCATCTCATTAAGCCTGATGTTCCGCCCATGACAATGCCAAGAACTCAGCAAGCCATGTTGATCGATGTCAAACAGTATTTCCACTGTCCTTCAACGTAGTTGATTTTCCTTGCCATTGCTTAACCATCCGCCTGCTGGCTTCTCGCTTTTCTGCTCTGTCCTGTCCACTTGGATGGTGGCCAAGTGGTAATGGAACTGGCTTTTGTTGCTGTGCCTGGGGTTCAAATCCCCAGCTTCACTCAAAGTCAGCAATGTGAAGACAGGTGGTGCTTCCACTTATAAACACTGAACATGGCTGCGTAGGTGCTAAGATCACCCATTTGCACCTCATATAGATAGCCATGTTTTAACACCTTTGTGAGGTTCTAAACAGGCGCTATATAAATAGCCAAATACAGTCAGAAATACATACTTACCTTCCTATATACTGCTACATACGTGTACATACATATGTCCCTACATAGGTCTGTATGTACCTACGTGCATACACATAAATGCATACATCCCATGCTTTACTTCTGAATGGAAAGGTTGCTGTTGTCTTGTATGTGCTTAATTCCCAGAAAGTCCTATTAACCAGGGACCGTGCTTCACGGAAGTGTTTAGCTGACCTAGGTGCATCGTAAATATAGTATATTATCCTATAGTGGTGCTATATAAATTGTCTGTTTCCATTTGATCATAACGATAAAGACGCAACGTAGGTTTTTCAGTGTCAGTGACACAGATACTGTGATTTAGAGATCAGATAGGGCGATATCTTAACAGCAGTGAATATTTATGGATATGCAGTACTTAAGCAGTTTGACAGACGGATAGATCCATTAGGAGGTAGCTTTGCAAGTCAGGCAGATTGACAGGTAGTTGGATGAAGCGATCAGAGATTGATGCATTATGATTGCAGCGTCATAGAAGTTACATTAGATTAGATAGGGAGGATAAGACATGCCATGTCAACACATTGATCACTGGATAATCACTCTGGCTTTGCATAAGTTCTAAGGTTAGATTAATCGCCTTGTTTTCTTCTCCAGTTAAGTCATCATAGTTTCAGGTTCTTTGTTGTCTTGCAAAGGACAACTTTCCTGCCATCTGTTGACAGATTTGTCCAACTGATCCAGAAATGTCTGTGTTGAGTCGAAGTTGAAATAAAATGAAATTCAAATTAGTTTTGTTATATATTTAGTTATTTATGGATTTATTGAAGTTTCTCTACATAATCTTTTTCACTGAAAGAGTAGTACCAAATGGTACATGTGTGAATGGTAATTACCTATTTAAACAGCCTACATGTGTTGATCAACAAGACCTGCTTTTTGATAATACATGCTTTAGGAATAAAACCTACCTTCTGAATAATACACACATTATGAATAATATATACTTACATCATGAATAATTCATACATTATGAATAATACCTTCCATAGAAATTATATAGATCTTGTATGATTATGGCATATTCACAAATGGTTACTTAATTACTTACTTACTTGTGTTTAATACCTACCTTATGAACAACATGTATTGGTACTTGATAAATCATGCCTACCTTATGAAAGTTATGAATAATATTTAACTTGTAAATAATGTGTACCTGTGTGAATGCTTGGAACTTGCTTTTTGGAGGTAATATTCAGTGAGTTAAGATCATTTTCTAAAGGTACTGACAGATGAAATCTAGACATACATGTAATAGTATTTGAAAGGAATACGATCTATATTAGAAAAGAGATTAAACTGAAGAAATTAAACCTTTCTCACCCTTTTGCTGCATTCACCCCTGTCACTGATTGTCATTTTTTGGGTCAGTGTCATGTGCTGTTTGCATTTTCAGTTGAATTATTTTTTACTTGTATTATTCAGTTTCAGTTGCACTTTTTAAAAATTATATGTTTGTTTCAGGTTTCTACATAGTACTTGTATTTTGATGTTGATTTCAGGTTTTGCATTTATGATTTTTATAAACTGATTTCCATTGAGTTTACAGCGTCTTCTCGATGTGTTTCAGCTTTTGTGATTTGTTCGTCTTTTGCTTTCCGAATAAATGTTTTATTTGCAGCATCATTTAATCTTTAGTGTTAACTTTTAAACTTTTTAACTTTTCAGTCTGTTTTAGTTATGATTGACCTATGCCTGGCCCAGCCCTGTTACACGTTTGCTCACATCTTATGGAGATCGAAACTTTAAATGCGATCTATTATAATATTATTATTCAAAGCCCTACAATATCAATGATCTGCATTTCATCTGAACACTTTTGAGTTAGGCATATCTCTGTCTTCAACCCACATGTTAAACATATCACTTGTATACTACAACTTTGTCCAGTTGCTGATCCATACATACAGTGCATTTGGAGACACAAGGGTGCTACATAAATGCTGTGTTACATTACATTACCAATACTTACCCTTCCAGTTTAAAAATCTTTCTTTGTGTTACCTGCAAAGTGTTTCTTGTTGTATGTATCAGTCTTACTAATTTAATTGTGAGTTTTATTTCCTGGTAAATTATATAACTTAATTAATTTTCATTTGTTATGTGTCAGTTTTGCGTATTTAACTGCAGTTTTATTTCCTGGTACAGTATATTATCTTCAGTTTTTTGTTTTTGTTTGTTTGTTTTTATGTTGCTGCATTTTCGTGATCCCAGCTGTCCGTGTGAATCAGAATAGCGAGCTTGAACACCAGAAAGCTACCACTTCCTCCATCCAGGCATACCACTTGGTTGTCACGTCTCTTCTGGGATTCTTCCTTGGAACTGTATTTGGTGCTATTGTCTTTCACTTGTTTAAACGTCATCGTCGTCGTCATCATCATCGTGAGAAGCAGACACTCTTTGAAATCAACACGACAACGAACATTGAGGTCAAACCGAATGATTACTTGACCTGTGATGAGGTAATACCTCTGCCTCCGAATCTTTCAGACGACTGTCATACGTATTCGACGCTTACATTTAACACGAAGGCCAAAGATGCGACGCTCAAGCGAAATGTTTCTATTCAGCGTTCAGAGTCGTTGATGAGGACAAAACTTGATCAGCCGGATGCATTCTGAATCCGGTTGGTTTTTGAACCAGGTGGATTTTGAACCGACTGGGTTTTGAACGATACATGCTGTGAACTAGGTGGATTTGGAAAGGGGTGAGCTTTGATCTGATGGAACTTGATTGGCTTGTGTTTTGAATTGGATGGATTCAGAACAGGTTTTGCTCAACAGGCATTTTGAACCAAATGGATTTTGAACAAGTTGGGTTTTGAACCAGATGAATTTGAATTACGTTTGTTATGAACGAGATGAATTTGAGACGTTTTGAGTTGAGCCTGACACAGGGATTTGGAACTGGATGGATTTTTAATGTAAAGGCTTTTTAACAGCAGGATTGATATTGTAAACAGATGCTTATGGCATCAGAACCCAGTGAATGTTGCTTTGCATGGATTGAACCGGATGAATTCAGTTTTGAACTGCTGAACTTACCAGTAAACTGGTTGATCTCAAACAGAACGATTTTGAATCAGAAATGTGTATAGTGAAATAAGCAGCATGATTGAGAAACTAAACGTGGATTCGGATTAGCACAGTTTCAAACCCCAGTGGGTGTACAGTGAACGAATAAAAGCATGAACCAGTCTCTGATCGAAAGCAGTTCAAACCAGATGGACTTTGAACACAATTCTCTGTGGACTGCTTCCTCTTTCAGCTTGGGCTTTAAAGTAACAAGATTGCTTCATCTAGCCTTCTGTTGACAGAACTTTTCACAATTGAACGCACCACTGTGTGATGACGTAAAGCTCCGTCAACTGCTGCTGTTATTTATTATGATTATGTAATGGAAATGGAAATGTTAATCTTCGAAATCTCTGCGTCACACAGAAGCCGCGTCAGGAAGACGAGCTTATTCGTGTCTAAATAAGTCCGTAATAGCTACTTTGTTTTGTCTATTCCGGTGCCAGGCTAGAATCCGGCGAGGTCAAGCCTGAGGAGACACTGTGGTGCTACGGTGGTAATCGGTGATGATGGTGGTCGTGTGGTGGCGCAGGAGTGGCGTCAGGATAGGATAGCTTGAAGAGTTCGCTGGAAAGCAGCGGAGGACAGTGCCAGCGGAAGAGAGGTGAAGTCAGCGGGCGAGATAAGAGGATGAGCAAACTGGCGGAGATCTTTTGGAAGATCATTCCATAGAGCTGGTGCATCACAGACTAAGGAGCGGTTGCAGAATTTCAAATTTTGTAAAGGGGTGCGCTGAAGGACTTTTAGGCCATCTTTAGTTATTGAAAAATTTATATGAAGTAAGTTTTGCTTTAGCCTTTATCACAATCAAATGTTTCTGTTCTAGTTGCTTAGGTCATCTGCATCTAGTCTACAGAATGTTACGTGCTATTTTTTAAATAAATTATCCAGATACAAGCTTTATTTTATCCTGAGGTCTGGCCAGTGCTTAATCCTCTACTTCAAGTTCTCTGCCTCTGAGCAGGTTCAAAGGACCAAAAGGGCGTCATTCCGGCAGGCCTTGGCTTCCTTCAGTTTACAGTACTCCACTTAGCTCACTCATCAAAGCATCCTCGGTTGATCATCACCTCTATGCTGATGACACACAGTTATTCATCTGTTTCTCTCCAAACACCTTCTCCTATTCCATAGATCATCTTCTCCATGTAGTTACCAAAATCTCTTCCTGGATGTCGTCAAATCTCTTGTGTCTAAACCCAGCTAAAACGGAATTCATTCTTATAGGCCTGCGCGATCAACTCAAGAAAATCCCAGAGCCATCCATATATATATACTCTCAACCTCGACTCTACCTCCACCAACACATTCACTGCAAACTCTCCTGTCCGCAACTTAGGCGTGATTTTTGACCAGCACCTCAGCTTCTCCGACCATATCACCCATCTCTCCCGCTCTTGCTTCATGCACATCCGTGACCTTCGCAGAATTCGCCCAATGCTAGACTTCAAAACTGCATCCACAATAGCCACTTCTATAGTCCACGCAAAATTAGATTACTGCAATGCACTCTTCTTAAACATCGACATCACTCAAATAAACCGCCTTCAAGCCATTCAAAATGCACTTGCCCGTGCTGTGACCAAAACCCCCAAGCACTACCACATCACCCCTGTCCTCAAATCTCTCCACTGGCTCAAAATACCCGAAAGAATAGAATATAAAGTCTTATCACTCACCTACAATACACTCCAATTCTCCAGCCTTCCTATCTCCGACAGTTGTTCACGGTCCAACCACTCCGCTCAACCCGCTCCTCTTCCGCCCTAACACTTCTCCGCCCTTCCATCACCTCATCACTAAAATTTGCAAATCGCTCCATAGCCATAGCTGTCCCACCCCTCTGTAACAAACTCCCACCAGTACTGCGAGAAATTTCAGATCCATCCTACGAACTCACCAAAACCTCACCACTTGCTATTTCTCCACAGGTCTTTCACACAAAACTGAAAACACTGCTCTTTCACAAATCCTATCCCGATTCCTCCTCTCCCTACCTCCCTCGCCGTGTAAACCCTAAACACCACCCTCCTTAGCCGTCTTACTGCCTACCTGACTGACTCCTTTGGATCTTGACCTGGAACCGATTCGACACCCCCCTGCCTATCGATTTTGATTTGACTAAGCGCCTGTGAATAAGCTGGTTCCCGCGACGTAGCTTTTTTGGGCGCTGTAGAAGTCTCGAGATTACGATTACGATTACCCGTCCATCTTCCGTCTACGTCTTCCTCTCATTCTCTTTCTCTGGCTTGTTTACTTTCAACGTAAAATGGCTGCTCTCTAGCTCTGCCCATATAGTGACCGTACGTTGATATATCAGGGAGGTTCGGGGTTGACCGCTTCCTTTAGAGAGGCAACACTAATAGAGTTCCGTCTCGGGGTACGACTGCCTTTTTCGCGGTCGCCGGATGGGCAACGTCCTCAGGATGGCCGTTCTCAGAACAGGGTTCCTTCCTTTACCGACAACAGTCTTCCCCAGGGCCGGTGTCCCGTGACAGAGTCTCCCCCCCTAAAAGTCTCCCCCCGGAGACTCTATTTCGAAACAGGTTCTCCCCCCGGCGGATCTGTTTCAGAATAAATTCGCCCCCCGGAGACTTTATTCTGAAACAAAGTCTCCGGGGGGAGAGAATATTTCATCCACCGTTGAAATAAAGTCTCCCCCGGGGAGACTTTATTTCATCGCGTGATACACATGAACCATTATCTGGAACTCCTCGTCAATTCTTCATTTTATAATCTTTGCCGACGATACCAATGTATTTCTATGTGATAAATCTCTTGAAATTCTATATAACAAGGTAAATAATGAATTAGAAAGGCTATCGGAATGGTTTAACCCATTAGTGCTTAAGGTCCCCGAAAATGGGACACTACATCAAAAATTCACATTAAATTAATTATACGTTAGAAGTACATTAAATGTAATACGGTAATTATCACGTCAAGATTTTGCTCAATCTGTTTGGACTGGAAATGCGCACAAAGAAATAGTTCGTCGGCTGAAAACAGTGCTGTAACCATACCATAGCTAACGTAAACATAGCGGACTTTTCTTATCTAATATTAAGTTATTTAATTTGCGTTTATTACAACGTTGCGTTTATTTGTGGTTTCACAAAAGGTTGGTATATGGGTAAAGCTTTACGGTGGTTGCCTATTAACACAGGTTAAATTTGGATGGCGATCGATGGTTAAAATATAACACTATTCTATACAGGACAGGTGAAAAACAAGTAAACTGAAACATTGTTTAGCATATGACATGTCAAGTGTTAACCAGCCTAATGTTTTAAAGAATGGTAAGCATAAAATTCTGTTTCAAAATTTGAGCATCAACCCAAACTTTATGAAGGTTCCATCATCATCAACAACAGTTTGGGGTAAATAGTCAAGTTGACTATTTAAATAGAATAGTAAATAGTAGGCCTACCTATAGAAAACTATTGAAACAGTAGGCCTATTTAAAATAATAAATACCTGTGGACTATTGCAAATACCACATGACTAAAAACTAGTTAGTGCCAGTTACACATAATCATTGAGGAAGCTTTAAATTTTCTAATGTAGTAGGCTAACGTTCTGTTAGTTTAGTTCTTGTTAACTTTGAGTAAGTCCAACTGTTCAATAGTTTCATTGGATAAGCAATAATCCTGTCAGCTATCTCCAATCCTACCTCTGGTCACTTTCTCCACTCTCCAGTCTCGTGTTCTATAGGATATGGGTGCTAGCTCATTCTGCCAGATACCCAAACAGCACTGGAAATTGGCCCCAGTCGTTGCCCAAATGGGCATTTTGGGTATGATCTGGGCTTCGGCAGAGTTTCTTCTGCCCTAACAATACCTAATGCTTGTGCAATAATTGTGTAGTAGCGATACGTACGTGTATGCCCATATATAAGCCTAATTTTGTTCAAGCATATCTTCTGACATTAGCTGCTTTGACTTTATCAAGACTTAATTGGCATCTGACTTTTCTATTCTGACGACGTCTGGCTTAATTCTTACTTAATTATGAGTGATGACTTAATTATTCTGACCTTTCTATTCTGACTTGACCTCCGACTTGACTTATTTGTGACTTAATTCTGATTTCATTAATTCTTATTTCTGACTTAATTCTGACTTCATTAATTCTTATTTCTGACTTAATTCTGACTTAATTATTTCTGATTTCTGACTTAATTCTGACTTCATTAATTCTTATTTCTGACTTAATTCTGACTTCATTACTTCTGATTTCTGACTTAATTCTGACTTCATTATTTCTGATTTCTGACTTGATTCTGACTTCATTATTTCTGATTTCTGACTTAATTCTGACTTCATTAATTCTTATTTCTGTCTTAATTCTGACTTCATTAATTTTTATTTCTGACTTAATTCTGACTTCAAAAATTCTTATTTCTGACTTAATTCTGACTTAATTTATTCTAACTTAAATGACTATTACTTGACTTCTGACTTGATTGCTGTATTGACTGAATTCTGACTTAATTCTGAAAGACTTAGGGGTTCCAAATTTTTGGGCCCGTTTGGGCAGGAGTATTAGTGCCCAAAGGGGCCCCAAATTTGGCATAAAAATTGATAACAAAGAAATTATTCAGGTCACTTCTACAAAATTTTAGGTGTATATGTTGACGAGCACTTAACCTTTAACGAACATGTATCTATAATATCTAACAAAGTTGCCAGAAACATAGGCATTAGCTTCCTTGGTAAAATAAATGCTTGAGTAATCTTTATCTCTAGACTGCACTGACTTCATCAAAGAATCGCAGAAAATCAAGCGCAACTCATATCAGCTCACACCAGTTGAAGGGTGGGTCTAATCCGCATCAAGAATCGCATAGAAGCCAGTGCTAGCTCGTATCAGGAAGCCAGTACAGTTTTAGTTATTCCCATGTATTAATTGTGTCTACCTCCTTGTGTAGCTAATTAGGGGAAGGTTTCCTATATTGGAACGGCTCCTTGATTGGAATTTTTCTTTTCTCGCGGAATTATACATGTTTAATGTGTCTGCGCTTGGTGTAGTATTGCGCTAAGTACGATTCATCATGGTGGATTGTTTGGTGGCGATAGGAGCTGTACTTCTTTAATAAAGTGAAAATATATAATTTTGGTACACTTCTTATAAATTAGTTGTATCGATAAGATCAAATATTCAACCGGCGTTACAGTGAACAACTTTTTAATTCCTACGCTAATCTGTAGCTAAGGTAAGTGTGCTTGAATGATAATAAAGGTCTGAGCGCGTGATGCAACCTATTTTATGGGACTAAACATCTTGTAAAAGTAGTCCCAGTTGCCTTGAATGGAACTGCTAAGTTGCCCTGAATGGAACGTTCCATTTAGGGCAACTCAGCCGTTCCATTCAGGGAGACTCGGATTGAATATATTTGTTCATAGAACTATTAGGCCCCTACTTATATTTCGAATGTGTAGATCTACAGAAAAGACTTTTTAACAGTTTTAAGAAGCTTCATTGATTGCTCCTCTATTGTTCTATGTCTTTAGAAAACTAATCTAGAAGTTCTTGCAAATGCTTGAATCCAGCACTGTTCAGTTTCATTATCTTACAGTTTGGGTTAATCTAACTGTCTTTTAAAACGTAGCATATATTTTAAAATTTAGATGTCAAGAGGACTGTATGGAGAATGGACTGGCGAAGATATTGAGAGAGCAGTATCAGCCGTTCAAAGAGGAGACATGGGACTGTCAGAATCATCCAGAACCTATGGAATTCCGAAGGCAACATTGTCTAGACATTCAAATGGAAAAAATAAAATTGCTATTGGCGACGTGAAGTATCATGGCCATGCATGTTCTCTCTCAAGTGATTTAGAGAAGGAATTAGTTGAACATTGCTTGCAGCTGGAATCAATGTTCTTTGGATTACGCATAGATGATTTGCGTGGGTTGGCGTTTGACCTTGCTGAGGCCCATAATTTAAAGCATAATTTTAATCAGGACACTCGAATGGCTGGAAATAAATGGTATTATGCATTCATGAGAAGACATCCCGAATTATCACTGAGAGAGCCAAGTAACATTCACTTGCCGATTGCCAATAAACAAAATCAGGTCGATTCAAGTCAGGTTTCAGTTGGTAGATGGGTTCTTGTAAAGTATAGCTCGGCCAACCTGAGAAACTGCAACGTTGGTCAGATAAAAAATTAAATGACAGTAATGAGGATGTTGGAAAGTTTGAAGTACACTTCCTAAAAAGAAGTAGCAGCAATGACAAAACGTTTGTTAATTCCTTGCCAGCAAGTCAAGATGTTGATGATAATGATGAACAAGACATCGCATGCTTCCTGCCTGATCCGTTTATCCATCGTGGACTTCACACTTTCTCAATAAACTTTACAGACTATTGTGTTGAATGACAATAAAAACTGATTTTGTTTAAAGAAACTTAAAAATTTAATAAAAAACGTAAAAAAATAATAAAAAACTAAAGACTAATTAGTGTTCCAAATAGGGCAACCATGTGTTCCAATGAAGGCAACTGGTTTCCTTAATTGGAACATTAGGGTGTCATTGAAAATGGTTAAATTTCCTCTGAAAGAATACATCTATGACTTTGATATAAACCACACTTGTAGTTTATTGGTAGACAATTGTAATGCATATCATAAGTTTCTAAAACACATGTAATTAACATGTTTCATCTCGTTTACCGCTTAAGCGTTTCAATTAGGGCAACTCTCCCCTATCTGGCCCGATACATCTGACGCTGATAATATTCAACGATCGATATCCAACACAACATCAGTGGCAGGTCTAACCCTCAAAGAATCAGCGTAAAGCTAGTTAGCGCTTGCTGGCAAAAACAATATAACACCAGTTAGTAAATGGGAAGGGCTTACTCAGCCTACTGATGACAGAATCGTTTAAGAAACAAGCGCTAACTAGTCAGAGCCATTTTCTTAATTAGCCTATAGATAAGCTATTACAATGTGTGTTATCGCTCCACTGCGTTCTAGTATTACACAAGCCGCCCGACATCCTAAAAGTGTTAATACATTATTTCATATTTTTTTCATTTTATATTTATTTCATGTCCAATTCAACTAACAAACATAAAAGTCACTTATTTAAAAAATGTACATGTTAAATCATATTTAAAATTATATAGAAAAGCAACCGAAATAGAGGGCGATTTTAGAATGGGGGAGACTTTGTTTCGTAGAAGGGGAGATTCTATTTCAATGGGGGAGACTTTGTTCCGATACAGAGTCTCCGGGGGAGACATTATTTCAGCCCGAGGGAGACTCTGTTTCGGGAGGAGACTTTATTTCGTGACACCGGCAGGCCCGGCTCAAGACATTTGGCGGCCCTGGGCAAATCGGCGGCTCTAGGCAAACCGGCGGCCCTAAGCACAAAAAAGTTGATGACCTTTTTTAGTCATTCACCTCTTTTTACGAATAATAATTAAATAATTTTTTAAAAATGGAAAATTGGCGGCCCCTAAAAATCGGCGGCCCTGGGCGGCTGCCCAGTTGCCCATATGGACGAACCGGGCCTGCCTATCCGTCTGCTAAATAGGACCGGCTATCATGCTAGGCTGTAGGTGTTGTCTGTACAGCGCCCTTGTAGCGGCATGGTCGCGTTACGGCGCTCTAGAAATTGTCCGTGTTATTATTATTATTATTATTATTATTATTATTATTATTATTATTATTATTATTATTATTATTATTATTATTATAAAAATATATTATTATTATTTTTTTTACCTGAGGTATATAGGATCCCTCAGGTGTCAGATAGTAATTAAATATGTTGATTCTGGAGTGGCCGTCCTGGTCAAGATCTGGAACAACGAAAGTGCTGTGGAAGGCAACTCCGTTGAAACGCTGAATAGCTATGGATATACGTTGAAACAAATAACTGGTTTCTCTTGGGTCTTCCGAAGTCTGGTGCAGGAGACGCCCTAGGTCGGTGAGAAATGCCAGTCCCTTGGAGTTGACTGGTCCCAGGGTCTCAAAGGCCAATGGGACAAAATGGTAGGATTGCATCAACTGAGCGTATTTCGAGTTTTTCCTGGACTGAGCCAGGTCCGCCGCACCCCCCCCCCCCCGCTCGTATGGCGGTTGTGGGCAGGTAGGAAGGTGCTACAGTATCAGCCACTGTGACATCCCAGGTCAAACAGCGACCGGAACGCCATGGTATTAGAGTAAGGGAAGGTGCAAAGGTCTTCACAACGATTTTTTACTGTATTCTATAATCTATAATCACAAACTTTTCAGCATAGATAGATAGATGGATGGATGGATGGATGGATGGATGGATGGATGGATGGATGGATGGATGGATGGATGGATGGATGGATGGATGGATGGATGGATGGATGGATGGATGGATGGATGGATGGATGGATGGATAGATAGATATATAGATAGACAGACAGACAGACAGACAGAGAGATAGATAGATAGACAGACAGACAGACAGACAGACAGACAGATAGTTAGATAGATAGATAGATAGATAGATAGATAGATAGATAGATAGATAGATAGATAGATAGATAGATAGATAGATAGATAGATAGATAGATAGATAGATAGATGATAGATAGATAGATAGATAGACAGACAGACAGACAGACAGACAGACAGACAGACAGACAGACAGACAGACAGACAGACAGACAGACAGACAGACAGACAGACATACAGACAGATAGATAGATAGATGTTAAGTGATAGCTTTGGCCAACGTGTTTGACTCTGTGAAGCTTCATCAATTTAGCTTTGGAAATGTCAGTAAAAAGAAAGTTTCAATAGTCTAGACGACTGGAGCCCAGGGCGTTAGCCAAACAAATCACGCATGTAAAAGACATTTAGCATTACATCTTCGGGTATCACGGATTATGTAGTGTGCAGACATGTATATAGAGTTAATGTATTTACTGAATAATATTGTTGGTTTGAGTCAAATAAAACGGCCAAATTGCAGGTTTAACAGCTGCGTTGTATGAAAGAAATGCCTAGGTGGATACAATTCAAAGAATCAGTTTTCCATCCTTAGGCCTATTCCAAAAGAAGAAATTCAGTTTTGGATGCATGGTCTTAAGAACAGTCTGCTTGCTGTCGTTCGTAAAAAGAGTTAGAATAGAGTGAGAGAGCTACATGAGAAGGAATGTTCGAATGTAAAGTTGGGTGTTAATAACGCAAAATGTGATGTTTCAGACCGCTTTAACTGAGTTAAACACTTAGTAAAACAATTAATGGAGTGATGTACGAAGTTCAATGGTTAAACTATGAGAGTAAGTAAACGGATGCAATACAACGAGAATTTAATTACGCGTAGACATTTGAGTTAATGCGAAGTTGCGAACGCGAGACAGTTTGTAAATTAGCGAAACGTTCTTTCACTATGATAATTTAATTAGGAATTTACAGATACACAGAACTTATTTGGAAGTAGTTCAGTTACAAGCAAACCCAAAATTACTCTTCAAATGCGTCGTAAATATTTATACCGTTCTCGAAATAAACTACAGATTATCTTCACATTTTATTTCTTTATCGCTAGTGTTATCTTCTTCTAGCGACGAAAACGCCACCGACAAAATCCGTAGCAGTGGCCAGCCTTGCAGCCGTGGGATATCCTTGCGTGTGTTTAAATTTCCCACCTATAAGTTTTGCGTTGAAACTGGCATCAACATTGCGTCTCCCGGTAGACAGTACTCCTCTCTGAGATATGTGAACAGCTAACAGGGTCTCTGTACAATCAACGACGTTCACTCCTTGTTGCAAAGCCGTGCCAACTAAGTAACTGTCATAGGCAGGTCGACCAATTACAACATCGGCCAGGCTTGACCAATTCAACGAACATCCTGCAATATGAAACGGACATTTCAATATTATAATGTGAAGGTGTTTTGTTAGGCTTTAGAGTGGGTAGGCGTGGTTTATATGTAATTATGCTTGCATAGTATAATGATATTATATATATGTATAGGACGCTACTAGGATTGGACCATGTAGATTTAGTATAGTGCATGCGGCCTTAGCCAATTGCAAGAGCTGTATGCGCATGCCTGTCAATGTATCCTGTATATAAAGATTGTGTGTGTTATTATTAAATTAGTCATAAATTGTTTGACTCGAGTGGTTGGTCTGTGAGGCTGACAGTTTCATTATGTTTAAACATTCATTTTGTCACAAAGACAATGTTGAAAGTTCCAAGAAATCCGTAGGCTTAATTTTTCTCTCTGTGGGTGGGCAGGGGCCCAGTGCATTGTTGTGTCCAGGACTCACAATGCTGTTAAGACGGCACTGGCTAGGGGCTCAGTTGGAGCAGAAATCTTGAACCAAAGTAAAACCTGCAGATAAAAAATCTTACGGCAAGAGTAAAAGTAGCCACAAAAGCAAGAGTAGTTAATTACTTTTTCTTAAACCAATTACTATAGTTAAACTAATTTCAAAGTAGTCAAAAATTAGCGTACATAAGCATCTTTAAGAGTAGTTAGTGCCTAAAAATGAACACCAATGCGTCAAACATTTCAGGAAGAAGAACTTTGAAAGCTCTGGATGATTTTACACGCTTTTCTGGACATACAGAAACTATCGCAGTATGTAGGCTTATGCATGTATGTATGCATGTATTTATGTATGTTTGTATGCAAATATATATTTATGTGTGTATGTATGCATGTATTATTTGTGTATATATGTATGTATGTATGTATGTATGTAACTGGACACTTACTATAGTCTATAGGTCCTTTTAAGTACCTAACCTAGGCTGGGCAATTAACAAGCAGATATCTGTTTCTACTCCTCTGTCTCTGTCTCTCTCACGCACACACACACACACACCCAAACATACACGCACACTCTGACACTAGCACACGCTTCAAATGATGGACATGACTAATTTCCTTTGTCTTAGTAGACTGATCTTCAAAACGGTTAATCGAATATGATTCTTGTGTATACGGCTTTACACAAAACATTAGTCATTAGAAACTTTCTTACCTTCCTTGGTAAAAAAGAAATAGTCGATAGCGTAAGCCGGTATAAGTCGTCCTTTCTCCTGCGCCAGTTTTTGTAGACGTTCAGGCTTGAAATGCTCGACAGTAACGCTACCATTTAAATCGACGGGAACATTCGTCCTCCTACCCGTCAATAAGACATTGTTATCCAGCGGTTGCATCCTCTGCTGAATTTCTACCAGAGTCTTAATAATTCCTTTATCAAATAAGATGTCACCATTAGCGTAGCCATACAGCATGGATTGGTATTTATCAAACACAGTTCTGTACATATCCTTAAGAAAAGGCGTTCCTGCATTGTTCACTCTTGTCAGTGGTAAAACATCCCATCCTGCAAGACGGGCTCTATTAGCAGTGGACGAGTTCGTAAAGTTGAGAAATACAACCGGTTGTATGTACGGCTTAAACGAAGGCCAGTTCTCCACAGCAACTTCTCGCGCAAACTGATGATGTGGTATCTCCTTGATTTCTTTATACGTCGTAAAAAGAGTTAGTAAATGTTTGAATCCACGTGACTTCTCAGATTTGTGTAAAATATTATTATTTTCCAAATACACATTCTTTTTGGCTGAAGAGCGATCATTATTTTCCATCAATGAGTTCCTGGAGTTGTGCAGAATAATTATCCCCAACACACTTATGAAGATTGTTGTAAGTACGGCATAAATTAGACGTCTTCTCATTCTTTCTTAGATGTATTGCATGCATAAAACAAATTACGCAATCTTTTGCGTTTAGGGCATTTTTCAATACGGCAATGACTATCAGTGACAAAAGCAAAATTCTGCATTGGTTCGAGTTAGTGTAGACTCACACCGTAAGAAAAATTGTCAATACTCTCCCTTAAGAGTTTCAAACCACAAATGCTAATGGTGAACTCACAAAATAACACAAATGATCAGCTTTATCAGAAAATGTCCAGATAGCTAAATAGTCACCGGCTGTGAGCTCCGGCACGTATATGTGAAATCGATCCCACAGATTCCAATCCATAGTTTGATATGTGACAGTGACATCATACTCAGACTTCCTGCATCGAGGATTTAAAAAAAACTGTGACAGGCGATGTAGTCCACTGCCCAGGGCACACGGTTGGTTGCCTCACCTTCCAGTAAACACTCGCAGATGGAATAAGATGCAGGTAAAGATATCTTCCGGATATATCTACTAAATCTACCGGATTCTCTGTGTTTCTTCTCGGTTACTACTTCAGTTCGGACTTTGCATAACGTAACGCGCCTTTGTTTTGCGGTTCGTTCGTTAACTAAAAACTTAATTTACGATATGTTGGAAACGCCACCTTACCGATAAGCTAGTAACCTAATTAGGTCGCTCAGCGCTACTACCTGTCGTATTCAACGTTCAACGAGAAAGTTTCTGTTTTACAATGGCTTGTGGCGTCCAGCCTATACTCGTCGACTGGCGGCGCCTGCTGTACTGCTCACCTGGGGTCCGTCTGGCCACATGGAACATTCGTTCGTTAACTAACAAGTACCTTGCGGTCGCAGAAGCCATACTTGCTGACAACATTGACTTGCTCGTCATCACTGAATCGTGGCATCGATTATCGACTGACGTTGCAGTCCGTCCAGAGGCGTAACGTCTAAAAAGTGGGGGGTTATACCAATTTCTTACATACACGAAGCAAGGCTGAAACTGCGTTCTTTGGGAAGGCATAATAATAAAATATTCATTGGCATTGTTCAAAAAGTGGGGGTACGGTACCCCAGTCCAAAAAGTATGGGTACGGGTACCCCTCGTACCCCCCACAAATTACGCCTATGAGTCCACCGTTCTCTGCCACCTGGATTTTCCTCAGTTGATCGCCCTAGGCCTGGAGCCCTGGAAACCGTCTCCCGCGGAGGTGGCCTGATCCTACAGTCCTACACCACCGAGATTCGCTTGGCGCGAAGAAGATCGGCCTTTCCTCGGTCCCGACCACCTTTGAGGCCCTTCCGATTACCGTCTCGACGCATCGGGGGCCTCTGGTTGTCCTTGTGGTCTACCTGCCGGCCTCTTCTCCGCCTACGCCTACCTTCTTCGACGAATTCGCCACCGTGTTAGAGCAGTTGCCCTATTCAACTCGCAAATCATCATCACAGGCGACCTAAATCTGGATGACTTCTCCGCGTCGGCTGCCGAGGATTTTCGCGCTATTTAAATTTGCAATTACCATTACCGTTGCCAACTTCCCACAGCCGTATACCTGCTTACGGGTTATCAGCTGCACAAGACGTCCACCAATCAGCCAACTGATCACACTGGGTCCACTGGATTTAATTTTGTATATACAGTCATTTCTTTTCTCAAAACCACGGACCATACATCATCTTGTTCAGGTTGCGCAGCATCCATCGTACAAGGTATCCGTGAAGCTGGAGAGCTTCATATTTTGCTTCAATGGTACCTTATATTGGTTGACTCAGTCATAAAGGCAACTGATGATGATGAGTGGAATCGAGAAAATGACCGACTCATGTCTGTATTTCAGTGACTAGAATATTCTTGAATTGCTCTACGTAAACTTGTTTGCATCCCAAGGGT
Source organism: Allolobophora icterica (assembly GCA_963556255.1). Lineage (NCBI taxonomy): Eukaryota > Metazoa > Annelida > Clitellata > Crassiclitellata > Lumbricidae > Allolobophora > Allolobophora icterica. The sequence goes on along the minus strand of OY744605.1, from coordinate 75,812,092 downwards.
TGAAGCTTCAACGAGGCAGAAAACAGAATTAGTCTCATGCTATGTCGGGTGACTCAGTTCCCTTGTTATGGCCGACAGGAGATCAAAGTCTAGTTGTTGTAAGCACGGTTTATTAATTCCAGGTTGCTTCGCAAATCCCGTTCGCTCGGAATAACGTTGGATGCAGTGATTTCGGATTCATCCTTACACAAAAACCGTTGTCTCTTCAAAGAGCCCGATCATGTACTCAATTCTATCAGAGGAACGCGCTAATGTATTGTGGTGATTAACGTAGCCAACGGTTCTGGAAGCGCTTCACCGTTTCTTCCAGCTTTTCCTCATGCACCCACAAACTTAATGATAATCCCTAACTTGCTTTCACTAATATTTAATCAATCAGAACAACTTTTGAAATATCTAACTCAAGTTAACTTCAGTGAAAGTTAGATAAAAGTTAAGTGATGTCGCAGTTAAACCTGACAGATATCATCTACAATTGGATAATCGATGTTCAAGGAGATTCGCCGGTAAACTGTCCTCAATAAAGACAATCAAGCGAGCATAGTACAAGGTTCAGATTTTGGCCCAGTCGCTTTCATCGTAATTGCCTCCGATCTTCAGCCTATCCATCCACAGAACCTGATGAGTAAATATACTGATGAAACGTACCTAATAAATAATCGGAGCTTCAATGAGAAATACTATCCTTCAAGAGCTCGATTCTGTTGCACGGCCATGGGTCGCACAGCATAATCTCAAGCTTAACACTTAAAAGTCTCGTGCAATGATATTTGCACGTCGCTTATCGGGAGTGTCGACTTACAACCGCTTCTGCCAGACATTACTCGAGTCACTTCAATGATCATTCTAGGCGTCGCCATTACCAGTGATTTAAAAGCTACATCAATAGTGGTGATACTGATTATGTGGACAAACAATAGGCGCGCCCCTCCCCACCCCATACTGCCGCTATGAAGACAATGGGAAGCTGACACGATAGGGTTCTGGGGGTCGGACAAACAATAGGGAACTGGCCCACGCAAAGAAAATATTTGCACTTACCATATAGTCAAGTATATAACTAAATACCTTTTAAGTCCCGGCTTCAATTGTTCGATTCTATTTCTAAGAGGTTAGCGTTAGGTTTAAAACCCTTTGACGATGCGTATAACAACAATGACAGCCCATTTGTCGCATAGATTCATACACCATTACAAATTCAATGGAAATGCTATCGGTCAAAATGTAATGACACGGCGTCATTTAAAAAAATATACTTAGTGAAATCATTCAGAAGCGGTTCAGTTACGCCATCTACCGATTACAATCATTTTAAAAATGTATAGGCTATGGCAGTGGTTTCTACCTTTTTTTATAATGACGTAACCTTACACAAAGCACTCATTGGCTCACGTAACCCAGCGCGTTCCACCCATACATAACGTGCTCATATGGAACAGACTACACTGCCGGCATACCCACATGGGGCTTTTTTTATACTATCCAAGGCGCAATTATTGGTATATTACAAGAAATAAATGTAATTGTAACTTGTAATGTTGGGATAATATTTAGATGTTAAAATTTTAAACTTTGAATATAAGATATTTACGCCTCCTGTGAACGCTATTATACTAGATTGTATTCAAATACATACCTTAGTCCAGCATTATAGAGTGGTGGCGTGAGCAGATTCTGAGTAGACTCATATAATATAGCCATGATAGGCTTAATCAATCCTTTTATTGAAGCCATATCAAGTACATGGAAAATACAACATAAAGTTTGAACTTTGGCAACAAGAGGAGACCCAAAAGGGATCTTGATCCGCTTAGCAGGGCCACCTAGTTAACATTTATCGTAATACAAGTAAATGGCAGCACAATCAAAACTTTGAACGGTAACATTATATATATATATATTATATATATATATATGTATATATATATATATATAAAATATAAAAAGCTGTTAATCTGAAACCTGAGACATATTAGTCCCAGTAGAAACCAGGAATTTGTTGTTAAGTAGGCCCTATAAATTAACATCTGCGAAAATTTCTTGTTTGGCAAGGCGTAATTTGTAGGGCACCTGAGGGGTACCCGTACCCCACTTTTTGGACTGGGGTACCCTAGCCCACTTTTTCAGCAATGCCAATCAATATTTTATTGTGCCTTCGCAGAGATCGCATTCTCCGCTTTGCTTCGTGTATATGTAAGAAATTGGTACCCTCTCCACTTTTTAGACCAAAGTTACGCCCCTGTTGTTTGGTGTCGTGCAACAAGAAATTTCAGTTAACGAAATAATAAAATTGAAGGGCATAAAAGTTTAACAGGGTTCAGGTTTGAAAGCCAATAAATAAATGCACAGAAACTATCACGCTCATTATTGTTGCAAAGAAATTTACGCGCGCAACAAAATGAGCAAGAAAAAGACATAAAAAGCGAATCCGAGGCGCGGTTAGTCAGTCGCCAGCAGGTGCATACCTATTGGTCTTTGTATGCCATTCAACTGCATAAACATTTTGTTGCTGCCTATCTGATCACAGACACATCCAGTCTTTCGCGTCTTTGCTATAGAAATGTGAATGAGTGATTTCGTTTATAAATCTCTGCAAAGAAGGAAACGTATTTGATACTATTTTTCACTGAAATGAAAACTGATCAACAGGTACCTGTAACTGTTGGATGTTGCACGAAGAAATGGTGGTTTTCTCTATTTACGATAACTGGCTGTTGCGCTGCCTTGGTAGTTTTCTCTTCGTTTTGCACTTCAGTACACCCGGTCAGTGTTGCATTCGCAGTGAATGCATTTGGGAACCGATTCCGTGACAATGGGAAGATAAACAATAGTCAGATAAACGAGACAAACTACTTGATTAACATGCATAATAACTGTTCTCGCTATGTTAGTCTTGGCAGGCCGAGGGGCAGTGGACTTGGAAATCAAATGTTTTATTTCGCTGCAGCCCTTCACGTAGCAGACCTTACTGGGAGAGAAGTTGTTCTTTTTGACAACCACAAAGTCGGAACTCTGGCAGCTGCATTTGACCTAAACGTAAGAATACTGAAGGACGTCTGCCCAAAATACAGTTTCGTGGAAGCCTGATGATCGCCTGGAGAAGATCTTGGTAAATAATTCTGTAACTTCGAACAAGTCAATAATTATTAACGGTTATTTCCAAAGCTGGAGATATATACGATTCATTAAAGATCGCGTCAGGCATCACTTCAGTTTTAGACCTGACACCAGACAGTTCGCTACAAAGTTCCTTAAGGCAAATATTCCACCTGGATGGACAGATTTTTTGCGAGTTGGCGTACACATTAGACGCGGAGATTTTCTCAGTTTGATAGAGTATGGTTTCAGTGTGGGTACTGAAGCATATTTCCAAAAGGCTATGAAATACTTCGTTAAGAATTATGGCCGCACACAATTTATAGTGACTTCGGTTGATAATTCCTGGACGACAAAATTTATTTATTTTAACGAGAGTGCATTGGCGAATATAACATTTTCTTTTGGTCATACGAATGTTCAAGACATAGCAATATTGTCAATGTGTGATCATGCAATCGTATCGGCAGGAACTTTTGGATGGTGGTCTGGATGGCTTGCAGGAGGTACAACTATTTACTATGCGGACTATCCTAGACGAAATTCGTCATATTCCAGGAAGCTGAAACGGGAAGACTATTATCCGACAAATTGGATTCCAATGGAATGATATTCAAATTTTCAAAAGAATCAAACTTGTTCGGTCATTTATTCTGAAAGAAGTTGGACCTTTATCGCAGTGATCAATATTTTTTGTAGTACCGGTAGCCTATCAGGTTTGGTAAAAAAAAAGTTGACGAGTGACATGACGTATGCCCTAGTATTACGAAACCCCACCATAGACTACAGGTTAGATCAAATACATCGAAGTGGAAAATTTTAAAGTTATTTCTAAAAGGCATTTTTTAAATCAAATCAAATCAAATTTTATTCCTGCAGCCAATAAAATAAACAGAAAAGTAACAGCATCAATGAAGAATGTCTTTTTTCTTAATTAATTGGTTACATAGGGGACCCAGAAGGGATCAAAGATCCCGCTAGTAGGGACTCCTAATTACTAAGTGCAGTAAGAATGACGGAGGATAAAATGATAGGCTATAAAGCGAACTGTAGTGAGGAACGATAGGCAATAGAAGGAACTGCAACCAGAAGGGATGGTAGCAGGACAATAATATTCAATCCACCAAACAGCAGCCAAAACAATCGTAGTTGGTCTAGCGTCAAGGAATCAGATGTCAGACCTGATCGTTTGATCGTTGAACGCGAGATGTTCGCTCCACATGTTATGGTGTCGGCTGGTATTTGTTTTGGTGGCAAAGGTCGACTGCATTTTGTGCATGAAAAGCAAAGGTAAATGCTGCATATTACGTTTTTCCCCTGCTTCCAGAGAATTAATTTAAGATTGCAAGCGTCTGTTGCCAGCTGGATTCATCTTTCAACAAGACGGTGCACCAGCGCTCTTTAGTGCAATGTGGAATGGTTTGGATGATAGTACTGTCTCAGTGGACACTATCACAGCTTTTAAGAAGAAGCTAGGGAAATTGGGCTATTAAGCGTTTTAGATTAATTTGCAGTGTTATGTTATGTTATGTTATGCTACTGCTTGTCTCACGTGAGATTGGCTCAATGTCAGTTGCCCTGGTTTCGTTGAGAAGGACCAATGGCGCTTTAACTCTTCGGATTTGAACCCGCTGGATTATCACGTGTGGGGAGCTATGCTGGAGAAATACCACAATCCGCGACCAAAGCCAAAAACGATAAGATAATTGAAGGTCGCGTTGAATTTGCTATGGGAAATTTACTTGTGGAACCTGTCAACCTGTCAAAAACTTTACCAAGAGACTCAGAACATGTGTGGGTACTGGTGGTGGGCACATTGAACACAAGTTGTGAAGCAGAATCAAGTCTGCTTGATACTAATTATTTTTGATGTAACTTAATAAAATCGTTTTTTTGTTACTTTTTAATGCATTACATGATTTTGCACCATCCAAAAACAGTGGGTGTACTCAGTGAAAAAGTGATATAACTTTGGTTCTACTTGAAATATTTTGGTGAAATTTGGCTTTTATACGTAAATATAAATTACTTTTAAGCCAGTAAAATTTGATTTAAAAATTATTACGTTTGGCCGAAATATTAGCAAAAACCTGCAGGGGTAACTTTTTTGGGCCCACCCTGTATATTCAACATTCGTCTACTACAACGCTTTTCAAACAAGCGGTGTCCGCGAAGGGTATGGCGGAGTCCGCGAGAGCGTTATGAAAATATTCATTAACTGTGATTAACACTGCATGGCTTTAGCATACACAGCTCGTGCTTTCAAGTTCATACACTGCTTATAGTACGCCTCAACTGTATGATCCGTACGGGTCCTATTAGGTATCGTCATAAGCAGGCTTGTATCGTGGAAATAGTCTGCCTGTTATTTTTGATTAAATTTTAAGTGATATATTTTAATTTTTAAATACTCTTGTACGCTAGCTGTAGGGCCTACCTAGAAAACTAAGGGCCCCTGGTCCAGAAAGTTTGATAGCCACTGGTGTACTAGATTTGAACGGTGTTATGGTATTGAAAAATAAGTAACAATACGGTAAAATATACTAACTGAGCCCTGTAGGACTTGTTACCTTTGAGACGCTACATTTATGTGTTAAAATGACATAGGCCTATGTTGTAATTGTAATTGTAACCGAAAACTTACATTGCGCCACTCAGGTCAGCGGCGCTTTCAACCCGCATCAATGCCAGCACCGGCAAAAAGAAAGGTTTCCAGACGCCTACGGAACTGGAGAGGAGAAGAGAGCAAGAAGCTCTTGGCGGAGAAACACGGGAGACAGTTGACTGGACTGTGTGAATAAAAATTAATACCAAGCTTCAGTTGTACGCGTCTGTTTGAAGACGTGGGAAATATTAGGCTGGAGGATGGGAAGAATTTAAATTAGAGACCGGCGTGACAACGGCTTGAAGTAATAAATCAATGTAGTTGATAGCCTATACGCTGATGTCTAGGCTACGCCACGTATGCATAAATATTCCACCCTCTGGTCATGTTCTGCCGTCACGCTATATCTATTATGTCTATTAGTATAAAGTATATAGGTAGATAATTATATACATGTGTGTGTGCGTGCAGTGCATAATGTAATGTGGGGGTTTCTGAAAAAAAACCGGGTTCTGCGAGCGTCGGCCAGAGGTTCCGCCACAGTTCAATATAGAGTATTCGATAACACACTGGCGTGAAGAGCAGTAGATACCAAGATCGAACCCCGTAGATCCCGGTAAGGTTTTTCAGCCTTCCACTCGCTAGATGGCCGTGGTAAAAATAAATAGACCCTGATGACGCCGTGTGGCTGCCGCTTAAATACAGTTATATTCGACTCCAGTAAGACTGTTATCATGCAAAACTTCCTTACTGCTATCTCTCGCCTAGGCCCTGTCAATCCTCTCAACCGTCTTCTCAAATATGCCGATGACTGTTACCTCCTAATACCGTCATCTAATAGCACAACCATACCTTCAGAACTAGAGCACGTTGCGCATTGGGCTAAGACGCGCAACTTGAAATTAAATTCTAGCAAAACCTACGAAATGGTGATTCGGAGGCCCAGGGACAGACGAAACGACGATGTTCCGCAGGTCACACCCGGTCTCCATAGGGTTACCAGCATGGTTATCCTAGGCATAACAATCTCAGATAATCTTGGCATTACTACCCATGTTAACCTCATTTGCAGTCAGGCACGTCGATCGCTTTATGTGCTGCGTAGGCCTACCCTGGTAGCGCACGCCGCACGGTCTGCAAGGACCATGCCTTTACGACGTGCTGAGAGCCACAACCTTATCCAGGATACTCCATGCCTCACCTGCATGGTGGGGATTTACAACCCAAGGGGATCGTGATAGACTGGGTGGGGTACTACGGCGTCTCATCAGGGTACGCTAACTCCCAGAAGACACTTCCTCCATAGAACAGCACTGTCGCTTGGCCGATTCTCGACTCTTCGCTTCAGTACGGAATATTCAGGGACATGACTGTCCTACATGATCTGCTGCCACCTATCAAACGCACAGGCCACTTACTGCGCCCACGAGCTCACGATGCCTGGAAATCCCGACCGCTGATAGCTTGTCCAGAAAAACGTTTATCATCAGGATGCTTTATGAAGCTGCTTAGTTTACGCTATGGGTAAAAAACAATATAAATTGGGGATAATTGAGACAAATATTAGTACCGGTAGCTAATATTAACATATTATTAGTATATTATCTGTATAAACATGTTTACATTGCTGTACACCAAAATGCGGTTTGCAATTGGTTCCAATAAAGAATATTCTATTCTATTCTATCATGTGCTTCTACTGTATACATGGCTGCCGTTTCTACTATATGCATGTTCACTGTATTTAAACACACGCAAGGATATCCCACGGCTGCAAGGCTGGCCACTGCTACGGATTTTGTCGGTAGCGTTTTCGTCACTAGAAGAAGATAACACTAGTGATAAAGAATTAAAATGTGAAGATAATCTACAGTTCATTTCGAGAACAGTATAAATATTTACGACGCATTTGAAGAGTAATTTTGGGTTTGCTTGTTACTGAACTACTTCCAAATAAGTTCTGTGTATCTGTAAATTCCTAATTAAATTATCATAGTGAAAGAACGTTTCGCTAATTTACAAACTGTCTCGCGTTCGCAACTTCGCATTAACTCAAATGTCTACACGTAATTAAATTCTCGTTGTATTGCATCCGTTTACTTACTCTCATAGTTTATCCACTTAACTTCGTACATCACTCCATTGATTTTTTTACTAAGTGTTTAACTCAGTTAAAGCGGTCTGAAACATCACATTTGCGTTGATAACACCCAACTTTACATTTCCTGCGAACATTCCTTCTCATGTAGCTTCTCACTCTGTTCTAACTTTTTATGAACGACAGCAAGCGGACTGTTCTTAAGACCATGCATCCAAAACTGAATTTCTTCTTTTTGAATAAAGGATGGAAAAATTTGATTTCTTGAATTCTATCCACCTAGGCATTTCTTTCATACAATGCAGGTGTTAAACCTGCAATTTGGCCGTTTTATTTGACTCAAACCTACAATTCAGTAAATACATTAACTCTATATACAGGTCTGCCCACTACATAATCCGTGATACCCGAAGATGTAATGCTAAATGTCTTTTAGATGCGTGAGTTGTTTGGCTAACGCTCTGGCCTCCAGTCGTCTCGATTACTGAAACTTTCATTTAACTGGCATTTCCAAAGCTAAATTGATGAAGCTTCAGAGTCAAACACGTTGGCCAAAGCTATCACTTAACATCTATCTATCTGTCTGTCTGTCTGTCTGTCTGTCTGTCTGTCTGTCTGTCTGTCTGTCTGTCTGTCTGTCTGTCTGTCTGTCTGTCTATCTATCTATCTATGCTGAAAAGTTTGTGATTATAGAATACAGTAAAGAATCGTTGTGAAGACCTTTGCACCTTCCCGAAAGTCTTTCTTTTCACTATATGCCTGATCTCTGGCTCTGTCTACGTTCCTGCTATATCGGAGTTAAACTTTGTCGAACCGCGGCCAAAACATAAAGAATTCGTTTAACGGACTTATCGCACCCGCAGGGTGAGAATTGTTGGGGGGTTGGGGGGTTCAACCCCCCTAGTCTTTCTTAGGACCCCATAGTAAAGTCTCCATTTCACACCCAAACTCCACATGAATCAAGGTCCAACCCCCCCAGTCTTTTTTCTACAATTCTCATACTGCGCACCCGTTGCTAGATAACTTCACGCACTGGGCTCCTCTACAGATAGTCTGATAACTGTTACCACCAAGAGAGATAAGATAGACAGTTAACTGAATTTAATCGGTATGGAAAAGACAGATTAAGGTCACTGTGTTATTTATAGGCCTATATGTTTATTGTTTATTGTTTATTGATTGCGTCCAGAAAAACAAAGTACAAGTCATGACAATATCAGTATATATTTGAACTGCTTGGTTATATTTCAACTTTATCTTAAGGCTGGTGTCTTCGAGAATATATAACTCCCTGTTATATATATATATATATATATATATATATATATATATATATATATATATATATATATATATATATATATATATATATATATATATATATATATATATATATATATATATATACGGCTCTTCGTATAGATTGTAGGTAGGTATAGGCGGATAAGAGCCCGGCAGGTAGACTGCCAGGACGACCAGACGTCTCCGATGTGTCGAGACGGTAATCGGAAGGGCCTCAAAGGTGGTCGGGACCAAGTCACCAAGGAAAGGCCAATCTTCTTCGCGCCAAGCGAATCTCGGTGGTGTAGGATCAGGCCACCTCCGCGGGAGACGGTATCCAGGGCTCCAGGTTTAGGGCGATCAACTGAGGAAAATCCAGGTGCAGAGAACGACGGACTGCAACGTCAGTCGATAATCGATGCCACGATTCAGTGATGACGAGCAAGTCAATGTTGTCAGCAAGTATGGTTTCTGCGACCGCCAGGTACTTGTTAGTTAACGAACGAATGTTCCATGTGGCCAGGCGGACGCCATCCAGAGTCGGAGCAGCCGAGGCCGGCCGGCCGTCCGATCGGCGGAGAGGTAAGCAGTAGTACAGCAAGCGCCGCAAGTCGACGACTATAGGCTGGACGCCACAAGCCATTGTAAAACAGAAGCTTTTGAACGTTGAATACGACAGGTAGTAGCGCTGAGCGACCTAATTAGGTTACTAGCTTATTGGTAAGATGGCGTTTCCAACATATCGTAAATTAAGTTTTTTGTTAACGAACGAACCGTAAAACAAAGGCGCGTTACGTTATTCAAAGTCCGAACTGAAGTATTGTTACCGAGAAGAAACCCAGAAAATCCGGTAGATTTAGTAGATATCCGGAAGATTTCTTTACCTGCATCTTATTCCATCTGCGAGTGTTTACTGGAAGGTGAGGCAACCAACCGTGTGCCCTGGGCGGTGGACTACATGGCCTGTCACCGTTTTTTTAAATCCTCGATGCAGGAAGTCTGAGTATGGTGTCACCGTCACATATCAAACTATGGATTGGAATCTGTGGGTTCGATTTCACACACGTGCCGGAGCTCACAGCTGGTGACTATTTAGCTATCTGGACATTTCTGATAAAGCTGATCATTTGTGTGATTTTGTGAGTTCACCATTAGCATCTGTGGTTTGAAACTCTTTAGAAAGTATTGACGACTTTTCTTACAGTATGAGTCTACACTAACTCGAACCTACGCAGAATTTTGCTTTCGTCACTGATAGTCATTGCCGCATTGAAATATGCCCTAAACGCTGAAGATTGTGTAATTTGTTTATGCATGCAATACATCTAAGAAATAATGAGAAGACGTCTAATTTATGCCGTTCTTACAACAATCTTCATAGGTGTGTTGGGGATAATCATTCTGCACAACACCAGGAACTCATTGATGGAAAATAACGGTCGTTCTTCAGCCAAAAAAAATGTGTATTTGAAACATAACAATATTTTGCATAAATCTGAGAAGTCAAATAGATTCAAACATTTACTGACTCTTTTTACGACGTATAAAGAAATCAAGACGATACCACATCATCAATTTGCGCGTGAGGTTGCTCTGGAGAACTGGCCTTCGTTTAAGCCGTACATACAGCCGGTTGTATTTCTCAACTTTACGAACTCGTCAATCGCCGAAAGAGCCCGTCTTGCGGGATGGGATGTTTTACCACTGACAAGAGTGAACATTGCAGGAACGCCTTTTCTTAAGGATATGTACAGAACTGTGTTTGAAAAATACAAATCCATGCTGTATGGCTACGCTAATGGTGACATCTTGTTTGATCAAGGAATTATTAAGACTCTTGTAGGAATTCAGCAGACGATGCAAACGCTGGATAACAATGTCTTATTGACGGGTAGGAGAACTAATGTTCCCGTCGATTTAAATGGTAGAGTTACTGTCGAGCATTTTAAGCCTGAACGTCTACAAAAACTGGCGCAGGAGAAAGGACGACTCGTACCGGCATCCGCTATCGACTATTTCTTTTTTACCAAGGAAGGTAAGTAAAGTGCAAGTAATGATTTGTTTAAAATCGTTGACAATGATCATACTCGATTAACCGATTTAAAGATCCATTAACCGATTGGAAGATCAGTATGGTCTACTAAGACAAAGGAAATTAGTCATATCCATGCAGGGGCGTCTATCCCCTAAGTCATTGGAGAAACATCCCCTCCCTCCTCTTCTTCCTTCCCCTTCCTTCCCACTCTCCCAATAATGATGGCACATACACTGACAGATCTTTCCCCCCATTGTGGATGGAACATTTGCTCCAAGGTTTCTACTGAATAGACGCCACTGGTCATATCCATAATTGAAGCGTGTGTTAGTGTCAGATCGTGCGTGTATGTTTGGGTGTTCGTGCGTGAGAAAGATATATATATATATATATATATATATATATATATATATTTGACCCATCCATGTTCATTTATAGGCACTAACTACTTTTAAAGTTAATTAAAGTAATTAAATTATCATAGTGATAGAAACGTTTCGTTAATTTAGAAACTTAACTAAGCCAATTTTTAACTACTTTGAAATTTGTTTAACTATAGTAATTGGCTTTCGAATAGTTATTAACTACTATTACTTTTGCGGTTACTTTAACTCTTGCCGTAAGATTTTTAATCTGCATGTTTCACTTTGTATGAAGTACTTTGTACTTCCACTGAGGAGTATAAAGTATAATTAGACTAGTATTAGTTACAGATTATACAGCACAACAAGCACTGGTGATATCATTGTCAACATAATAATTTGGAAACACTGAAGACAAGCTGGTTTTATATACAACTGAAAAACTCCTGCTGAAAAAGTAGGCAGAAGAAAGTGGTTAACTACAAACAGAGATTTTGTCATTGGACTTCTACAACTAATTTTTAGACAGTGTAATAAACTTCTACTTAAGTACATGAAAATAGTTTTACTACTAGTTGCTGACTATACAGTAGTTAACGTATTCCCATCAATGTCCATGTTTATAAATGTCCGTTTCATATTGCAGGATGTTCGTTGAATTGGTCAAGCCTAGCCGATGTTGTAATTGGTCGACCTGCCTATGACAGTTACTTAGCTGGCATGGCTTTGCATCAGGGAGTGAACGTCGTTGATTGTACAAAGACACTGTTAGCTGTTCACATATCTAAGAGAGGAGTATCGTCTACCGGAAGACGCAATGTTGATGCCAGGTTCAACGTAAAACTTATAGGACGGAAATTTAAACACACGCAAGGATATCCCACGGCTGCAAGGCTGGCCACTGTGACGGATTCTGCCGGTGACGTTTTCGTCAGTCGAAGAAGATAAAACTAGTGATAAAGAATTAAAATTTGAAGATAATCTGCAGTTCCTTTCGAGGACAGAATAAATATTTACGACACATTTGAAGAGTTATTTTGGGTTTGCTTGTAACTGAACTACTTCCAAATAAGTTCTGTGTATCTGTAAATTCCTAATTAAATTATCATAGTGAAAGAACGTTTCGCCAATTTACAAACTGTCTCGCGTTCGCATTAACTCAAATGACTACACGTAATTAATTTCCGGTTGTATTGCATCCGTTTATTTACTCCCATAGTTTAACCATTGAACTTCGTACATCACTCCATTGATTGTTTCACTAAGTGTTTTACTCAGTTAATCGGTCTGAAACATCACATTTGCGTTGATAACACCCAACTTTACACTTCCTTCGAACAGTCCTTCTCATGTAGCTCTCTCACTCTATTCTAACTCTTTTTGCGAACGACAGCAAGCGGACTGTTCTTAAGACCATGCATCCAAAACTGAATTTCTTCTTTTGGAATAGGCCTAAGAATGGAAAACTTTGATTTTTTAAATTCTATCCACCTAGGCATTTCTTTCATACAACGCAGCTGTAAAACCTGCAATTTGGCCGTTTTATTTGACTCAAACCTACAATTCAGTAAACACATTAACTCTATATAGAGGTCTGCCCACTACATAATCCGTGATACCCGAAGATATAATGCTAAATGTCTTTTACATGCGTGATTTGTTTGGGCTCTAGTCGTCTCGACTACTGAAACTTTCTTTTAACTGGCATTTCCAAAGCTAAATTGATGAAGCTTCACAGAGTCAAACACGTTGGCCAAAGCTATCACTAAACATCTATCTATCTATCTATCTATCTATCTATCTATCTATCTATCTATCTATCTATCTATCTATCTATCTATCTATCTATCTATCTATCTATCTATCTATCTATCTATCTATCTATCTATCTATCTATCTATCTATCTATCTATCTATCTATCTAGCTATGTATGCATGTATGTATGTATGTATCTATCTGTCTGTCTGTCTGTCTGTCTGTCTGTCTATCTGTCTGTCTATCTATCTATCTATCTATCTAGCTATGTATGCATGTATGTATGTATGTATCTATCTGTCTGTCTGTCTGTCTGTCTGTCTGTCTGTCTGTCTGTCTGTCTGTCTGTCTGTCTGTCTATCTATCTATCTATCTATCTATCTATCTATCTATCTGCCTATCTATCAATCAATCAACCTACATATATATACATATATATTAATATATTTATATACATACCTATATATATATATATATATATCCAACGTCCATCTCTAATAAACTTATATAGCCTCCTTCAAGAAATCTACCCAGTGGCGCATCTATAATATGTGAACGTTTATCATTGCTCCGAAAAACATTGCATTGGTTGCCAAAGAGAAGATCAACTCAATATTTGGCTAATTGCTTACACAACTCAACTTTTCAGTCAACCTTATTATCTTCAGCCCATGCTGAATTCAAAGATTTTTCTCTACTCGCCTTGGTCTTCTGACATACCATGGACAATGACAGCTCTCGGCAGGCACGTCTTTCTGTTGCTGGCCCTAGAATCTGGAACTCTCTTCCGGCAAACATTGCTGTGCATAGCTTGTTTTGGCCTTGAGATCTCAACAAAACTCAACAAAACTCAACTTTTCCAGCACGCTTGCTCGGTTTGACACTTGTTTCATCGTAACATACGTGTTCTAGACCGCTAGCCCTATGCTTCGACAAAGTGATGGCAGTTCCATTGAGCAGAGTGCCACCCGCCATTCAGAAGCTTTATAAGTTAACACCATGGTGTCTAACCAGAATCTGATGACGCCCCAGACATCGGAGTTGTGCTACAGCAATACAGTATATTGGAGCAAAATGTTGTCAATGTCATAAGCAAATTGTTCCAATGAAAGCAGATTTCACTCAAAATTGAATAATTTCTTATTGTCGATGCGTTTCTGCGTTGGTCCAAGTAAGAATTTTGAAAATCTGTAGGGCCTACAAAATCTCCAAGAGATAACAGCGTCTTCTTATGTTCTCTGTGATGCTGAAAAATTTTTGATTATAGAATACAGTAAAGAATCGTGAAGACCGTTGCATCTTTCCGGAAGTCTTTCTTTTGACTATCTGCCTGATGTCTGACTCTGTCTACGTTCCTGCTATATATATATATATATAGGAGTTTGTCGAACCGCGGACAAAACATAAAGAATTCGTTTATAATAATAATAATAATAATAATAATAATAATAATAATAATAATAATAATAATAATAATAATAATAATAATAATAATAATAATAATAATAATAATAATAATAATAATAATATATAATAATATATAATAATAAAATAAAATAAAAAAATAATAATAATAATATTAATAATAATAATATTTATTCTTTAATTAAGCGCCTGCAAACGCACTGCACTGTACATGTTATGCGATAAATCTTAACTACTAACAGAACAGACAGCCTGCAATACACGGCGCAAATTGCAGCCTACAAAGCATGTCCGCCTATGGGACTCGATCTCTGTACCTCTCGCACTCTACGCCAGATGTTATCCAATGCGCTATCGGGCTCCCCGATGCAAGATAACTTCATGTAGGCCTACTCATCTCTTCTACAGAGAGTCTAATAACTGTTACCACAAAGACAGACAGTTAACTGAATTTAATCGGTATGGAAAAGACAGATCAAGGTCGCTGTGTTATTTATAGACCTATATATATTTGAACTGATTGATAATATTTCAACTTTATCTTGAGGCTGATGTCTTCGAGAATATATTGTAGCTCTTCGTACAGACTGTGTTTTCATCGTCCACACAGACGAATGATAGGCGTAGCCCTCGTTATGCTAGATGTTCGTCGGCAGTTTAAGTACAGGAAACCACCTGTTTTTACTGTGTATGATTAGCGCTTAACAGATTCTTACTTGTGATTGTTTTGCATCTCCTTGCTTGTGATGGATTACTATTCAAATAGATTCAAAACAGAATAAAAGTCAAATGACATTAGTTGGCTTAGGCCTATATCGTGATACCTTAGCATTTGCACTTACACATTTAAAAGACTAAACGTGGTTCACTGACACAATACGTGCTATTAACTTCTCAGATGTCACGTTGAGAGACGTAGAAAGCTTTAAGCAAATGCTCGATTATGTTAAATAGTTTTGTTTGTAGGGTTACTGCGAAGCAATTGCATTTTAATTTGGATATCACGATGAATCGTCTCCTGAAACTGGTTTTTATTGTCATCACAGTTGCTTTGCTGAGCACTGTCTATCGCGTAAGTAACAAGTGAACAAAAGAATTGCAACAGCAGTAGTAGTGATATTAGTAGCAGCTGTAATAGGGGTTTTGTGTTATCTGTAGTTGTAGTTGCAATGATAGTAGTAGTAGTGGTGGTGGTGGTGGTGGTGGTGGTGGTGGTGGTGGTGGTGGTGGTGGTGGTGGTGGTGGTGGTGGTGGTGGTGGTGGTGGTGGTGGTGGTGGTGGTGGTGGTGGTGGTGGTGGTGGTGGTGGTGGTGGTGGTGGTGGTGGTGGTGGTGGTGGTGGTGGTGGTGGTAGTAGTAGTAATAGTAGTAGCAGCAGTAGTAGTAGTAGTAGTAGTAGTAGTAGTAGTAGTAGTAGTAGTAGTAGTAGTAGTAGTAGTAGTAGTAGTAGTAGTAGTAGTAGTAGTAGTAGTAGTAGTAGTAGTAGTAGTAGTAGTAGTAGTAGTAATAGAGATAATGATTTGCTATAAATTTACGAATTTTGCATAAATGGAATAAATATTCAGGGCAATTCCGTCTACGTCTTGATGAAGCATTTAGACTAATATAATAATAATAATAATAATAATAATAATAATAATAATAATAATAATAATAATAATAATAATAATAATAATAATAATAATAATAATAATAATAATAATAATAATAATAATAATAATAATAATAATGATAATAGGGAAATTCCGGACACTTTATTTTCAATATTAGTTGATATTCAAGTCCCTGAGGGATCCTGTTTACCTCGGGGCAAAAAAATAATAATAATCGTTTATTAAATTCAAACTGACAAGTACGCAGTAAAATTACATGACACAATAGTAACAGATGATAGCAAGTTTAACAGGTGTCGAATTTAACTGTTTGGCAGCCTGAAAGGGGCCCATCTGTCCTACTGCTCATTTTACAGTCCGCCCCTATAGGGAGTGTATATGGAGTGAAAAGGCTGTCAACATCCACGGGGCTAGCGGGTATCAAACCCGCGTCCTTCTGATCTTCGTGCCTGCTTGTATCCAGTCATTAACTATCTTCAAATATTTCAATGTCATATCCCGATATTTAGAGAACGCTTTTGGAATATCTTGAAGTGGTTTCATGGACAAACGAACGCTAGGCTAAGACCCTCAGGACTAATCATGTCCTTCTAAATTTCAGGTAAACCTACCTCGCTCACCACGGTGCATGTGTCAGACAGACAAGACAGACGTGGATTTAGTTTACATAGGAGAAACCAGAGTCCATTTGGACATAATTATGGATAACAGCACGGCTGACATAGCCTTCATGAAGTATGCCATATTTTCATTCACTCTTATCTAGATTGTTGTTAATTGTATTAGTGTGTAATAAATTAGCAGTTGAAGAATGTTTGTGAGGTGGCCAGACCGTTAGGCTGCTCGTAAAAGGTTTATTACTTATTAGCATAATAATTTTTTATGATAGTGTCGGAGATATGTTCAAAAGCTTAAGCTGAAGGCTCTGGTAGAGACGCTACGGAGGTGGGATTGTACGTAAGGAGTCCGGTCCAAGTTATAAATATATATATATATACATATGTGTATATATATATATTTCGTTTATTGAGAAAAATGGAGAGTTGTCAAACCGCAACTCATCACAGAAAAAGGAATGTATGTATTTATGTATGTATGCAATTATGCATGCATGTATGTATGTGTGTATATGTGTGTATGTATATATGCATGTATGTATGCATGTATGTAGCCTATATATGCATGTATGTATGACTGTATGTATGTATGCATGTATGTATGTCTGTATGTATGCCTGCATGCATGCATGCATGCATGCATATATATATAATATATATAAACTAACTACTATATATATATATACAGAGAGAGAGAGAGAGAGAGAGAGAGAGAGAGAGAGAGAGAGAGAGAGAGAGAGAGAGAGAGAGAGAGAGAGAGAGAGAGAGAGAGAGAGAGAGAGAGAGAGAGAGAGAGAGAGAGAGAGAGAGAGAGAGAACCGGATGAGGTCAAAAAAGAAATTTCCTCTGGTGATTCACATAATCGGAAAATTGCATATGTGCAGTGCGTTACACAATTTCGTCATACGCCGTTCAGATCATCCTTAAAATTATACTAAAAAGGATTAGAATGAAGACAGAATTTGAACAACCTGGATTCCGTCATAGACTAAATTACCGTTCAATCAGTTATCGACGGAGACAACAAAAATAGAATTGAAAAGAATTGTTCGTGGTGCAACCAATCAAACGGTTGAGGACCAGACTAGCGTGAGCGTCAGCGTTAAAAGAAGCAAATTCTTTTAGGGTCTCTGCACAGTGCTGTATAGGTTCAGATTTTATACATGATTATAAATTCAGAAAGAGTAAACATTTGGATAACAGAAATGACAAGTCTGAAGCAATACTAATATGGTTACCATTTATAAATTTTGCGTCAGTTTGGTTGTTTAGATATTAATATGCTTGGTTAAACCCTGTAATTCTTGTAAACAAATGCTGTGTTTAAAAGAAGAAACACAGAGAGTGACATAAAACAGTGGTTAAATTGTGGTCATTTGATTTTAGATTTATTTCAAAGCTTCATTACTCCTGTGAGAATTACATGCGTCTGGGAAAGATCTTGGACGGTGGGTGGAATATGTGCTTGGCAGGACCCTACATGCCACAGAAACCTTGTCTTGTTTATTCATTTGGGTGTGTTGAAATAAAATAAACTTGATATCTACTTTAACCTGAAGATATATAAAGTAGCACTTCTGATTTTTTAGACGCACTGAAAACTTACTGACTAACTCATTGGCTTGCTCAATGGCTGTCAGCTTTTGAAAATGTGTAGATTGTAAAGCACGAGTCTTGCTGCGGCACTTTCTTCGGCAAATGCATTCCTCTGAACCAGTTATGTTTAGGCCTAATCAAGACAAATATTCCATAGTAGTTTTTTGTAACTTGTCGTTACTTTGACTTTAGCTCTATCTTCTTTCATTACCTTCCCTGTGGTATTATTCTACGATTTGTCTCTTTCTGAAAATGTTATGCAGCATTTATCTAAAATAATAATGCCTATTTGTAGGTCTAACTTGCTCTTTTTTCTCAATGCTTGAAAATTTAATGTAGGCCTATAACTACGCTTTAAATTAAATTTTTGTATATCTTTATATGGGAATAGATTGCATGAAATATATTTCTTTGATATTTTGCTACTTCTTGTTCGGGCATTGTGTATATTTGTAGAATAAATAAAGATTTCAGTTTTGACGATGCTGTGTCTTCTGCGTTTGGCTGCAAAGTTCGTTCCTTCGATCCAAGGTGAGAAAATTTGGACAACTTTTTATAAAATAATTTACAGATGACTTGTTCTTCATAATTCCGTAATTTTTTTATTTTTTGACTGCAGTCTGGATAGTCACTGACTAAGACTAATTGTGGCAAATATAATTATGTGAGTGTAAGATGCATCACATCTTGATCGGAACAAGCCTCCTTTCTTCACAATTGAAACTTGAGCTAGCATAGTTGCTACGCGGGATCTAAAATGGCGGAGAAATAATATTCTAATTATGACAAACTCGATCGTTGAACGGAAGCAGGTTCCATGAACTGATCAAGTGTTGGAAGTTAGCGATGGCAAATTAACAGTGGCTCGTGGTGTGTATGGATCAAACAATAAGGAAAAATGGCAATCTGCGATTTTTCGGTGGGATCAACTTCCACCACACCTTGCTCTGTATCTGTTATTGGATCGATATGCTACGATCGCGATAGAACAGCCAGTCTTGTTGTCAAGACCTTAAACCTCAAGACCAAGACCAAGACCTTGAACGTCAAGACCAAGACCAAGACTTTGAACCTCAAGACCAAGACCAAGACCTTAAACCTCAAGACCAAGACCAAGACTTTGAACCTCAAGACCAAGACCAAGACTTTGAAACTCAAGACCAAATCCGAGAACAATACCCAAAAAATCACAATCATATCCAGACTTCTATTCCTTACTATAAAATTGTCAAGTCGGACTACTCGCTATTTTAATTAAAACATGAATCTTATATTTTATTCAAACAAAACAACTCCAAATGCAGACTGCAGAGAATTCCGAATTCGTATTTACAAAAGTCCATTTCATGCGAAATGCTATTCCAAATGCCTGTTGTATTTGATAAAAAACCAATTCGCTCAGAATTTTCTGCCCAAAACGTGAACTGTGTGGCCTCATGAAAATTCTGCCATGTGAAAAATACGTTCTACAGTGTTGATTATTATTCACTGGCACACAGAGCAGCTTTTCAAGAACCGGATGCAAATGTACAAATTGTGAGTCTGTTTTGAAATCATTCCATGGTAAATAACTGGAAGTCAAAATAAATGTCCAAAACAACAGTAAAGCCTCACTAACACCGTGTAAATACTGAAGCAATTATATTAGTAATTATTGGGTAAATTTTTAAAATCTTTACGTTTTGTTAATTGACTGTTCATATTGTCAAAAGTCTTGGTCTTGGTCTTGCAAAACCAAGACCAAGACTTTGAACCTCAAGACCAAGACCAAGACCTTGAACCTCAAGACCAAGACCAAGATTTTTGTTCTCAAGAACAAGACCAAGACTTTTTTAAACGAACTCGAGTGCACTCGAGACCTTGGTCTCGAGGACAACAAGACTGAGAACAGCGCAAACATAGGCCTAATATCTATTAGGAAGCGTATACATTATGTAGGGTATATTAGGCCTATGTGGTGCAGAGAATATAATTGTTGAAATGAGTGATAAATCTCTCATTTCTGTTTCAATCTTATTTGATTTCTGTATCATGTTCTTCAGCATGCATTCTGAAACCATCGGTCAGTCTAACAAAGTAAACGAGAAAGGCTGGAAGCTGAAAACCCTTCATACTCTTGTCAATGAATTTAATGAATCTAAAGTAAGTTTAAACCATCATTGACGCCTGATTTTACAGGTAATTGATTACCTATTGTAATTATTGATTACCTAAGGATCGATATTGAAATAAACACATAGGCTGTGTATTGGTAGTCACTGTTTATTCAACTGGGATTAATACATTGTACAGGATATATGTACCGTAGTTGAGAGGTGCAGATCTCAAACGGCACAAATCTTTTTAAAGCAACTAGAACAACCAAGGTTTTTAGTTCTAGAAATGTTAATTTTTCAAACTAGTCTCGTTTCCGAGGTTCGATATTCTTGAAATTCATCTGCTAACAGTTTCTAAGGTCTAGGATAATTTCTTAATTTAACTTCTAGCCTGTTGACTGCGTAGTATGGTTATTTAACGTAAAAATTTATATTTAGAGAAATTTCGTCGTAGAGAAATTTCAGAATTTTATTAGAGCCGAAAAAGAGTCCGTGGGTAGTCTAGATTAAAAAATTGGAACCTCATTCTTTCAGAAAATAATTGACTACCTAAAGATCGACATTGAAGAAAACGAGTGGACCTCACTGGTTCCAATGCTCTCCGACGGCACACTGGTCAAAGTCAAGCAACTCGGAATAGAAGTGCACATGGCCGAGAGTGATGCAGTTAGCCTATTTCGAAAATATTTACTGCTAAAGCGACTGGAAGATTTGGGATTTCGAAGATGGTTCTTCGCTCCAAATTATGATAACATGAAACGAACGAAAAACGGTTTCAGAAGCTGTTGTTACGAAATGATTTACATCAACGTCAACTATTTAGAAAATTCACACGAGAGCAGTTCATAGTTTCTCGCGTTTAAAAGACATCACCGTGTCTAGGATTATAGTTTCTTGCTAAAACACGAACAGAAAAGCGGATATCGGTTTACTGAGAACAATGCAGCATAATGACAATGTTTCTTCGACCTTTTAAAGTTTATCTTTAAAAAATTACTTTACTATTGTTCAACTTGTAATATTAACGGTTTTATTATGTTGTTGGGAGCTATCGTACAAATAAAATGATGAATGTAAAATAAAATAAACACCTGCATATTTCAACACATAGGGCCTAGGTCTACTAATGGAGAAGGCTTGATAGTAGTTGCGTTTAATTTATAGTGATTTTGTGGCGGACAGGCCATAAGGCTTCAATAATAGGCTATATTAATTATTAATAATACCTATTGTAATCTTATATAATTTACTCATAATAGCTTGATATTTAAGTTGTTCAGTACGCTGTAGTTTGTTTTTGACATTTTAGGCCTACCGTTTTAATTTACTAGGCCTAATTCAAATCAAACCACGCCTTCATGCCCAATAATTGATACCTGAAAATAGGGCGCCGCTTAAACTAATTTTGAAGATCTCTCTCGATCTTAGACGCCTTTATTACAGAAGGTGTTAAATGTGTGTACATAATAATTGACGATTCATGTAGACGGAATCTGCTGACAGTGTACGTGTTCTTCTCTTTCTGCAGACAAACGACTTAGGTGCCGCCCGAAGAGTGCATTTTTGCTCACGACGTGTGTTTCTCGTTCCAGAGTGCTTGCTGTCCTACAGTGATAATAGCAGAAATTGTGTGAATAAAATATCACAAGAAACACAGGAACTAGGTAAAAGAATAACTGCAAAATTGAACAACTGTGGCAATCATAAACGGAAACACGTGCACTGATCTGGGCGACGATGAGGTTTGAACAAGATTTGTTCAATTCTGTCTCCGACCATGTTGACTTTAGTCCGCCATGTTCACTCCTCGCGTCACGAGATCCCCTCACATTGTCTAAGTCTTCGTCTGTCATAAACCTACAGTGAGCTTACTTCTGACCGATCGTATCATGATTTCAGGTTTATATTCAATTGGTGTCTTCCTACACGGATTTACCCTTGAATACAACCTCACTTGGAGCAACCATAGACTGACGCATTGTATATCTTGACAGCGGCGCTATAGAAAGACCTTAGATGAGAATAGATATGAATAGTTATGTGTTGTTTCAATTTGTTACTCACCAGATGTCGCAAGACGATTCACAGAATATGCTGAGTGCTTTCTGACGATATGTTCTTCTCATTCTCAATACCAAGTGGAAAGACGACGTAATTAGTGCAGACTAAAGGAGCCGACACACGTCTCTCTTTCCTTGAGTCGACGCAGGCGACATTTCCCAGTGCACACAATCCAGCGCCTCTTCACACGTGGTATCATCCAGCGCCTCTCCATAGGCGACATCATCAAGCACCCTTATAAGGGCGACATCATTCAGGGCCTCTTCACAGACGACATCATCAAGCACCTCACCATAAGCGACATCATCCAGCGCCTCTTCACAGGTGACATCATCCTGCGCCTCTTCACAGGTGACATCATCCTGCACCTCTTCATAGGCGATAGCATCCAGCGGCTCTTTACAGACGACATAATCCAGCGCCTCTCCAAAAGCGACATCATCCAGCGCTTCTTCACAGGCGAAATCATCAAACACCCTTATAAGGGCGACATCATACAGCGCCTCTTCACAGGCGACATCATCCAGCGCTTAGTCACAGGCGAAATCATCAAACACCCTTATAAGGGCGACATCATACAGCGCCTCTTCACAGGCGACATCATCCAGCACCTCTTTACAGGCGACAGCATTCAACGCCTCTTCACAGGCGACATCATTCAACGCCTTTTCACAGGCGACATCATCCAGCGCCTCTGCACAGGCGCCATCATCAAGCCCCTTTATAAGGGCTACATCATTCAGCGCGTCTTCACAGGCAGCATCATCAAGCACCCTTATAAGGGCGACATCATTCAGGGCCTCTTCACAGACTACATCATCAAGCACCTCTCCATAAGCGACATCATCCAGCGCCTCTTCACAGGCGACATCATCCAGCGCTTAGTCACAGGCGAAATCATCAAACACCCTTATAAGGGCGACATCATACAGCGCCTCTTCACAGGCGACATCATCCAGCACCTCTTTACAGGCGACATCATTCAACGCCTCTTCACAGGCGACATCATTCAACGCCTCTGCACAGGCGCCATCATCAAGCCCCTTTATAAGGACTACATCATTCAGCGCGTCTTCACAGGCAGCATCATCAAGCACCCTTATAAGGGCGACATCATTCAGGGCCTCTTCACAGACTACATCATCAAGCACCTCTCCATAAGCGACATCATCCAGCGCCTCTTCACAGGCGGCATCATACAGCGCCTCTTCACAGGCGACAGCATACAGCGCCTCTTCACAGGCGGCATCATCCAGCGCTTAGTCACAGGCGAAATCATCAAACACCCTTATAAGGGCGACATCATCCAGCGCCTCTTCACAGGCGGCATCATACAGCGCCTCTTTACAGGCGACATCATCCCGCGCCTCTTCACAGGCGACATCATCCAGCGCCTCTTCACAGGCGGCATCATCCAGCGCCTCTTCACAGGCGACATCATCCAACGCCTGTTTACAGGCGACATCATCCCGCGCCTCTTCACAGGCGACATCATCCAAAAACCCAAAATCCGAAAAAACTTTTTTCAACTCTGGTCTGGACAGTCAGCAGAGGCTTCCGGTGTTACGTTAATGCGCGTGAAATGGGGCGTTTTGTTTACAATGTTAATTTGTTTCATATTGAAGATATTGAAGATAAAAATAAATCTGTTTTCATTATGAATTTCTGATAGTATTTCAGTTCTGTCTCTGTTTTTCTGTTTCTGAAGAAATTTGTCTATATTGAAACATAATCTTTTAATATTTGAAGAAATTCTCCTGTCGATTTTTTTTGGGGGATTGCCCCGGCTCCTCAATTATTTGGGGGGCACGTGCCCCGGCTGCCCCCCCCCCAGAGTCTACGCCTGTGCATTCGTGCATGACGCTATCTAATTCAGTAAGTATGTACGCAAGAGAGTAAATGTTACTTATAGGGACTCTGAATATACGAAGTGCTGCGAACGAGTTGATGCACTGCCGAGGTCGTTGACTGTTTCATAAATAATTAATAAATTGTAGAGCTGCAGAGGTCACTTCCGGCTATGGGTCATCCACTACGGACGTCCGCAATGAGAAGCGAGAGGGTCAAATTGGTACAAAAATAATGTGGATAATGGGAACGGATTTATCTCCAATGCGGGCCTAAAATTGATACTCAAAGCTCTTTTCGTAAAGACTGTGCCTTAGACGCCAACTGCAGTCTTCTTCTTTCCCTTCAGGCTCGAATTAATGCCTCTTTGGAGAGGGGTCTGCAGCCACTCGGAACCTTCTCTTCCACTTGTTTCTTTCTTGAGCATCTTCTTTCTTCAGTTTTAGGAGTTTTAGGTCTTGTCGTATCGTGTCTTCCCATCTCTTCCTCTGTCGTCCCCGACTGCGGCGTACGTCCATATACCTCTGCATTCATGATTCTTTTCACATAGCTATCATCCTCTTTTCTCATTACATGTCCATACCACCTCAGCCTGGTCTCTCGTACTTTGTCAGTTATACATGCCACCCCGAGCTTCTTTCTGATGTCCACATTTCTTTTCCTGTCCTTCAGTGAGATCCCAAGTATCCATCGTAGCATTCTCTTCTCTGTTCTCTCCAGTAACCCTTCATCCCTTTTTGTCAGCGCCCAGGCCTCTGCTCCATATAGCATAACCGGTCTTACCATTGTTTCGTATACCTTTCCCTTGAGTTGAGTTGGCATTTTGGCGTCACACAACACTCCCGTTCAATCGAAAGTGTATGAAGATCCATAGAAAATTTTGGAGCAAAGTTTCACAACCGGATGCCCTTCCTGACGTCAACCCCTTTCGGTTTGGAACCTAGCCTTTAATGCAAGCACCTACTCGCAAGGCAGCGAGGGCTTCAGGCTTATTTAAAGGCGGCCTGTACTCGCCTTGTCACATGACCGTCATAGAGCATCTGCAGCTTTTATCATAGGATGCGGTGCCACCCACATCCCATACCGCGCCCTGATAGCCTTGCCGCTGTTGGTCCGCGACTGCTTATTCGACAGGGTAGGCCTATACCTGCTTATTTCGCAGCTAGCCTCTATATCTAGAGGTCGTTCCACTATCCGCCACCTGTGGACGCGTGTGGTAGCAG
The DNA here is from genome assembly GCA_963556255.1 of Allolobophora icterica. Taxonomy (NCBI): domain Eukaryota; kingdom Metazoa; phylum Annelida; class Clitellata; order Crassiclitellata; family Lumbricidae; genus Allolobophora; species Allolobophora icterica. The sequence goes on along the minus strand of OY744605.1, from coordinate 75,786,381 downwards.
TACAGCTCTCCCCACAGTACAGCTCTCCCCCACAAGTACAGCTCTCCCCCACAAGTACAGCTCTCCCCCACGACGCCAACTTCAGTCAGAAAGCAATTTTTTTTATCCATACTGCGTTGGATCTATTTAAAGTCCCTTTAATTGCTGAACGTAGCAGTATGGAATACACACTCTCGCAATACATGAAGTCCTGCACGATCAGCAGAGTAGCCTAATCTAGACCTGCCTTAGTACTCTTTTGGAGTGTGGACGCCACAAATGGGGTGTTGACGGTAATGCCAGACACGGACAAATGGAAAGATACATTTAGATACATTGGCAAGAGGCAACTAGGCTGCGTTCTATGTATACTCCTCTGCGGATCGCCTCCCGAATGTGGCTTATTAAATTTTCAGAGATTTAAATCTCGGGCTACCACGATCCGTAGACTCCGTACACGGGGACCTTTAAATGGCGTGGTGCTTATTCAAACAGGTAGCGGTGGTGAAGGATCTCACCCGATCAATTCATTGAAAAATGAGCAGGGTCATGGCCATAAGACCGCTGTATAAAGACGTGTAGGCTACTAGGCATGCATTTACAGTGAATTCTATAGCTGGTCTCTGTAACGCGGCTTTTTTGTGGCGCTCGGAAATTTCTGAGATGTTACATGTGTCCGTCAAGTCGGATAGAGCCTGACGTCATACCTCGCTCATTCGAACCTTGGATATATCGATTATCGAGCCCGGTTGACGTTGGTCCCTTGCGGTTTGACACAACAAAGTTTTGCTGTACAGGATTTAGTAGGTAGGCCTACTCTGATTTTGCCGCGTTCAGACAAGGGACTCACATCGAACGCAGTACAAGCTGCACAGCATATTATCGGCTACATTATGCGACAACAGCTTGTCCGAATTACTCCGGTCAGCAGGCAACAGACCTGCAAAAGAAGGTCAGACTATGTCCTAAGCCTAAGGACGGTAATTTCGGGATACTGTTCGTATAGTAGCAGGGCTGTAGTGGTAAAATTTGAGGTGAGTATACGCTACCGGTGACCAGCGACGTAAAAAAAAATTTGAAGACCTTTTTTTGGAAAAATTTCAGACTTTTCACCAATTCTCAAAATTTTCAGCCTTTTTACGATTTCGTCTCTCAAAAAGTTGATGACCTTTTTTTTTTTTTTTTAGTCATTCGCCCTAAAAACCTTGAAAAACCTCTATTTTTCTCAAAATTTCATCCTCAGAGGTAAGTATACGCTGTATACCCGCGTATACCCTCGTCTCGAGCGCTGAGTATACGCTCTCAAATTTCTCTAGAGGTAAGTATACGCTGTATACCCGCGTATACCCTCGACTACAGCCCTGTATAGTAGCAACCATAGACTTAGGGTCTATGACCTCAATTTAATTTATTCCTTTGAAAGCCGTCTTGTCTAAAAATTTCTGTTGTAATAGGGGGCCCTCCTTAGCGGGATCCAATCCCTTCTGGACCTCCCAATTGAGCTCAACTATTCGATTTGATTTTGATTGTTATTACTCCATATTCAAAGGCACTCCCTTTTGAGTGTGGCATTGTAGGCAGTTTACTCCTGGGCCTGTCAGATTTGATGTGAACTTTGGACTTGTGTGTACGTTGACCCAGGTATTGTATTCTGCATTTGTTTAATTTTATATATCTCTGTTTCTCTAGCAATCTGGGAACTGTTACCCAGTTCAATTTGTTATAAATTATGTACTTTTCAGTTGGTTCAATAAAATATTATTTTATGTTATGTTAGGGGCCATCCACATATTACGTACGCAATGAGGGGAGTGGGGTCGGATTGAGGCGATTTTGCTTACGGGTGCGAACGGGGTGGTGGAGGAGGACAAATGTGTACGTACGCAAAATAAAGTACGCTTTCGAACAGGGGGTAGCGGATTTGCGTACGTAATATATGGATGGCCCCTTAAGCATCATGCATTACGATGCTGCGTTGTAAGAGGTTCCAATTACATTTTTATTCAGTAGATGGCAGCAGCTGCTTCGTATAGAGCTTTTCTTAGCTTTTTCATTCCATTCACGAAAATGCGCCAGTTGCTTCTAACTTTGAAAGACGGTCTTATCATTTTCCATTCTATTCAGTAGGAAGCGCCAGTTGCTCCTTGTTTGGAAACACGGTATTGTTTATGTGCATATAATATTCACATACGTACGTACATTCAAGTGTATTTGCACTCAAAAGAACAGGTATTCGTTATCATTCAGTAGATGAAACCAGTTTCTTCAATGAAAGGGTCGTGTAGCCTTCATTCTTTTCAGAAAAGCTGCTTAACTGTAACGTTTCTCAAAGTCGCGTTCAGTCTAATTCAGTAGATGGCGCCAGCTGTTTAATTTGGTAGGAGGCCTTCATAAAACTGCATAAATTCATATTGCCATTCAGTAGCTTCCTACTTTGAACGCATCCCAAGCCTCATTTATTGTCATTCAGTAATGTCTCCACTTGCTTCTTGAAGGGAAACGCCAACGATATTAGAGGTAAACGCTGAGTTCATTCATACAGCCTTCATGTTCAGAGAAGGCTGTACGAAGTAATTTTGCCACTACCTTCACAACAATTCTGAAGCTATCATCATAGTTGTATTGTCAAAGTAACACTCATGCAACAAACACGCCCACAGTACTTTAACCAAATGTTCACTTCGCCTCATTTCTGTTCATTTATGTTACAGATATACACAACATGAAAATAGGTTGATTTAAAACAACACAGTAAAACACTAACAAACGAACAAACTTTTAAAAGAACAGTTTCCAAGTTGTGAACGAAAAACAGGATTTCCGGCATTTTCGAAAAAAGCAATTACAAACGCGTCAGTAAAACTTCAACCGGAATAAAACATTAATTACAACAACAAAAATTCCAAGTACAGTTTGAACTTACTAACAAGAAGTCATCAGAGATCTGAACACCAAACCTTATGATACAGCGTATAAAACAGGCCATGCACCAAAAAGGATAATTCCCTTAAAAAGTCAATAATCTACGCTGCAGTTCCTGCACAGCATCATTAACCAGTACAGCATGCAAGTTAGTGGCTTTGGGGAACATACCACTACCTCGTGTTAAACGAAATGTTTAAACCACGTAAATAAGTCCACACTGCACAAGTCTGCAAGAAGCGGAGAATTTGAGGATTTTATGGGTTTAAAATCTTACTTTTTCTCTTCTTGCACATAAATAAGTATTAAACTGCAGAATCACAAGAAAGAATTATGAGTGCTAGTTCTTACCAACACATGCCAATCAGTAATAACTATGGTAATCGGTAAACATAACGGAATCAATACTGTATCTTAAAGACAGAGAATCACTGCCATTCAAACTGTTTCTACATCACAACTTTGATATCACAAATAAACTGAACACAGGGACCTCAGACACCCATTCACATTCTCAGACAGACACCATCATGCACATACCTGACGTTTCTTCAACTGCTTGTGAATTAACCTTTGCAACAACTGAAAAAAATGTAATGCAAACCCGCATTTTGCGAACAAAAACAAAGTCGTGGAAAGTGTCTAGATTTATTTGGCTGCATTTTTTTTACATCGGTCCAAGGTCATCGTCTAGGTCCACGATTTTTGGACGGCGGCCGGTCTTTTTCTTCTGTCGTCCATGAACTCTGACTTGATGCGTTAGCAGATTGCACTGGTGCTTGTAACTGGCTCCACAGATATTACACACGTACTTGGTCACAGTCAGCTTGCCGTAAGAGAACCCATCGGACGCTTGAGTTTCGACCTTCGCTCTTAAGCCACCTCTGCCAGTTGCTTTTGTTCTTGCTTGGACCGATGGCATTGTATATTCAGACGACGTTAACCACTCCGCACTACTCAATGGCTCTGGTTTGCTTTCATGGAAACAAGCATTGTTGATCCTTCCACGACCTCTGGTAACGGTTCTACGTTTTCTGACAATAGGATGAGATCGATTGACTGCCGGCCGGTTGATTAGTCGATCCGGTGTCGGGAATTGTGAAGTGTCTGTCCAGTGAACGAAATCACTGTCCTACAAATAATTGTAATTGTAATATAAATTGTAAAATACAGAATGCTACTACTTAAAATTCAAGAGTCCAAGTCCCCAGTTACCCTGTCAGTACACATATGTTGGACAACATTGGTCCGAAACTGTACAAATGTGTATGTGCTGCTGGATATTTATTTATCAAGCCTGCTTTGGATTTCATATACCCCGGTATATTTCATTATATTTCTGGCCCATTTAAACCCATTAAGCTCATTCGTTTTAACCTGTTTGCCACCTAAGTAAATTAGTTTAGGCCCATTTTAAGCCGTTAGTTTAAAAGCGCAGCCATTTACTGTACATTTAAATTTACGTAGAATTAAGTGTGAACCGATCATCCACTGGCATGTCGACATTTTGTAAACAGTGACGTCACTGGTCATGAATATTCATTAGTTGGAAGCAGCCAATGAGAGGAGCGTAACATGCAAATGTTCACTTCGCCTCATATCTGTTCATTTATATTACAGGTCTAGACTACATGAACATAGTTTGATTAATAAAAACACAAAGTAATTAAATTTGTTCCATTACCCCATAAAAGTATTCAGTTACCACTATGCATTACTTTTGGTAAAAAGTAACTACCGGTAGTTACGCAAAAGTTACCACAAAGCAGTAACTAGTTACAGAAAATGTTGAAAGTAATGCAGTAATGCACAATGTTCACTGTGATATTGAGTATGAAATTATAAGACTAAATAAAGTATTTGTCAGTGATTGTACAGATTTGTTACTAGTTCTCCAGAGGGTGATTGCATCTCGATAATGCAATCACTCGTTCTACTTAGACACTTACAGCTATCAACAACAATCCAAAAGTGACGGACCTTGAAGTCTTGAAGATGCAGTTCCAGGTTTCAACTACTTTGAAGAACATATCATATGCTTCACAAACAGGACAACAGCTCAAACATCCTCTGCTTACAGGTTGCATGGCTCAATAACATATTGTTCATTTCACACAATGCACTGAAGGTGACGTAAATGATCAATGTTTTAGCTATCTCTTGGTCTCCGATGCCAGATGCCAGAGTCTTAGTGGAACAAACATCATTTAACACTATCAGGTCAATAATAATATTAGAGTACAAACAAATAATGAAAGATGCCACAGTGGTTCTGGTTGAGCAAATGAAGCTACAGCGTTAGTACAGGCCCCTTGTAGCAGTATGGCCGTGTTACGGCACCAAAAATATTGTCGTTATTATTATTATTATTATTATTATTATTATTATTATTATTATTACAGGCTGACGTGAACAGCCATATACTAGTGCAACTCACCATTGTATGCTGCACTTGCTCATCCAGATGTCTTAATGGTTGTTGTTGTGCATAAGAAGCCGACGAGTTAGCATAAGCCGACATAAACAATCCATTATCCGTAACGTCATTCACTTCACTGTCATCAATGTTGCTGCTGTGGTTGAGAAAAGACCAGCGAGGCAGGGATCTTTGAAATGTATTCTCTTGTGCGCTACCGAGAAGACTGGTTTCGTTGTGACTGTATCTGTTGTAGCTGTCATCGTATTTAGAAGGAATCCTGTGATCGCCATCGTCGTAATCGACCGCTTCTTCTTTGACTGCCCTATCAAAAGTCTCTCCTTCGTCACAATCGATGAACTCGTGACTTTGTTGAAACGTGCTCGTTGTAGTACGCTGCTGAACATTCTGCGTCCTGCTTGCTTGGTCCGACTGACTGAACAGCGTCACTGATTTGTCGTAGTTCAAACTGCTATTTTCCTGTTTAAGTACGACCTGTTCATTGCAGTCGCTGAACTGTTCATTAATATGGACGAGGAATACATCCGTATCGACAGTAATTCCGATGAGACCCTCGACTTTGAGTTCCTTTTCAAAGCGCAGTCCATTTTTACACAGCAGAACAACAGTATCCATCAGCAATGTACGTACTCGCTCAGTCTCCGCCTTCATTTCCACTGCCTTCATCGGAATTCTGGCACAAAAGGCACAAGAAAGCCAAGTAAGTTCAGCACATACCACCTGAATACCAGCTCACATGACAAACAGTTAGAGGAAACTTATTTGGCCAAACTAGGTTGGTTCTTAGATAGTCATACAAATTTTTAAAGCATTGCACAAATCAGTTGGAGCACAGACTGACAGTGCCTGTTAGCAATCTGCCACAGAGTCAACTGTCCTGCAAGTCAAAGGTCAACACATTACAGCAATAAATATCTGCATAATATAAAAAGATGGAAGATAGTAGAAGTTTAATTATAAACAGCAATTCATTATTTCAAGTCAGTAGTGACAGCAAGAAGCTTTGAATTTTGTTTCGTGCATTTTCAGCTGTTGACACAAACAAATTGACGATTACGCCTGGTTACGACACCACCACTGAGTTTTACTAAACATTTACAGTTGACATGAGATCGCCATTAACTAAACATCGGGCTCAAAAGTGAAAGCTACCACTCAGTCACACTGCCCGTTGTAAGCACCACACGGGAAATAACTAAATGCCCCGCCGCGGTGAAACACCATCGTACTAAGTGAACTTTTGCAAAGATCGTTTACTTGAAAATATCTTCGAGGTATACTGAATGATTGATTTGTCTCTTGCTAATACATACACTAACATACAAAATAGACTTTTAAGATTACTAATATAAGCAAGGACCTATTATTAATTTAGAATCCTTGATTACTAACAAATTTTCCAATGACCAATAATTAGGAACTCGAAACTAAAAAAGTATGACGTCATTTTACTACTTTGAGGCAAGCTCTCTGGCGGGCAGGAATACCATCGCGTGTCGATTGCATAACAAATCGTTCAATTAATTATATTAATAACCGAAAAATGACGAGAATTACATTTTCAGAATAAAGCATTGCAGGTGGCGATTTAGAACATTATTTTTATTATAAAGTGCAAAATTTGAACAGAGTCGACATCTATGGGTAAGGATGAAACCGGATATGCAATCGGTTAACGAGTTGGTTCCCATTTCTCTTTACAGATTCCTACCCCACAAAAGTTAATAAACGTCAAAGATTCTAATCTTACGCCAAGTAAGTAAGCAAACACTGTGGTTAAATTGCTCATTTAGGCATTGTATATTCGTTTATTCAAACAGATAGTTGACAGAACGCAACTACTCACAACAGTATAAAATGTACAATAATTTGTACAATAATACAACATTTCTGTTTCCCCAGCGTTTCTGTGCTGAGAGCGCCTCTGAATAGTTATTCTGCGAGAGGCGCTTTATAAATTTCTAGATACAATACAATACAATACAATACAATAATTAAAACATGAGGATTAAAATATTAATTGAAATAATAGCAATAATAGTTCTCATTAAAATCAGTTAGAGTAAAATAAGGAGCTAGTAATAGTAAGAATGTTTTACCAGGAAACATGAAATGAGGATTTAACAAATGAGGGAAGAGGAGGTGAAGTACTGTTAGTAGATATCCTTAGACATAAGCCTAGGTAAGAAGTTTTTGTTGTCCTTAAGAGGTAGTGCTAAGGAGAGTGGATGGAGATGAAGATTATGACCAGTGTCTGGACGTAAAGGACAAAGGAGTCGGAGAACATGTTTAGGATCAAGTACAATGGATTTAAAGAGCCAATAGTCGGCTAGGTTAGCAAAATGGTCAAAAGAAGGAGTATCAACAGGAAGGAATCTTTCAGAATAAAGACAAGTGGTGGATTTCCAAAATTTGTTGCAACTCTAAAAGTTAAGATGTTCAGAGGAATCTATAACCATTACTCGTCAGTCACTGTTCAGGTACCACCATTTGAAAACCGCTGATCTAAAGCTCTTTTCAACTTCTACGCCTATTACCACAATGGCCTCAGGAGATACTTTGACCTTCAGACCTTTCCTAGTCGTTTCCAGAACTAATTTCCAACTAGGCCACTTCCGCGACTACTTGGATTTTCCTCTTGGCTTTTGCCCACACTCACCATGGATATTGGCTTCCTTTCAAATTTTGCTTAGTACTGATATCGACCGATTCCTTAGCATTTTTAGTGGTGCAAAGGAAGATGTTCTCAAATCAAGATCTGTTCTACATGAACTTGAGAGCTGGAACAAGATCTGGTTTTCCAGAGTTCAATTTCTCCTTCTTCTTCATTTATATCACTATAAAGGTTATTATGTAAAAACCACCAACACAAGCAGTTTACTCATTTCTTCTTTCATCAAAATTTCAAGCAATTTAAAAGCCAACATCATCAACTGTTTCTTCAGATTCTAATATCAAGTTTCGTGTCGTGCATTTTATTTGTTCTTCTTCAGAGTTCGCTGTTTCTCGGCAAATTCCACGATCTTTTCGTTGACTTTGAGACCCTTGCGCCTTCGCACGGCATTCATGTGTTTGCGAGCAACGTTTTCGGAGTCAGCCTTCTCACCAAAATGCAGATACTCTTCCTCGGTTGTTGGAACCCAGAACGGATCAATGTCAATTACCTAAAAACAGTTTGCAAGTTAGTATAATGTAATCATCAGTATGCATTAATTAAGCACCACTATATGATGATGAAGCATCAATCGATAGCACTAAGCACTTGCGGGTGAAGGACTTGCTCTAGATCTCTACACAGGGACTGCCTTATGGGAGGCTCAAACCCATACTCTCCCATTATAAAAGTATGATTCACCCAGGCCTGTATGTAGATCAAAAAGGATTGAATAAAAAAACTAGCCTATCCATACAGAGAATTTGCATCCTATTTTTGGTAGTCCCTTCTTGGGAAAATTCCCTGTTACTCCATCTACCTCAGGCCTGCATTAAGGAGGGTGCTACAGCACCCAGGCCTGCAGTTTTGAGTGGCCCGCATTTTCGGAAGTACATTAAAATTTGTATGGTACTTGTTATTGAGCCCCGCACTGATGGCTATAAGGTAATCACAGCACCCGAGCCCACACTAGCCTTAATGTGGCCCTGATCTACCTCCCTATTCCTTATCCCCTCCCATGTCTCTCACCCTTAGATAACCTAGAAAATATGCGGAAACTAACCTCCCAGTGGCTGAACTTCAGTTGCGGACTTGCCAGTCCACTTGTTCGTTTTCGAATTTCATCACTCAGACCGAAACTTTCAGCAACCGGCAGAAGAGCAGTGATGTTGAAGATGGATGTTCCTTCCTTCAAGTCTTCGTATAAGACGCGACCATTTCTCTTTCCAAGCACAGCATACATTTTACCTAAAGCAAAGAATATTCAAAAACGATTGATGTGATCGATGCACAGTTGGAACAATTAAGAATTATGACACTAAAGAATTATAAGTCATATAAGTCTGTTTGAGGAACAGAAAGATGGATGACCGGATACTAAACAATGCAGCTTATTAAAACTGATACTCGTAATATAAACAATAAGATGAAAGTTAGATTCCTTAGATACACATAGTTTATTTTTGTTGTAAGAGTCATAAAATTACTTGCAGAAACATGAATGTAATACACTGCTCTTGAACAGTCTAAACTTACTAAAATGAACACATGTATTACGAAATATCAAACTCACAATTAGACCTGTCTGATTTTGAACGAGCTCCTCCAAAGGATTCTAAATTTTGAATATGATCTCACTTATAGACACCATCGACTGATGCCTCGATCATGATTAAAACTGCGTCATGGAAGTAATTGGATTATATCAGATTAGATGAGAAATTGAATTTAGTAATATGAGAAACATGACCAGTTATACTCAGTTTATAGAGCACCTCATGCCTTTAAACTTGTAGATCTATCAGAAATAACTGTTGATTGTACACCAAAAAGCAGGTTGCAATTGGTTCATTAAAGAATATTCCTACTTACTTACTTAAAACAATATATTCATATATTAATAAAATTATAATTAATATCATTAATATAATATTATATGAGAAGTAACAATAAAACTGCTTTTCCAAATTCCAAACCACTACCAGAGGTTTACAAGGGTCATTGAGGTTACATAAAACTGACCACCTAAAAGTTATTACAATCTTAACTTTGTTGATGTTACCTAGGACATCGGCTGTTGCCTGTATGATGCATGAGTACATTGCCCACATGAGTCGCTGAGGATGAAGCTGGAATGACCTTCGACAACATTCCTTCATGCATGTAATCAGTTGTCCCCGGAACTGACCAGTGGCTTTCGCATCAAGCCCCACACTCTGTGCTGAACCAGCTTCTGAAACTGACAGCTCTCCCAACTCGTCCACAAGATCATTTTCCACTGAGTCAACCACAGCAACGGTTTCATGACTGTTGCCAGTTTCTGGAAGCTTGCTGTCAGAGCCATCAGATCCGTTGTCGATGATTCGATCATTCTTCGATTCGAGATTCTCTTCACTGCAGTGTAGCAATTTTATAACATCACGATCATTTCTAGAACCATTCGATTCATTCTCAGTTGCTCCAGATCCTTCCACTAGAGATCCATCCAGATCCCACTTTTCCACGAAGAAACAGACGCCCATCATCGACTCTTCGCAGAGTGGCCCCGACTGTGTCGCGATCTGGAAACCACCAACGACACTGCTGTCGTTCTGTCGAAACTGTGACTTGTCGACTTTTCCATCGAGAAGACTCCACAGAGACGGACGGCTGTAATCTTCGATTCTGTTTACGAGAACGTTTGTGCAGTTGCGCTTAGGTCCAATTGACCAGATCTTATCAGCGATATCCGAAGAATAGTCGCCTCCTGCTTCCTCGAAAGAACTCTGAAGCCGGGTTCGCATCTCCCTGAGAATCGTTAGGGTTTCTTTACTGATCTTTTTGATGTCAGAATTTTCTAGTGATTTTCCTAGATTACACTGATTCAATATTTTAATAACCAAACTGTTATCTTCAAGGATTTTGACGATGCTGGGCGGCAGAGGAAGCGCTCGTACTCGCAGAGTGGCCATACCATTGGTTGTTGACATTTCAATGGTTCCTGATTCCTGTTTGCTGGCTTGCTTCGATCCAGTTTGAACCTGCTGTTCCTGGATCACTTCATTTACACGGTCCATCATTGGATGCGGTATGATTGTCTCGCGAAAGGAAACTGCAGGAGATGAGACATCAATTTCGATCTTAGCAAATCTGAAAGGTTTTCCAATATAAACACTTAAATCCAACAGGTGGCACAAAGTTACAGTCTAATAGGAAAGAAGCAAAATCAACACAAGCATTTAGGCATCGAACAGTGTTATTATAGTTCAGGAAATTTTTTATTGTAAGTTTTGTTTATTTCAGATCTTATCATTTTAGTTTAAGTTCTAATTTTATTTTCCCAATCGCAGTCAATGTAGTTTCGGTTAAATTTTTATTCCCAAATCATGCACATTTTATTTTTAGTCCTCCTGTGTATAACAAATGATTTAAGATTTAGCTATAGTTCTAGTTTCACATCTACATCTATTTTAAAATGTTAAGTTTTAGAAATGCACACATCTCTAACCTCCTTTTGCTTTTCGATCAAACTCGCACTATAATGTGGTATGCATACCAAATTTGCTTAGCAGTGATTAGACTGATTGATGTCTTGGTGTATCCAAGTAGATTAGATTGGAATACATAACAATGAGAAGAAAAAGTTAGAGGTTAGGAGAGTATGATTATGATTATGAGATTATAGAAGGCACAGTTCTTGAAGCTCAAAAGCCTAACATATTATTATTATTATTATTATTATTATTATTATTAAAGCAGTTTTATATAGCGCTCCTTCAAGATTGCCTACTCAGGAGCATGGATTGATAACATAAGGTTGTGGACTGGATTATCATTTGACCGATAATTTTTCAGTGAAACACGAAAGGGTTCAAGGATGGTTGAAGACAAGACATACATAACCTAGCTGTAAATAAAACTGTATATACATGCACACATACACACAAACATATATATTATAATATATATATATAATCTAGAATGAATAAGATCATCAGCTAACCGATAGTGAAGGTCATCGAGGCATTTCTGAAGATGGACTTCACCAGCAGCAATGATGATGTGTTCCCCTGTCTCCTGAATGAGGATCTCAACGCAGGGATCCGATTGGTTCAACAGCCTCAGACCATGTACAAGCTGCTTCATTTCCGCTGTCAACGCAAAATAGAAATAAATGACACAGTCAAAGAAATGCTTCCTTATGCACCAGAAACTGGTTTCAACACGTTTTCTGATATATATCATGTTCTGGGACCAAACTAAATTAACCTATAGAAATAAACTTGTTAAAACAGTACCTCGTTATAAGGCCATTGTTGACATGGCTCTAAAAGACAGCGCTATAATGAGTATATGGTGCACTCAACTATTTCCGATGTTCCATCACACATTGATTTATAGACAAAATTCTTAAGCAACCTCAGAAAATTAAAGCTGTGGTTTCTGCCTATTTTGGCTGAAGCTATCACAACAGTAAACCTTAAAACAACAACTTCATAAAAGTTGTTAGAAGGCGTGCTTTTAACTGCCGTGTATTGTAACCATTCTGTGACGGTCAATGCATGGGATCTTCAGCTTAGGAATCGTAAACTCAAGATTTCTACAGTGCCAACACATGCTACGTGGCAGGAAGCCACTTATTCATAGTTGCTCAGACAAATAAAATGGTAGGTAGATAAGGTCAGATTTGGTTTCAGGTCCACTACTAGCGAACTGAGCAGTAGCACAGTATACATGTGTTTGAAAGAGTACTTACAGGCTGTAAGTCGTTACCTGTGTTTTTTGGTTCGATGGCAACACGAACAATCGGAGTTGCTTCCAAATACATATCAGTAAATGCGGGACAGGCAACAGTACTAGCAACTGTAGCCGACTTCAAGATGTGATCCTCCAGTCCCCCAATACCTATAACAAATGGATGTTTTCATTCATTTATTTATGTAAAGCACTTATTACAGGTGTAACGTCAGAGAAATCTTAATCTGAGGCATGGATGAATATTTGCCAGGGGTTAAGACTATGTCACGCTAAGACCGGAGTAAAATAATGCATCTTAGTCATCTTTGATAAGATGATAAGATAAGATGGCACCTTAGATAGTCTTCTTCACAAGAGAAAGACTGCAGAGGTTGAACTGCAGTGATTGTCTAAGCGCTTTTGCCAGACATTTCTAACTAAGACCACCAGATATAATATCAGTCTCTGTTAAGTTACAATTCATGCTCCTCACTACTGAGGCAGATGCATTCACTCTGGCCTACAACCACTCAGAGGTCATTGCATAATTACGTACCGCTCGAGGGTGGGTGGGGTCCTTGAAAACGTTACGAAACGTTACGTGGGTGGGTGGAGATGAACATTACGTAACGCTTTTACCAACAGTTAAGTTATAATGAACTTGAAATTAACATCGAATGACACTTTAGACACGATGTGATCGAAGTTCAAACTTCGAGCTATTGACTTAAAACTTAACTAAAAACACGCAATAGTATAAATTGTGAAGGTTCGGGCCTTCATTGTCTGTATGGCTCTCGTAGGGAACCATAGAGAAATGAAGCAACGCGACCGAGTGACCTATTTCTGTATATAAATATAGCCCAATGGCGAATGACCAAACTGGTTAGACTCTCTGAAATTTCATCTGCAAAAATTAAGGATGCAATCTTGTTGTTCTTGGTTGATTTTTCGGACAAGACTTTCGTTGTTTTATTCGCATAAAACCAGAAATTTGACAGTTTCAAAAAGAAACTGGATGTGAGTTGCCTTTGACAGGTTGTTTTAAGGGACGGGCAATTGTATTCCGTCGGGCGTTTCTTGTATCTTATGCCGAACTTTTAAATAACAGAAATAATAAATGTTCGATTACTTACCGTGAATTCGAAGGGCAAAACCCGGATGTCCATTGGTTTTGGCATAGATTATTAGGCCTACACGGTAGATCGGTTTGATAAGGTAATTGAGACCGTTAATAAACCTGAGAAGTTAGGCCTACCGTTTAGTGTAATTCTTCTTTAGAGAGTTTCGCCACCCGGGCGCGTTACGTAACGCTGGGGAGGGTGGGTGGGTGAGTCTAGGGAAACGTTACGAAGCGTTACAGGGTGGGTGGGTCAAAAACGGTCATTTTCGGCGTTACGTTATTATGCAATGACCCCTCACCTGGCCACCATAAAACGCCACTCCTGTCTATCTGCACAGTTGGCTTTTAGCCTTTGAGTGTCCAATGTTACCAGATAGAAATGTTTACATGGGATTTACATAAAGAAGTAAAATTATTAATGGAAAATAAAACCCTAAACGTACAAGACCAAAATGAATGCGACAGCATGTATTTTGCAAATACCTAGAATGTTGCCAGCAGGAATCTCATCAAGGCATTCAAGCTCTCGACCCATGAACATGAAGAGTTCGTTGACTTTGAACGTTGCAACGTGTTGAAGATTTGCAGCTAAAATATCTGACTGTGTCTCTGGTCCAACCTAAAGAAAGACAAGGAATGCGATTTAGTTTCCTCTAACTGTAGCAGGCTGCAAAACTAGAAAAGCATCACGAAATGGTGCAGTGCCTCTGTGTACTGTCGACTGCACACCTTTTCACGTTTGTGCTTCAGTAGGCAAGTGCCAACCTTTATGGCTTTTACGGTTTTGACGGAGAGTAATCTTGTGGAATTCTGTTGCATCTTCTCCACAAGCGCTATTCAATCGTTGTTTCATTGTTTCAGGTCGTTGTTTCAGGTCTAAAGCGCCTCTGATCAAGTGCCAGTATATAAATTTGTAATTACATTTACAATCTACGCTAGAACGCACATCAAGACGCCTCTGCACTTATGGATGCCAGTTCACACACCAATGGTGGCTTATTTCAGAGGTTTAAATCTCGGGCTAGCATGTTCCAACACAGGAACATAAATGGCATGGCACCCAAATGTGACCCAATCAAATGGGCAGCAGTGATGAATGATCTCGCCCACATTAAACAAAACATGGCATCAAAGTGACAAACTGCGTTCCATAACCATAATCTTTGGATGAATGAACATTAACAGCTGTTTCTAAACATAAAGTTATCGCTGCCGTCACCTTGAAACTGGAACCTGACAAAATTAAACTGACCACTTCTAGTGCCTTCGATGGATCATGTTTTGGTCCAAGGACATACAGCATCTGGCCCTTCCTGATTGTTCCACTGAACACTCTGGCAAACGCAATGAAGACGTGGTCTGCCACTGGTGTCTGCTTCTCACCACCCGTTGACTCAGCATTTAATGTATGAGAAACTGTACCAGAAAGTGTTGGTTCAACTGAAAACACAATTATTCAACAGGTCAACTGTTAAATTCATCCAAATAGGACACATTTTAAATTCATCCAAATAGGACACATTTTAAATTCATCCAAATAGGACACATTTTAAATTCATCCAAATAGGACACATTTTAAATTCATCCAAATAGGACACATTTTAAATTCATCCAAATAGGATACAATTTAACACTTTAACGATGAAAGTGCACTAATGCGACAGGGAAACCAATGCAGCTCGTCATCGTTAAACATTAAATTCATCCAAATAGGACATATTTTAAATTCATTCAAATAAGACATGTTTAAATTCATTCAAAATAGGACAAGTGTTGAACTCATCCCAATTAGGACAAGTTTTAAATGAATCAAAGCAGGACAAATTTGAAATCGATTCAAATATTGTAACTGTAATACAAAAAAATGACAGTTTATTTACTATCTAAGTAGTGAGCAACTTCCATGATGCATTACAATGTTACCTGTTACTTGATTGTCATCACATATTTTGCAAAATTATAGAAAACGAGTTAAATTCATCTGAATAGAAAGAGCCGTGATAATGAGTGAAACATGCTAACTTGACATCAGAAAACTAAACCAATAAGCAGCAACTTTTCTGAAAAACCTGATTTGCAGCCATCTTGTTTTTCACTCGTTTGATTCCCATCTGTGTCTCTGTTGTCCGGATTTTGAGTTTTCTCCAGTCGCTTAATCCGTAGAATTTCTCTTCGCTGCTGTATCTCTTCCATCGTCAACGGTCTTACAAAAGAAAGTTCAGAAGTTTAAACATCGAAATGAGGTTTATTATCTATTTATTATCCCAGCGTGGGACTAAGCCCAGCCTGAAGGCAAATAAGAAGAAATATCTTTCATAAGAATATCTTAATTGGAAATCTTAATTTCAATGCAGCACTTATCAGAGGATTTCCTGGACAAGTAAGATTGACCTTAACCTATACTTTTTTCAGCAAGAAAGACAACACACCCAACTCATCTTCAAAGCACTTGCCTCATACACTATGGTAACAGTCTACAGGAGACATCAGATGAACTGCTCACCTTGCTCGGTTCTGAGGCAGAGAATTTGCGTCAACTGTGAACATCTTTGATACGAAGACGATAACTGGAACATCGTTGGATGAACTGCATGCCAGGAAATCTAAAACAAGAGAAACACAAATCCTCTTCACGTCATCTAGAAATTTGTGTCCAAGACATTATTATCCCTCCAGTAACCTTGCGTCCATGTCAGTGCTGCAAATAGGTTGATGCCACAACAATCTCTCAGTGCGGAGGAGACGCAAAAAGATGACTGCAGTTTCTGCCTTCTGGTACAACAGTCCCTCTTGTTTTCTCTGCCTATGCTTCCCCTCTTTAAAGGCTTCAGTCAACTGGATTCGATCACAGCCATTGATAAACTGACAAACTACACCGATTCCACTTTGTCCTCTGGCCCCATAATCACTTTGTCCTCAGGTCCCACAACCACTGACAGACTAGGTAATGGTTTAAGCATAAAGTATGCTACCAATACAAACTGCTTCACAGTTTAACTATCAAATCTCTTCATTCATACAAGAAAGTGACAATTGTCTTCATACTTTTAGGAAACTGGTCCTAAATGAACTTTATAAAAACGCTTTAAAATACGAATGCGATTGACAGTTACAGACTGAGGATTGACTTTCGGGGTATTGAGCTGATTGGTTTTATTTGCCATCTATAGGTATATTGCAAGTAAGACATCGGTGCTACAACAGTTGCTAATTATATTTTACTCACCTTTCTTGAGTTGCTGAGTGGCCTGTGGAAGAGAGTCAAATCGTCGAGACATGGCGCACAGCAGTTTTTCAACGCGTTCTTCACTCATTGTCAGTGGACTCGGCAACTTCTCACAGACCAGTGCTACAGACACCAATAAATGGTAATGGTAATTGCAAATTTACATAGCCTCACTTCAAGAGAGACTCATCACAGACACTCCCAACCTAACATTATGAAACCATGATCGAACAAAATGGTCTATGCATCATTTTAAGATTCTAGTTAAGTTTTCAGCAAGAGCATAAGGTACTTTTTTTAAATGCAAAATTTAAGCTACTGAAGTTAAAACTATAGTTTAAAAGATTATTTTCAATTTAGATTAAGAAGAATGATTCATACAGTGTACTAGCAAAAACAGTATCAGGTAACAAAGGCCTGCAGCGGAAGTAGAGCTGCCTCAAATTACTCATTAATGGTGATGTAACAGTTACGTTAACTATAGTGAGAATTTAGATTGCAATTAGCACAAGACAAGGCCCAAAGAAGAACTCACAGAGGACAGCATTGGACAGAGGGAGCCACTGATTCATCAGAGACTGAAAGTAGAGCTTGGCATCGTTGCTCTGGTTTCTTACTGTCAATCCAAGTGTCTGAATAATCTTCTCTGTCAGCTCTTTGTCTCTAAAAAATAAATACAAATAAAATATGAGTTATGTCTGTGCTCTTCCACGGCACAATCCAGGAGCTTTGCCTTTGCCTTTCTCTCTGCTTGGAACTGTCTCCCCTAGTTTCTTCGCCAAGAATTTCTTGCCCCTCTCCTATCGAGTTCCGTAGACGCTTGAAAACCTTCTTTTTTGCCGGGGATGGTATTGATGCGGGTTGAGAATGCCGCTGATCTGAGTGGCGCTATACAAGTGTTTGGTTACAATTACAATTACAAACTGTAATCACACACAAATTTACTACACTGTAAAACTAAAGCAAAAACCTAAAGCATTATTATTATTATTATTATTATTATTATTAGACATTTATTAAGGACCAAACACAATCAATGGAGCTGAGCAATTGCGAGCAAAGGACTTGCTCAAGGTCCCTACACAGTAACTGCCTCACAGGAAGTTCGAATCCATACTCTCCGCATTACCAGACGTGCATTCTAACCAAAAGTCATAAAAGCCAAACCACATTACCTACGAACCAACACGACATCATAGATTTTCCAGATGTTTTCTAGAATCAGTTGAACGAAAAGTGTTTTCTTGTTCTTGGCCTAAAAATCAAAAGCAAGAGTCAAGTGTTTAGCAAGCTGGACTCGCTTTTTCTAAAGGTCACGGTTTTATTCCTGGTATTGGTCAGGAAAATATCAAAATTTCTCTACCACCAACAGCCTTACGAGTACACAACAATGAAAACTGAACAAAGAACAATGAAAACTGAACAATAGGCATCACCTTTTCCTTGTTTCTCCTTCGCACCATCGTCAATCATTGATTGGTTGTATCTGGATCATACCTGCTCTGCAGTATGAAACGCTAGTATCACCTTGTCCGACACAACATACACAAGGCATCTATTTGAGCAATCGGATTAGACTGTAAATGACAAAGCACTTACCTGAGCGCCTTTTCTGACTGTCTTTGTTTTTGCATCCAGGTAGAAGTCGCCCCAAAGTGTTTTGTTAAGTACTCGAGCACTGACACCAACCTTCCGAGCGTACAGCTCAGCAAACTGGTCCAACCTAGAGCACAAGAAAAAGCGGTTGTAGACAACACCACCATGATGTTGCTTGCCCTCCTTACCAGTAGTACCATGTTCAACAATGCTGATTATGGCATCTTGAGATATCAAAGAACTGATGGGATAGGAGAGCATTCAAAATCACAGCCAATGAACCACAATGAAAGGGCAAAACTAAAAACAAGACTCTGAGTCACTCACCTGAACCCCCATCCATCAATGGCACTGGCAAAGACGACGTTCCCTTGGTCAGGTGAGAAATACAGAAGCGAGTCGTCAGTTTCTTCCAGTCCAGAACTCCAGTCAAACACCTTTGTAATGTCAACAAAAATATTTAATATTAATTTAAACAAAATTCTAATCTAATACAACTGGAAATCATGTCACTGGAGGGAACAGTAAAAGAGATGATGTTAGTTATTGAAGTAAAGCAAGGTTAGTTTACTCTGTGTAGTCACTTAACTTATTACGTAAATTCATGAGCAGTAATTTTAAGTGTCGTGTTCCTGCATATAAACAAGTATGTTCCCCTTTGCCTTTATTTTACCAGAAAGGTTGTTATTCCATGCACAGTTAACAATCCAAGTATTAATCAGAGTTGATACTATTTAAAAGCACCCTTAATCACAATTTATTATCATGATCATTATGGAGACCCTTGAACAGCTGGACAATATATTAGTACTTATTCACTTTCTGAATCAAAGTTTTACTACACTAGTTGTAGCGAGTTAGTTAGTTTACCTAGTTAGTTAGTCACAAAGATTTACTATGTACACCAACTGTGAGGTCTTTAGCTGGTTTGCTATTTAGTTAGTCAGTTGGTTAGTAATCTAGATAATTCATAAAGAACCTTTTAACTGCTTACCAGGTATATGTAAGTTATGCCTACACCAGTCACTTTATACATTTAGGTACTTAATATGTCAATTTTGATTTTCTATTATGCCCAGTATTGTAAATTTTGAATATTACGATGAAGCCACTTGCAAGACAGACACAGAATCTTGTTCTAACTCACCTGATCACCTCCATGACCAAAGACAGCTTCACTGGAAGTAACCTGTAATTTCAAACACAACACATCCATTCAAATGATGAAAATGAAAAACGTCTTCCTGTTTCATTCATGCATAGAACTTGTGACATTCCCTGGTTGTTATACACAAGCTATTGCTCAGGGGCCGTATGTATGAGACGAGAGTAGCTTATTCCTTGAATAGCACCTACGCCCAGAGTAACTATTCCCTGAATAAGCTATGGCCGTAATCGGCATGCATGAGACCCGCGCGGCCAGCTGACTACTTACTCCCGACATAAACTTGGCGAGACCCTGGGTTTTCCCAGCATGAAAAACCCTCATCATGATTTGAGTGCTTATCGATGTGCATAGGGTATTCATATGCCTTAAGAACCAACCTAACGAAATTCTCAAATGCACCAGTGAGCCCATGAGTAAATTTCTTTCTCTGACAATTCCAGCACAGCTTATAACCGTGAAAATAAATCAATAAATTGCAACAATTGGTTGAAATAAATGGTATGAGCATTACCCGCCGTACGGAACCCTGACGCGGCGCTTCGAATGCAACAGTGTTAGGCATCTCGTCAAATTTTAAAATTTTGTGACAGCTAGAACGAAAAGCAATATAAAGTTCGTTGTCGGTGAACAATATGAGCTAATTACAGCACCTCTGAAAGACTTTTTGACATCTAAAACCTCATCGAATGCGGCAAATTATGACGGCCGCCATCTTTGTTTAAGGCCGCTAAGCTGGGAATAGCGGACTTACACCTAGGGTAGAATCGGAGTAGCGTTATGTCCAGCTTAATGTGGTACGCCTGTCTCATGCATGCCGAATTAACCCACTACTCCGGCGTAGACCAGATTTAAGCTGGGAATAAGAGTTACACCCGTCTCATGCATACGGCCCCAGCACAGGAAACAGCTCAAAGTCAAGTTTCAACAGTAAATCTTTGCTATCGTGAAACAATGTGGGGCAAGAACTGCAATGTGGGTAGGCCTATCAGCAGGTGCCTGGAGCCTGGGCACAGAGCTGAAGGAAGGCACCCGAGCTGTGATGCATATACCTGAAACCTGGCAAAAAAGCATAATAATCACATTAGGCATGTCTTAGTAGTATGTAGTTTTCTGTGACAGTGTAGCCATGGAGTGGGAGGTACTAGTGAAGGATATCGAATAACAAATTTCTTTAGTTTGTAGGAGTTAGTAGGAATTAGTGTGCTGTGGTATGCATCCTTAGGCTGACCAACATCATGCTTTCGTCGATAGGGAGACTGTCTAACTTACTTTGAATTAGGCACACGCAACCTTTTCAGTGACTGTTGAGTGGAGTGAAAGTAGATGGTAGATTACCTGTTCCGACTGGACTCTGGTGCCTTAGCCAACGTTAACAACAATCGCACTCCCCTAACATTGTGCGGCATGGGGTTCACTGTGGGCATGGGTTTCATTTTGGTGCATGGGTTTCGTTTTCGGGCATGGGTTTCACTGGGGCAGAGGTTTCAGTTGACTGTCATCATTCACCTGCTGCAATTACACATGAATCAGGAACTGCTGACCATCATTAGGGCCCGTCTTGTTACTTTCTATGCATTCGAATTAAATGAAGACTTTTCCCAACAATTCAGGCATCATTTACCTACAGATGAACCTGTATTGTATTTAAAGATTTCTAAAACACCTCTCTCAGTACGATCTAATCAGAGGCGCTCCTTGACTCCTACCAAACATCTGCAATCTTTTAACACTTTTAGAACGAGCATGTGCTAAGAGTGACTAGAACCCAACGCAGCTCATTGTTAAAATGTTAAGCTAGCATCCTTTGAACTTTCTACAGGGGTTGATACAAAATGTGTGGACACATTGTAATTATCGTAATTACGACAATTTATGTAGCATTGTCAGTAGCAAGCCTGCTTTAGGACATGCATTACTTCTAGGATATACATTCTTGTATATAAATATAATGATGTCAGTACTCCATGTGCTATGGTGTGACATCTGTTGTGTGGCCAGACATCATAAAAAGTAACAAAATCAATGCACACATCTACTAAACAACTCAGGTAACAGAACTGTGTACATGGCTTCAGTGCTGAGAGCACCGCTGCATAGTTATTCTGTGAGAGGTGCTTTATAAATTTCTAGATACAATACAATACAATGATGAAAAAGGAGAGATAACATGGATGACGATAAGTCACAGCAACTCAAAGATCTACAGTGTTAGCGTTTCAGCTCAAAATGAACTGCTAACTTTAACGCGTGTCCTTTCACTCTCCACTCTAAGCTGAAGTGCAGTTTCCACAGAGGCCATTGAAAGGCACAAAATATATTAACAATTAAACAACACAAGTTACCAAAATGTAATAACTATGCTTGACTAACCTGTGACGACTTGGCAAAGACTTCACTAGTGAATAACTCGCCTGTAACAGCATTCACCTAATACAAACAGCGAAGTCATAAAACTACAATGAGAAATGACAATTATGAAAAAGACTTGCAATATAATTTCAGATAAACTAATATATCAAAGACTTAGACAACTTAGATGATATAAGGGAAGGAAAGGCTTCTCCAAACTTTCATAACTTAACCCTAAACCACTTTGATTTAAACACACTTTTTTGTTTTGTATTAACAATACTCAAACACCAGCAATTATTAATTTTGTTTATAATCTTCAGGATTGCAAATAAACGTTTAAAAGCCTGCATTCTACAAGAGGATAGTTGCTCATTCATTATCTTTAAGAACAACATTCTTGCAGACTACCGTATTTTAGCGTATATAACCCGCGGGTTATACAAAGTTTTACAAACGACGCACCCTAGATGTGTGGTATATTCGTGGGCGTGTTATATAAATTTGATATTACACAAAGTCTAAATATATGTACTAACGCGTATGCTCCCGTATACTATTTGAATGACGTCTGTTAACCTAACAAAAGCGTTGTATTTTCAAAACTTTACGTCCTGTAGGTCAAGATAATATAATTAATCACAGAAATAGTGGAAGATATTTTTAGAATGGGAATGTAAATATGTAATTCAACCAACAAAAACGGACTTTTGAATATATTGCGTATTTGAATTACCCAATATGGCGGATAGGACTCGCGGATTCTTGGATGAAATAAACTTGCTGTTTGCTTGAGAAATTAGATTCAAATGATGATAGTTTTGATGAATCTGACAATGAAAAACTATCTCATGTAACAAATGAAGACAATAAAGTGGCTTTGGCAAAGGAAATCCCGACTGTGACATGATTTTACATGCGTACGTTGTCGGAACGCGTGAAGTGGGATGAAAAATATCGCGTGACCCCAAACTTTTTTTGTCAAACTTTGGACGTATGGATGGGAACAGGAGATAAAATGCTAGAGAATGATATTTACATTATATCAATAGGTCAAGAATTGACTGAGATATCACAAGTTCAAAATTGCTTACTTTATAGGTCGTTATACGGTAAAATCCCTAGTGCGGCCTAGGTGATAAAACTTCGCGCTCGTCGTTCACGATAGTGAATCGTCCTCGTTCTAGTAATCTAGTTAATTGTCCGCTTAACTGTAATCACTTTCTGCAAATCCATCAAAGCTTTCATCATACTCACTTTCTTTTCTGACGGGAGAGACCTTACCTTGTGAAGATTCCGGTAAAGAAGTAGTAACAAGGCAATTTTCACATGTTTATAAAATTTAAATAGAAGACTTGGTTGAAATATTCGATTTTTTCATGAATCTTCACTTTCTTTGCAAAGGAATTTTTATCAAATAAATGATTTTTATTTGCGTCTAATAGAAACAGTTATTACTATATTCAGTTAGAAATCTTATTAGGTTACGTAACACTAACGTTACCCGACGCATTTGTCTATCACCTCGTTGGACGCCTGAAAATACATGCGTCTTATAATCGGGTGCGTGATATATAATTCTATTTTTACACAAACCCTTAAAAGTTGCGGGTTATGTTCGTGTGCGTGTTATATACGAGTGCGTGTTATATCCGCGAAAATACGGTAGTTAATAAATAACTAAAGTGTTAAATTGCAAACTAATAAAAAAATGATAACATGATAAACTGGAGAGAAACCTGTTCTAAGACTTGTTGGAGATGTGTCTGAGCTTCTTGAGGAGTAAGCTTCCAGTCTGTTATCAATCTGTCCAGTTTGTTTAGCACCAGGACAGGCTTAATGTTCTCTAGCCACGCCTGTCGCAAGACAGCCTGCGTCTACAACAGACAAAACAGTCAACAGCCACATCACATCATGTGTTGGAAACAGGTTTTACGAATTTATATTTAACACTTTAATGATGAGCTGCAATGGTTTCCCAGTCACCTTTAGTACACTCTCAACGTTAAAGTGATAAAGAATCCTTGGGAGCTTCCTGAATTAGTT
The DNA here is from genome assembly GCA_963556255.1 of Allolobophora icterica. Classification (NCBI taxonomy): domain Eukaryota; kingdom Metazoa; phylum Annelida; class Clitellata; order Crassiclitellata; family Lumbricidae; genus Allolobophora; species Allolobophora icterica. Next base: position 75,762,166 of record OY744605.1, on the reverse strand, counting down.
GCGTCTGTGACAACTGTATAAAGAATAAATGAAAATTGATTGAGTGATTGATTGAAGCCTAATCTAATCAAACCTAATCAAATCTAATCAATGCTAATCTAAAGCACCATTATTGTTCTCAACCGTGTTATGTCAGAAATCAAATCTTTATGATTTGTATAATCAGATGCTTGTGTCAGTTTACAACTATGCTTGGGTATGTGAAATAAAGAAATAAAAAACTGCATTCTGTTTGTTGGCCATGAAAACAGTACAAGGCAACAGAGATGACAGTTAACACGTTGACCGCCAGGGACGAGTTAACTCGTCCTACAGAAGTTTACGCAGACGCCGAGGACGAGTATACTCGTCCTTCAGAGAACTGTTGTTATATAAAATATGGCGTGCGGATAATATATCTTTTGGCGTGGCAATAATAGCACGATACACTAGTGACACCTGGCGATTGATTTTTTTTTATTTTAACGAAAAGCAATAAATTTTTCTCGCATTTTTATATCATTGTTTTTGGTGAAAATGGCGACTTTCAGACGAAAACGTAAAACTGCAGCAGAAGTTCTTTTAGAAATTTTTGACATGTCAGGTGATGAATTTGTTGAAGACGATAGCTCCGATAGAGACTCTGATTATAGGCCAAGTATTCCTGAAACTGACGAAGATGAAGAAGACCGTCCAACCGTCGTTACACAGTCGGTTCAGGCTGATATGGATAGTGAGAGTGACCATGAAAACGATAGCAATGACGAACCACTTGCCAACCTACGGAGTGATGCATGGATTCCGGTGGGCGACAGATACGTTCCGCCAACAGATATTCCTTTCACTGGTGCACCTGGAATAAATGCAACTGCTGGATTATCCATTGATACTTTACCTATAGACTTTTTCAAGTCTTTTCTCACAGACGAAATAGTGGAAGTAATGGTTGCTGAAACAAACAGGTACGCTGCCAATTTCATTGCTGATAGCAATATGAAACCGAAGAGTAGAATGCATGCGTGGGAACCAACACATGCATCCGAAATACGTAAGTTCCTTGGCGTGTTGTTCTTGATAGGAGTCGTATCGAAGCCAACCATAGAGGATTATTGGTCGACTGATCCATTGATTGCAACGCCTTTTGTGAACACCATAATGTCTCGTAATCGATTTGAATTGTTACTCAAGTTTTGGCACTTCTCAAACAACACTCTAGCACCAGAAGGAGACAGGTTGCATAAACTAAGTCACATAACAGAGATGCTTCTAAATCGCTTCCAAAGCGTCTACTATCCACGAGAGGAGATCTCGATTGATGAGTCAATGGTTCTCTGGCGCGGTCGATTGGTATTTCGCCAATACATTCCCAACAAGAAACACAAGTATGGAATAAAACTGTATATGCTTTGCGAACCATGTGGCTATGTATGGAACCTAATTGTCTACTGTGGGAAAATGGATCCACTTGGTGGGATGGGTCATGCAGAGACCGTTGTCATGAAGCTTATGGAAAATCTCTTGGACGTTGGCCACAAAGTTTACGTGGACAATTTCTACACCAGTGTTCATCTGGCCAAAGCATTACTTGCACGCAAAACCCTACTTTGTGGTACTCTGAGAAGCAACCGCAAACACTTGCCAAAGGAGGTTGTGACATCAAAGCTGAGAAAAGGTGACGTTGTCTCTCGTCGAAACGGACGGATAGTTGTCACAAAGTGGAAGGATAAACGAGATGTGATGATTTTGAGCACACATCATACTGGGAGATTGGTAGCTTCTGCAAAATTGAACAGACATAAAGAGGCTGTATGGAAACCAGATTCCATCATCACCTACAACATGAATATGTGTGGAGTTGACCGAAGCGACCAACTGACTTCTTACTACTCTCCTCTTCGAAAGACACTGAAGTGGTATCGGAAGATCGTTCTGCACTTTCTTGATCTAGCATTGACAAATTCATATTTGCTATACAAGAAATGTGGTGGTGTGAAGAGTCAGGAGTGGTTTAGACTGCAAGTCACTCGCAGTCTCTTGAAAGATGACATTCGCTCTGCGGTGCCAGCTGAGCCGCCTCGCGCATTTGTTCACCACAAAGCATCGGACATGTCCAGACTAAGTGGACAACACTTCCTGGACTTTTTGCCACCAACTGAGAAGAAGTCAGCTCCAACCAACAAGTGTGTCGTATGCAACAAGAAAGGCATTCGAAGGGAATCACGTTACTGTTGCAAAACGTGCTTGTCGAAGCCAGCTCTGTGTGTTGTTCCATGTTTTGAAGTCTACCACAACGAAGCTGAAATCTAAGATGAACACTGTTTCTTCAAACGGACAAGACTGCAAACGTGTGATTTTTCGATGTATACATGTTGAAAATAGTTTTAAAAGATATAAAAATATATGAAAATATAAAAATATATGAAAAAGTGAGAGAAAAAATTTTCCGGTTTTTGGACAATTTTGGTGGCGTAGGGGTGTAAACCATGGTGGCGGTCAATGTGTTAAGAAGAAACAAACCTGTGGACAAATTCCTTCAATGACATCAACAAGGATAAGTGCTCCATCGCAGAGTCTAACAGCGGTCGAGACTTCGCTTGAGAAGTCAATATGACCCGGAGAATCGATCAAATTTATCAGAAACTCCTCACTTCCTGTTCAAAATGACATTGTCATACAATGTAACCAAACCAGAGATATATACCTAACAGAGAGGAAATTTTTCAGGAGTTTATCAGTAGTGAAACAATAATATGTTACTATTCATACAACCGATGCAACCCATGTAAGAAAATCACTGTCACTGTGTATAACAGGGTGCCTCCACACAGTGGTAACAGGCAGGGGCGTCTCTCCCCCCAAGTCATTGGAGCAACGTCCCCTTTTCCCCCTCTTCTTCCCCTTCCCCTACCCCATAAAATGGTGGCACACACACTGACAGATCTTTCCCCCCTATATTTTGGATGGAGCATTTGCTCCAAGGTTTCTATGGTGTAGACGCTCCTGGTAACAGGATGACTCCCTCGATTCTCCCTTTGATACCCAATATTCAGCCTAAGCGATTGCCTGTATTGTCCTTAACAATCTTGTGATCAATATTAAAAGGGGTTTGTTCAGTTCAGCTGAGAAACACACCTTGAAAAACTGAATGCAAAATAAGTTAAATCTGCAATCGCCTCACTTATGACAAACTACAGTTTGGTTATGACAACGTCAATATAGAAATTAACGGAAGATGATAGTGACGATAGCACTGATGTTTGATATAGATAACGAAGCTATGGGATACAATGATTTGTATGGACTTGGTGGTGGCATTGAAGCTCTAGCATTTAACTGAAATCAACAGAACTTAGTGATCTACATGAAAGCCATACCACGTTCAAAGTGCAGTGAAATTGCACTCGACTTCATCGTTATTCCACGCGCCTGTTCATCTTCTCTGCTATCCAAATAACGCATCTACAGTTGGAAACAAAGGATCGTTAGAATCACCCAGGCTGTTGCCCTTAGAAAATCGTTACTAAAGCCTGCTGTAAAAGAAAATCTATTCTAACCTAATAACTTAATGTGGTTTAACCTAAATCAATCAGAGCTGTAACAAAAATGCTACAGCATCAATCAAGTGAAACCATAGTAAAGTGGTCTGCTGGAAAAGGCTGGTGGAAATCGGATACGCTTTCCAAGGACTTAGGCTCCAATATGACAAGAACATCAAAATTCAGGGTTATTGGGAGAGAAGGGATTCGTGGTTGTGGATTAAATCCTCTTCAAGTTTTGCATCAAAAAGAAAGTCAAAGTAATGGTGCATTGGTTGTTGATTGCAAAATATTAGCATTGTTTCAAAATTAAGAACATAAAATAAAATATACCTTTCCTGCCAATCTTTGTGAAATTATTCCATTGCTTGCAACAAGGGAATCAGCCAACGTAGTTTTTCCTAAATGAAAAACACAAGTAACTCCAAATAAGTTGTCATGCATAAATCGCAGTCTGCAAAGACATAACAAATGTGATTATTTCCAGTTTCTTAATTATTCATGTTTCTTCCTAATAAATTTGTTTTTGGTTGTTTTATGCTAATTTTACAAACTTATATTCTGGTGTGTGCTAACTATACATGTTAACATTTAAATTAATGCGACGCTAAAACGATATGCTATAATGGGTGAAAAATTGTATTTGCTAAAACGACAGGTCACTAAATTATTAAAAATCAAGAGTAATTTCTATGGTATAGATCAAGCATCAACCAAATGCTGTAACAATATCCGTGAAAATCATATCAATATTCAACAAGTTCAGTTCACAAACACAAAGACTTTGTCTATGATGGGAAAGCCTAGTAAAAGAGGTGAAGTCATTCAGTTGAAATCAAAATGACATAAAAGACTGATCGTAATGACAGCAAATTAGGAGAATTCGGTAAACGTACGCTTTAGCGTATTTAATTATTGGCAGAATTTCGAGAAAAAAAATAGCGTAAATAATTATTTCATCCACCTTCCAGCTTCTAGTTTAGTTTAATATTACACGTTTTAATCGTTCATCCATCCAGCTTCCAGTTTTAGCTCATTTTCATCGCATATCCAGCTTCTGTTTCAAGTTTTACTATGATATGTTTTCATCGCTCATCCACGGCAATGATATCGGCGTTAAACGATATAGTTTCATCGCAATTCCAAAGTCTTCTAGTTTCCGTTTTATTATGTAATATTTTCATCATTTATCCAGCCTCTAGTTTCAATAATATTTTCATCAATCATCCAACTTCTAGTTTGAGTTATATTTTCATCAGTCATCACAATTGCTGATAACTATCCACTATAACAGTGTACATATAATTAACGCACTTAACCTGGAGGATTACCTTCTTCGCACATCCAGCTTCTCGTTTGATCTCCATTTTCATCGCTTAGCCAGCTTCCAGTTTGACTTATATTTTCATCGCTCATCCAGCTTTCCAGTTTGATTTCTATTTTCATCGCTCATAGGCCTACAGCTTGCAATAATTAAATACGCTAAAGCGAACGTGGACATTTCGTCCAATAATTAAATACGCTAAAACGTACGTTTACCGGAGAATTCTAGAGATACAACTGAAAAGTTGCCCTTATATGAGATTTCTTTAAAAAAATTAAAATTCTGCTCACAGCAGGTGTTCCTTAATACCAATAAAAGCGAATACGGTTCTGCTACCGAAAGCATTTCGACCGATAACGTTGCCACGATCTTCGGGTCCTAAAGGATAGACTTACCATGATCGACATGAGCGAGAATACAGATGTTACGGATATTTGCCGTATTTCTTTGCAATTGTGCCAAATGTTCTACGGAACTTTTCCGCATTTTATCGATTAATATTAAATTAAAGCGATTATAAATAAATTAGCATTAAATTCAGTAACAAAGATTTCAGCTTATAAACAGATTTCACAAACACATTTCACAACATGTGCATGAAGGAAGGAAGCATTGAGCTCTGAATAGCTAGATGCTATGCTAGTAAGTAGTAAGATCGCAGTATAGGCTAAATATTTACACTGTGGTAAGATCAACGACTTGATAACCCGACTTTTGATTACTTATGTAACAAAGCTGACTCCTGCCTTTTTTCTGATGTTTCGAGTAACCCGGGACATGTTTTGCATGGATTATTATCACCTGTAAAGAACACTGGATATACCTTAAATTGCGAGCAAGAACTCACAATCGGACATTACCTAAGGCCGATGGTCAAATGAGAAAGACTTTTTTGATTAGGATCGATGCAATATATGTTCTAAATGTTTCAATTGTCTGACATGTATGTAAACCAGAGTGCGTTATGTCAACTTTTGACCAACTCTGTAGGCCTACTAAGGCGGATGTCGGCCTTTTCACGGGGGGTCTTAAACAACCCTGGTCATGTACTCCACAAATTGCTCCCACCCAAGAAACCTAAAAATTATGTTCTTAGACCTCGGTCTCACGATAGAGTGCTTACTCCACTGGACAATAACATGAGGAAAAATTTCATTGGGAGAATGCTTGGGCCTATATTCATATTGATTATGATACTGTTGTTTTTTGTTTTTGTTTTTTAATTGTTGTATTCTGTATTTTATTATTTGATGCATGTACACTGGAGTGCTAATCTCTTGCAACCGGTTAAATAAAGAAAATACTTACTTACAACTGGTCAAATAAAGAATATACTTACTTACTTACTTACTAGCATGTGCGTGAAGGAAGCAAGCATTGAGCTCTGAATAGCTAGATGCTATGCTAGTAAGTAGTAAGATCACAGTATGAATAAGTATTTATACTGTAGTAAGATCAACGACTTGAAGAAGGAAAATATGGGCCATTGGAATAAAATTGGCGTTTGTTTAAATTGATAACATATTGTCGTCTGAAAGTGTTTTATTCCAGACCTCTTGGTAAAATTTAATGTGAAAGTTAGATAGCATTATACTCTGCAACCATTAATTGTGGCAATGTACGTAAAATCTCATGCAAAAAGTTATCCAGAGAAGCTAGGAATGTTCGGACATATCTGCAGAATGAAGGAGGACAGAAAAATTAAAACTTTGGTTTTTGGAATAATGGAAGGCACAAACAAAAGAGGAAGACTTCACAGGAAATGAACAGCTAGATGATATTGAAGAATGGCGCGGAGCAAGTCTACAGGAGCTTAGCCACTTGGCACTGGACAGAATGGAATGGAGAGACATTGTCAGGAAGGCATCGGACACTTTAGGGCGCTAAGCCCATGGTTATTGATGATGATGAGGATGAGGATCGATGATGATGATGATGATGATGATGATGATGATGATGATGATGATGATGATGATGATGATGATGATGATGATGATGACGACGATGATGACGATGATGATGATGATGATGATGGTGGTGGTGGTGGTGGTGATGATGATGATGATGATGATGATGATGATGATGATGATGATGATGATGATGATGATGATGATGATGATGATGATGATGATGATGATGATGATGATGATGATGATGATGATGATGATGATGATGATGATGATGATGCCTCACGCGCCCTATAGTTACGAAGTCTCATCATCAGTGGTCTATATTGTTCTCTCTTAAAATCTTTGAGTAAGATTGCAACCCCGATTTTTAAAATGAATGAATGAACGAACGAATTGATGAATATGCAGTATGGAAGAACAATAATAATATGGTATATCGAATTCTCAGCCTGTTGCGCTTCGGGGTCCTGAAATATCGCTGGAGAGCTTTCGAAGGATGTTGAAGACTCATTTTGGGTTTATGTCATGTTAGCAGATGCTTTCGTGAATTTTTCGGTTCATTTAGTTACACTATCTTGCGCTTTACAAAGTACGAGCAGGCCCGTAGCCAGAGGCAAAATCAAAGCGAGGTAAATCGATCCTCTGCCCTCCCATTCCCGTCCCCGCCCCCTGCCCTCCTCTCTCGCCCTGTCCTCTTCCCTGTCCTTACCTCCCCTCACTTTTGTCCTGTCCCGTCCCAACCCCTATTCCCTGCCTTCCCGTCCCCTCCCCAGTCCTTCCCTTTAAGTGGGGACTGTGGGTCCGAGGGCATTACCCCGGAAAGTTTTTAGATACTGTAGATGCTCGTATGTGAGTTTTAGAGCATTTTAAAGCCAATAAAAGCAGCCAATAGAAGCAGCTTTTTGTGGTGCTTAAATATGTTTTAGAATGTTCTGTAAAAGCCTGTTTGAGATTTCGTATGATACGCTTTCATCGGTCATCCAGCTTCTAGTTTGAGCTATAGGCCTATTTTCATCGCTCATCCAGCTTCTAGTTTAAGTTTTAGTATGACACGATTTCATCGATTATCCAGCTTCTAGTTCTAATTTTACTATGAAATGGTTTTGTCGTTCATGCATTGTAAATAGGAAGCTAAGAGAGGTTGGCTTTTAAGCATTTCAGGTTCCAGTGAACGAAAACACAAATCTGGATTTGAATCTTTCGTCGTGAACCATTCGTCAATGAACCAACCATTCGTCGGTGAACCATTCGTCGGTGAACCATTCGTCAGTGAACCATTCGTCGGGGAACCATTTGCGTGGAACCCTTCCTGGCATGCAACAACTTACAAGGGTGTCATTTGGAGTAGCTGGCAATGTGGCAATGCATTTTTTCTTCTAGCACCAGCTTACATGTATTAGTTGTCACCAGTGCTCACCACATTCCTTCTAAATTCCTGTAATTATTTCCCTCTATAAATTCCATAGGCCTAGTTGCCTAGAATGTGTTCGTACATATAAGGTCGACAGCAGAGGTTATAGTCATTAATATTATTTAGGTCAGACCGTCAGACGCTTGGAGAAGAAGCCAGGCAAGGTAATGAAATACTGTATTACTCTTTACACGTTATCTTAATTCTCAAGTCAAAGTAAGACGAGGCACTCGCCTGGGTCTTGCCTGAAACTGCCTACGGGCGTCACTGCCCAGTCTGCCCTACACAGAGACGCTCCATGTAGGCATGCTGGCAGAGATAGCAGGCCTTCTTGTGTCCGTATGTACTCAACGATACAACACACTTAAGCCCACATAGGACCAGGCCCGCCGAGAGGGGAGGGCAAGGGGGGCAAATGCCCAGGGGCCCGGCGATTTTTTAGGGGCCCGGGCCGGGCCCGAAATCAACTTATGAAAAATATTATCATCGGTTATACAAAGTTTATGATTTATGCCTTTTAAAATATATTATCTGACGCTTAACCACAATCAGTTTAAACTGTAAGCATCTGAATAAAATCATAGTTGTATATATATAAATATAATATCGTACGGTCGTACTACTATCTATTGTTTCAATTTGTTTTTCTTTCGTACGACCATACGATATTATATTTATATAAAGCCTAAAGATATATTTTCAGGCCCGTGACTGCTCTGCTTAGGGACCCGTGACTGTTCTGCCTAGGGGCCCGCGACTGCTCTGCCTAGGGGCCCGTGACTGCTCTGCCTAGGGGCCCGGAATTTCTGTCGGCGGCCCTGCATAGGACTAATAGGCCTATTGTAGTTCAGACGGTTCTTGCTCTGTCACTTTCATGACAGCCAGTAGCCGGCAGCGTGACGCAATGGACGCACGTGCGTCCACCCACCAAATCAAATCCACACAAGGATTAGTCATCGCATCAATATTTTTGGTTTATACCATACAGTATGTATAAATAATATCATATGATATGTCATACTGTACTTTTATGAGTCACTCTGAGTCGTTTTCAGTGTATAACTACGAGTGGCAGACAGAGGACGGGTGTGGATGGGAGGAGACGGGAGGGGTGTGCGTCCAATTTTTTAAAGCCTACCGGCGCTCCTGCTGACAGCAGTGTTCGTTTTCGCCCACACTGGACCACCCCCCCATGCGTGACCACCAGTATCCATCATTGACAGCTTGCGGGTCAGCTATGGGCCCAGTGAATTTTGGTGCCTGGGTTTGGCACATTTGTAATTCTGTACGATACACAACATATGGGGAATAGGCCTAGTATAAAACATAGAGTCGATATTATATGTATGTCTATTTCATAGCCTACGCCATTCGGTTTTATTCACAAACGTTGTATGATAAAGAAGAAGAAGAGCAGTCCCTTAGGCTGGCCCTGAGGCAGCCATGGGTATGAAGTGTTAGCGACTTCATTTTGTTAGCCTCTGCATATGACGGCGGGTGACCAATACTCTCCCTCGCCGTCTCATCTTCCCACCGACAATGTGTGGTCAGTGTACTCGTTATAGCTGATCTGGCTAGGGGCGCAGGTGTGGCAGGAATCTCGAACCAAATTTCTGTCCTGGTGGGATTTAAACCCCCGACCTCTTGACAGCCCAGCACGCTAACCACTAGGGCACTATGTCAAACTATCGAGCGCCCCCAATTATATGTATGATAAAACTGAGAACAAATAAAGAGTTTCCTTCTTCTGTCATTATTTTCGCTTTAAACAGTATTGATCTGTGCTTGCCATGTGCTTGCCACTTTGCGATCACATTAGTTTAGGTCCCTATCATCATTGTCCTCGGTCATTTGACAACTTCAATGCTCCAAGTTATTTTAGTCCAAGTTATGTTGGTCTCAGTGTTAGGCACAAAGTTAATCCAAGCCTTTACACTGCCCTGAAAAACCAAAACGCAGTAACTCGGAAAACCAATATTTTGTGTAAACTTGATTTGAAGGTTTTTTAGAAAAATCTCGGAATTTATTTATTCAATCCAAAAGTTATTTACTCCATAAATGTATTAAATTGTGTGTTATTAGATGGTCAAATAATTTTTTAAAATATTATTAATTATCGATCTAAATACCCAAAAATCGTTTTTACTGTGTTTTGGCTTAGCATTTCCATGCGAATTGAGCCAGACAAAACATAGTACTGCGTTTAGGCTTACCAATTTTATATAGTGTGAAATGCTAACAATGCTTGCACCTTAAAACGAAGACTGTCTTTGTTTTAATTTGAACAACTTGAACTTCAACAAAACTTTTAACTTCAGCAGCAATTATAAAAATATAGCAAAACAATAGTATTTAAAGCTACAAAATTGAACATTGCACTCTAACTAGATTTTGTTATGGAAATAGTCAATAGATTTTGCTTTACGTCTATTTGCAGATAGAATATTGCAGTGTTTTCAAAAATAATGTATTAGCGCTTTGATTTCAGATCATGTTTTAAAAATTACATTTTAAGCAAACATTTTGAACATTCCACATTTACTGATCACTTTAGGTAACTAAACACAAACTTAAACAAAAATTAAAAACTCCCAAAACTACACCATAATAAAAACAGATATGTAAATTGTTAGTTGTTTATTGCATGCAACAACTATTTAGCAACTTTCTACCTATATTCTTTCATTAAAAATTGTCAACCAAAGCGGCCGACTCATCATTAGTACGAATGCTCTTCCAAAACAATTTTGTTTTGAAATTGCAGACGTCGTCGAAACTTGGTGAGGCCAGTTTGTGGTATAACTATTTTTCTGCTTTTTAAGAGTGTGAGAACTTTTCCGACCTTGCCTTTGCTTCCACACTTTTTTAAAGCCAGACTCAAAATCTTGGCAGCTCTACTGTTACAGTCCATTCTTTATAATAAAGAACACTGAAAGGTCCAATAAATTTGAGAGAGAAAATATACAAGACATATTTCCAACACGTTGTTTAGTTCAAATTACATAATTAAAAAATCTCTTCCTAACAACTTCCGTAGGCCTACTATAAATCTTTCAGAAAAATCTCCCATTCAGTTATCGTAACACAAGCATGGAATTTAAACCAATGGTTCTTGGAGCAGGAGTACCTTAATTATACTGCGCTTTGGTGTGTGGAGTGTGACATGAATACCTAAATCTTAAATTAATCAAGCAATATTGGTCTGGGCATTTTTGGACAGATGACTGAAAAATAGGGCGTCTACATGAATAAAGTGCGATTTAGAGTAAAATATCTTAAAACCTCATGTATAAGAAAGACCTTAGGATTGAATAACCGCTGTCTTTCCGTGTATTAGTCACACCCACGTAACAGTAATAACCGCATCGTGTAAAAATACAGAAAATATTCACTAACGGATTAAAGTATGTAATTATAATTAACGACTGTAACAATTAAAAACATTAAAACTTGAAAAATAAATGTTAAATCAAATTAAATTATCTCGTATTGATAAATTTGTTTCATGCGTATTGTAAACAAAACAGGAAATACAATGCTCAAATTTGACAACTTCTGCACCATAACACAGCACTGTGTTTTGGCTTGCTATTCGTCTTGTAAGAGCAGCATATTCTGTCGTAATAACGCAGTGCTGTGTTTTGGCTTGATTTCCACAGAAAAATATCCGAGATACTGTGTTTTGGCAACCCAAAATCTCAGAAACCATTGAAAATACAGCTCCGACAATTAGTGAACATGAAGATAGTAACATCTTAAGCGTAATAATGAGAAAAAATGAAAAAATTTTTTTTTCGAGTTACTGCGTTTTGGCTTTTCAGGGCAGTACAATAAGTATATATTAACATAATAAGTTCAACATGCATCCTGTTAAGATATCTCTCCAACTGTACGCCTACAGACGTCAGTCGCCTGTAGAATTTTTGTTTCAGAGCTGATGCACGTCAAGCACTCAAGCGTTTCAAATTCACTCCAGGTGTAGCAGCGGATAGGTGGCGCCATTGATTACTGATGTATCTCAATTCAATCTCAAACAGCAGATCGGCGTCATGAACCCATCGATATCTATATCGATGCATGAACCCTGTGTGCTGACAAACAACAAAATGGTGCAAATTAAAGGCTATGTAACAAAATGCAAGGACTACAAACTATAGCCTACAGAGGAATTGAAACGCGTGCAGATAATTGCTTCCTAACCCACAGATGTCGCCCCGATTTAATTTTTACACCAGATCTTGGATATGATGTTTTATTATCCGCAACAATATTTATATTCCGCAAACATCGTCGATTTATCTTTATAAATAGAAAAAAACTGCCATGAATTTGCTATGTAAATTGGACGTGATACTTTCCTGTCCGCTAGGGGGCTGCCCTGCAACTAATCGCGCGACACTAAAATTACGGCTGTCCAGTCAGGACTGTGTAGGCTATAATAGTTCCTTGATGGAAATACAAATTTCGTAATATCTTATAAATTCCATTTGACAATTGGTCAATTTTGGTCGCAATTTGGAGACAATAATTTTATTA